>CM051513.1:7192500-7792500 GCA_028015205.1 Mytilisepta virgata
ATAATCAATAATATTGAATGTATGACCAATTTATACAAAACAGCAAAATTACGTAGTTCTACATGTAATAAAGAACTAAGGTGCAATTTAAAAAAAAAAATTTAATACACAAGAAAAACGATTTAGTGTGATTTTTATCTGAAGTAAATTTACAGGTAAAGGAATTTGTTCTCCGTAGCATGTTGTGTGTTTCAGGTAATTATAACTAATTAAAGGCAAATCAAGATCGAAATGGCCGATCAAGATTAAAATCGAGTTACATGTACTTGTGTATTATAAACAGAACATTTCAAGTATATCACGCAGAGCACACATAAAGTAAACGAACTTATCAAGATCGGAAAGGAGGATGAGAAGGCACGCTTGGCAGCATACAGAGATATGTTTGAACCCTACAAAGAAGAAATAAGATATGTTTGAACCCTACAAAGAAGAAATAACCAAGAATTACCTCGAACTGGTGCTTTGTCAGCAAGGCATATTGATGAAAGACGACGTACATCAAAAGATCAGGACAACGGCTAAACGACTGAGAGAAGAAGACGACTACGACTCGTGGGAATACGCCGTCGAAAAAAAATAAGTATATACTCAACTGTGTACTGAGCGACTATGTCCCACCAACATGTGAAGACAACAATGACTCTGATAATCCAAAGATTACAATGAAAAAAAATGAAAAAAATAAGAAAAAGGGGTGGGTTAATGCAACCAATCACTAGCCTGGACAAATGCAGAGTGGCCGTAAATTGACCCCTTCAAGGAATAAAATGGATGTAAGGGTACTCTAGCATAGATCCAATCATTAACTTACGAAAATCGACTACCCCTAGCAGCAGCAGTAAAGAAAACAAAAAACAGAATGAGCACGTGATTATAGTCCTGAGCAGCGATGAGCAGTATGATTAAAGGTGTGACCAGGGAATAGCAATGAAAGCCACAATAAGGACTACAAAACAGGAAAAACGCCGATAGACTCCAGGAGAACATCGTTACCGTTGAAAGACAAAGAAAAGGGCCGGAAAAAGGGAAAGATAACCCCATCATGCCATTGTTTCGGTTCTTGATTAATCAGTGACAGCTTTAAAATTAAAAGTTCAAAACCCTTTAAATTACCACAAAGAAACACAGATTTAACCTTGGTTGATAAAAACGCGGGAAAAGGGAGGATAATGCAATCCAGGAAAAATTGTTGGCTATTGACCCTAAGGTAAAAGATTGAAGCGTATACAACTTGAAGAGCTACTTTAGACCACGGGAAACCCAAAGACCCTACAGCAAGAAAGCGAAAGAAAAGGAGAAATAAGCCAATCCAGAAAATGGACTTCCAGTCATGCATACCCTTTCGGTAATATACATTTGAGCGATAGGTCCGAGCCTAAACGGCTGGAAGGGGATTTTATCCTGATATAGTCCAGTTAAAGACAGAAAATCTTGAAGAAATAACAGCGTGGGAAATATAGAGGTAACCCAATCAGAATACTACAATGATAGGCCGACTCCCGAAATGATCCAAAAGTTATCTCCCTTACACTTCAAGTAAAGAAAGCTGGCAAAATTATTTCCCGAAAACAACCGACTAAAATATGGCGCGAAAAATGGAGGGAAAGTTCATCACTTCCGGTTCAGGATGCGCACAAACTACTTCCTGTATCGTCATTTCCAGCAAAGACACAAAACTAAACAAACAGAAAAAACCTAAAAAGCAAAAAAAAACACTCGAATTCCAAGAATATTACGTATATTGCGGATTTTTGTCAGGTAAGCTACATGTAGCTAGTGACCAAACACTTTGAACTTGGCAAAATAACTAAACATGATTAAAAGATTTAGCCAACTTTCAGGTAAGATAAACAGAAGTTCAATACGCATTTCTCAGTGGAGGTAAAATAAAGTTCGAAACCAATATTTGACAAGAAACTATTACTAGTATTTGTGCTCAAATTACAATTTTGTTCTTGTTGGTTTCTAATTATTTTTTCCAAATCGTAAAATTTTGAATTACAATGAAGATAACCTAACTTTACCGTAGTGTGTTGCTTTTCAATTAATCTAAATCAGTCAAGAGTGCTTATGATAATTTACCACAAGAAATTGTAATGTGTTCCAAAACTGATTTGAACTGGACTTTACAAGTCATGGATGACTGGACGAAAATCTGTCCTGCATTTACGTTTTATATAGATTTCTTATGAAATTGCAGTGTTTGGGAATATAAAGTCAAACAAGAATACATAAGACATGATCAATTTAAAACAAGTTTTACCATATTTACAATTTGGGTCCCAGCTACAATTACAAGTTACAAACTTTTGATCTTAAACGACCTTTTTGATCTTGTTTATTCTTATTGTGTGTCATGTTGTGCATTACAATATTTTTAACTAAAGATGACAAGAAATATCAGACCAAGATATGTTGTCGTGTAGTAAATTAAGATCGATCAAGCTAAGTCTATATAAGAACAGTCAGGTAAAATTAAACATTGCTTAATTCATTATGGATTGGTCTTAACCTGTCGGAATAGATCACAAGACGGTATATCTTTCTTTTAACTTGTCATGATTTTTCCTGAAGTTAGAAATGTTGAAAATCTAGACAGTCAAGACACATGTAAATCAAAACCGAACTTTAAGATAAAAAATGTTTACAAGGTGCTGCACCTCGCTTTAACTGGAGTATATAAATTTGTACTGTACACGTTTCCTGCAATCTTAAAGTTTGATTATATACAATGTATTGTACTTACTGTCCGTCATTGTAACAGCACACCATTGCATAGAAATCAAACATATACAAAGAACCTCAAGTTGTGTCATCTTGAAGCGGGTATCCTCAGATATCGTCTCTACTTAGATGTGAACTTTTAAATTATTATGGTAAGTATTTAAACACATCTTCAGACGTAAATCAGGCGTTACATTTATTACCAACCAGTTATATAACTAAAAAGTGAGATATCACATGGCAAACCATGACCTTTAAAAGTGACCTCCAAAAAAACCAGGGTCGTGTAAGTTCATCTCATGGATAATTTTCAAAGTCATGGTTTTCTGTGACTATTTTTCAACAATTATTTGTCACATGTGTAGCCTTAGTCCTTGTCCAAATATTTGAAACAAATTGAATGAACTTCAACAGCTATAGATTTGTGAACATTGTTTGGAGCATTAAGGGTTACCATCATTTTCAAATTAGATGATCTATTTCTTATAACTTTCAAAATATAGTCAAATAAACAAAAAACATCAGCTAAAAATTAGATGTATAAGAGGCCATAACTCACCGTCAGTACACTAATGTTGATGACATTTTGCAGGCATGTAGGGTTTATCATACTGATTATTTTTGCTCTTTACATTGATTATCTATATGTTATTGTTTTCAAGATATAGGCAAACAACTCAAAAAAGCGGGACAAAATGTTTATGTCGAGGAAAAACAAACCCGTACTGAAATATTAAAAATAGACTCAATCTAAAAGCTAAAGCTATTTTGAGTTGACCACTAACTAAATAAGTCGGTATCGGTGTAGACGTAGGTGTAGATGTCGGTATAGGGAATTTCGTATGATGTCTATTGGATATTACATGTATGTGCAAACAAGGAGTGTTTGTCATTTATAGGATAGACTGTCCACATAATGTTGGGCCGGTATCATCAGAAATCATTAATTTTGGCTCAGCGTTAAATAAATTTAATACCTAAAATTTATTACATTGGTCCAACGTTGGTATAAGATTAGGCCAATGTAAGTATAGATAAAGCACAACATTGACCCAACGTTATGCCAACATGTTGGTCCAACGTTGGCCCACTTTGCACGTAGAAGATTGGGCCAATGCAGACATATTTGTTAGGCCAACGATGACCCAACGTTGGCTTGCTGACTTGAATATAATAGAAAGCAATCAGAGGAATAATACATATACTTATAGAACCGTGGGTGAAATACTCATGTATATTTCTAAGAATTGGTTTGCATTCTGTTAAAATCATCAATAAAAGAATAATTGACTTTATGTTATTTGTATGTATTGACCTGTTACTAAAAATAGATCTTAAAAACGCATTTCATGCATTTTATAGCTCTGAGAATCCACAATAGGCTATAATTGTATAATAAACTAACATGATAAATAATCGGTTTGATTTTTTTTACTGAAATTCCCTTATAGTTGCAAATTTAATAAATGTATATAATATTGATAATATCGTTACATTACACATTATAAATTTGCATTATTTACAAACTGTACTAGATTAAAACAGAAGCATGTGTATAATAGTACTTTTTATGTATATTCTTTTAATGTCATCGTAATTTGGACATTTTAAAATAAAGTGAAACTCATCTTCTATGTCATTTTAAATGTTAAGTTTTGTTTAGTTTATTATACGTGTTTTGTTCTTTTGGTTATCCTCGTCGCATTTATTTGCGTTGCAATTCTCCTCACTTTGTCTTTTCCTTGGACTTCGAGTTTGTGGACTTGTCCCACTGATTTGTTGCCTTGGTATATTCTTTTGCCGATATCTATGTGAACATATTTTGTTAGAACACTGATACATTCCGATGATAAATGTTTAGTATGATAAAATTTTCATCTTCAAACAAATGTTTTAATTTACAAAATACATTTTGGTGATTTTTCAAAAATACTATTTCTCTGTTTAATAGAAGTATCCCTTGGCCTCCGGTTAAATACACTCAAAAGAAATCCTCATTTGGACTTATTAATTCATCATTATATCTTTAAATTTGTTTCGGTATTTTGTGATACAGTTTATTAGACTGAACACAATTATCCCCCACGTCCGTCTGTCGGTCAGTCACACTTTCTTTTAACCTAAACTCCTCGTCCATTTTAACTTCATACATTTCATTTCTATACACTATTGTCAAAAACTTTATGTAGATACGCAATAAGGTTTTAGAATTTTGATTTGCAAAAATTGGGGCACACAGGGGTTGAATTTTGAAAATTAGGAATTGAAGCTTGTGACCTAAACTCCTCTTTCATTTTGGTTCACGTGGTGCACATTAAATAACTGGCGTAGCACCTTATTTGAAAGTGTGCACCATGTGCTTTGAGTTTATTTCGAATAGACTGAAACCAAAATTACTGTCAATCATTACAATTTAATTCCAACGGTTGTTTGACGTCTAAACTGTCGGGATTCCCTTTAATGACGTCATAGTAGAAACGAATTTTAGTCTATGACATGATAGAGGAAAAAATTCGACCAATAAAATGACGCATTACATCCAATATTAGATTATATAAGGATTACTGGGTCAGTCTGTATGTCTATGCAATTTGTTTCTGGCCCATAACTTGTTAATGTCTTGATCGATATTGATAACTTCAAGTGCTACATTTGTATATACTAGATTTTATTAATCAAAATGTGCATATCTAGTGAATCAAAATTGGTACACTGTTGAATATTGGTAACATTGTTGTTAATCTTTAGGTTACGTTTGTCACGAACAAGCACGGAATGTATAGGTGAAAGTTCATGGTCACAAAATCAGTTAAACTTGAGGTAGCCTTTGACGAAATATTCATCTATTGTGTCAATAAATGTGACAACAAACGTCATAACTAAACCCAAAGTGGAAAGTCCATAAAAAGGTTTAGCAAATTCAAAATTATGCTCGCCAACGAAAAATCTGAGGGAAAAAGGGAACGTTTGGCGTTTCCTGTGTTAGCATTGCTCACACTCTCTCTAGTTCGTCTGTCTGTGTTGGGGCCTATAGGGGTCGAATTTCGAAAATTAGGAATTGAAGCTTGTGACCTAAACTCCTCTTTCATTTTGGTTCATGCATTTAATTTCTATACAGCATTATCACATACTGTATGTAGATGCGCAATAAGATTTTAGAATTTTAATTTTCAAAAATCGGGGCCCACAGGGGTCGAATCTCGAAAATCGCGAATTTAAGCTTGTTACCTAAACTCCTCTTTCATTTTTCATTTTATGTATTTAATTCCTATACAGTATTGCCACACACTGTATTTAGATGCGCAATGAGGTTTCAGAAATTTGGGCCCAAAGTGGTCGAATTTTTTAAATTGGCCATGTAAGCTTGTGACATAAACTCCTCGTTCATTTTACATTTTATGCATTTGATTTCTACACAGTAGTGTCACACACACAAACCTACACATTGATTCACCCGAGATAGTTAAATTTTCGATTTTCTAAAATCTAAATTTAACTATTGATGGAGGAGAAATCCCTATCTCACGAGTAAATTGACGGAAAATCTGTTTCTCCGATGATTTTCGACAAAAAACGCAAGTAAATTCGTTGCTATGTGGTTTGTTTACATGCAGAAATTAAATCACCAGGGAGTGGTTAAAAGTATTATGTATTTTTATCCAACCGATTAAACACGTCAATAAAAAGAGAATTAAATCTTAAGTGAATATCAGATATCATTTGCAAAATGATCAACAAAGATTTTTTTTTAGAAATCTTCCTTTCCATTTTCAATCATTGCATCCTATTTTGATATTTAAAATATGTATGTTTTAAACTAAAACAATAGGTAATGAACAAAATGTACTATACTATTTCACCAATGTCTGTAAGTTGTTGTTGAATATTGTCATTTTGCCATTTATTTCAGTCTAACTAGAACTTATGTTACCGGACACGTTAATTATTTATGTTCCTAAATCCTGTATTTGTTTTAGGGAAATTCTAAGGATAAAGGTAATTACCAAATTACCGAACTTCAAGGCAGTTGTCAAAAATGAATAGCGAAAAGTGGATAGTCTATATATAACAGGCAAAATCAAAGCAAACACCGGAAAAGTGGAACGGAGGGTAATGGTCCTCACTTGGTATAGGCATTCTGATGGAGATGGTTGGTTGAACCATGTTTTACATGGCGCTATTTAATTGAAGCTCAAGATCATGCAGTTCGAGTTTAGATCGAGTATCATTCATTAGGACCTTTAGTTTGGTTTTGAAGATAGAGGTTATCTGAAAGGAGAGTCTCGTATTTTGTTTTAGTTTTCATTTCTATCCATAATGACCCGCTGATATATTGTTCCAAATGACGTCATTCTCGTTAACCCAGGTCTACTGGGAGATTAACATGTAGTACTAGTATCAAGCAAAAATGCATTTCACCATGAAATACCACTTGATAAATGTAACTTTGACAGGTGCAGCATTTTAGATCCTTATTTGCAAAAATAAGTCTGATTTAAAACGTTGCACACCCATATCAGCTGACACTTGATTTCGAGAGCGGACCTTGTAGCGGCGTTTTGGCCTACTCTTTGTCGACATCTTGTTGATCTCCCTTAACACGAGACAGACATTTTTTGTCCCCATCAGATGGACTAGCATCGTTTATCGAGGCTATCTTCGGAAATGGTGTCGCAAATTTGATCTCTGAAATGTTCATCCCGAACGGGAATCGAACCAGGGACCTTTGGCTTGGTAGTCCGATGCGCTAACCACTACACCACGACACCCACCAAGTGGAGAGGGATTGGTATAAGTTGGTATAACTTGTTTCCCAATCCACTATAAAAACAGGTAAATAAGTTTAAAGTAAATTTACTTTCGAAATATTTTCTGATATAAACAGGCTACAAGTGATTAATAAAAGTTGATTTGATAGTGAAATAATACAACACCTATCACACCATTTCCCCTTGGAATGATAATATTGTAAAGGTAAACGGTTTGTGCCAAGTTATACCAACGTAAAGATTATGTATATAAGTTATTTCACACAAACATTATCAATTTTATATTTAAATAGCTTATAATGTACCGATTACTTTACTTCCAAAAAGACGAATATATCTCTTTCAGGTCTCAAAATTGTGTAATACTACACCGTTAAGTGACAGAATTTATTCTGGAAGATCGATTTTGCAATGTGAAAATGTTCACAAAAAGTCACAAGTCATTCGATTGAGACTTTCAATGTTTGGCTTTGTATAGAGAAAATGGTAACAGATAGTTGCATTGATATACCAACAGTTATTTAAGGATGTTCGCCGGTCATGTTTTTGAATTTTTGTCAGATGTTCAGAATCATCTGGTTTTATCCATTTGAATGCCATAAATTATTTTTTCCGCTAACACCCATTTTTCTTTTCATTAATCTTTTGCAGAATTATAAACCATTTGTAAAAATCTTATAAAATCCTTGATAATATTTACTGTTTTTTTTTTAGAAATAAAACTTGTCAATGATAAAACTATGTAAAATCAATAGAGCATATTTTCCCCGCCAAACTTTTCAATGGCTTATATCTCGAAAACAAGGACACGGACGTATAATATTTTTTTTGCTCTTTTAGTTCCTTTATTAATCCTATATCAATATTTACAAGTGTTATGAAAAGTTTGTTATTTTGAAACAGAGCAGCAAACATCCTTAAGTAGATATAACATAAGTTCGCGATTCCAGGGCGCTAGTAAAAACCATTAAAAGTAGTAGAGGTTTTGGACACAGCTATGCTGCTGAATCAGGATTTTTAATATAAACTATTAGTGATAATTATTCATGTGGCAGTTTTTTTAACCTGATCAATAGCTATTGATTACTTGATATGACCCATCTTATGGTTTTGATTACTTAATCTGACCCACGGATTTTATCCCTTGACCTGGCCCATCTTGTGGGTTTATCTGTTTTCATGTTTAATTATTAAATGTGTTTCGTTTAATTAAATTTGTCTAATTATTATAATTAATGCAATCTTAATTAATTTTCTTAATGATCTGTCTAATTGTTCAATCTGTTTTAACTATTGAATGAGACAGCTGCTCTAGTTATGTAAGTGAGCTCGGTGAAAGCGTAAATAGGTCATAACGTGGAAATCAAAACTGATCTGTTAAACTTATACTTATGTTTATTTTTATACAAGTTTGATCTTATGTAAATGCTATGTATTACCGTATACAAGAGTAGTTTTTTTCTTAACATTCTCAGGCTTATGTTAAAGATCCGTCTTAGGCAGATGACAATGTTTTATTTAGGTCTAAATATTAATACGCTTGCGTGAGCAGATGCATCTGGTTCCCATGGTGACATAAGGTCGGGCTTTACTTCAATAACATTATTGTCAATGTTATCAGTTTTGAAAAAAGAACTTCCTGCTGTTGCCAATCCTAGTTTAATAAAATATTATTGTTAAAGTAATTACTAGCTTACTGTCTCATATTTTAATTTGTAGAATAAACCCACTAGTTTTCAATTGTTGGTTTAATATCCTGTGTAATCTGGAGTGAAACAAGTACGGCAGATAAAGTTTTGAATATTAACTCATTAAACATATACAATATATTCCCTAATCCAAATAACCAATAGATCATAGACAGTCTTGTACCACCCGACAGTTTCTTACGTACACTGTGAGGTACCAGTGGTAATGCCGCTGCTCTACGTACTAATGTCGTGATTGCATCAACTTCACCATATAGGCCAGTCTGTTGCATCTTCCTCCACAAACAATGTGTAAATTGGAAGAGTAAGCAGTGTCCTGCTGTTTAAATAGGGTGGGGTCTGTTTAGAAAATCCCATCACCATATAAGGTAGTGTTGTTGATAAGATGCTGTACGTTATTTACTCTTGCAAAACAAGGAACCTTGATTAATCGTGGTCATCTACAAAGAGAATATGCTCCACAGTTGAAGTCTGAATCCACGGGTCTTGCAAAGTCAAAGTCATTGGTAGATGCGGGTAACTTTGATAGGAGACGAGAAAGTTGTCTGTAGAGAATACTTCGTGATGACTGAAAACCTGGCAACTCTTTAACCATCTGCTAAGTGGAATCATCCCTTTCGGGTGTTTTCAACTTAGCAATCTCTTCATTGTCTCTTCTCTGCATCCCTTCTTTATAGCAGACATTACTTTATTTGCATGGAGTTTATATGGACCAACTGCATGTTTATGTTGTAGATTGAAACCAACAGGTATATTGTTTCGAGTTCGTATAGTTGCTGGACATCTTTTAACGTCACATTACATTTCATTACGCCGTGACTTTATCTGAAAGATGTAGTTTTTGATCTTGTAAACAGTGTTTGAAATGATATTCACAGCTTATGTTACAGTTTATCACTTTAACAGAATGAGAACATTATTGTTAATAAAGCACTCCTTTCTTTAAATAATCGGCACAAAACTGAGCAGGAAGTATTTCGTTATTCAATGTTTAAAACTTAAAACCAAACTAAAACTAAAAAGTGTAGTTTGAAAAAAGTACTCTAATCTTAGTTACACGGAAACTTTTCGTGAACTATCTTAACTGTTTTCAATTTATTTTCAGAAATTACTTTAGAACCAGGTTCATTTTTCCCCAAGATATTTTTTAGTAAAACCAAGATAAATTCGTTCATTAACAACAAGAGTCTAAAGGATTATTATGCGTAGTTTATTAGTGAACTGGTCTAGTTCTTCATCAGTAAACTTTGAAGAAAATGAGATGGTCCTTACAATTTTTACTGAACTGTTTGATTATTTTTTTAAAAATATACATTATGTATCCCCAAATTGTATATTTCTTTGATAATAGACTGGAACAAACGCACAAACAAATAACCTTTTGCTATTACATTTTCACACGAATTCAAGTCTCTATGATGTTTATACAGCAGTCCATTGAAAATTGGCCTGACCAACACATCACAGGTTCTGCTTATTAGCAGTCAAAAAATGTAATAAATGATTTCTTTCAAAGAAAATTACAATTATTTAGTATATAGATACTAATTGCATTTAATAATTTATCAATCTCGGATAAGATCAGAATTTAATCTAGGACATGTAAGAGGGGCGACAACTCAAGTTACACTGAAAATGAAAAAAAGTCAATTGATCATCACATATTTTCATTATATCTCATGGCTTTGGTTTTGAGTTGTACTTTATGTTCTGTTTGAATCCTTCAGTTCAGACCTTTGTTACAGTTTTATCTAATTAAGGAATTTACAAATTCACAAAATATTTTGATTATGTAAATCCGTAAAAAGGAGTTTCTATATTTATTATGCACTCATTCTAAAATAAACCATGAGTTTTTTATGTAGATTAAGGTGTCTCTCTTCCTATGTTAAGGGGGTACAGAACACCTAAGAGAGTGAACTCTCTGAAAATCAACTGAACCTTTTAATCGTAGACCATACGTAAAGGGAAATCAAGATTCTCAATGATCAAAATCAGTGTTTGCCAAACTGCTATATATCCAATGAAATTATTCAAGTAAATTGTGTGGTTCAAATTTCTATATTTTTGTAAACAGGTGAAAGTATATATTTCTACAATTTTATGAAAATTAAACGAGCCAAATCTATTTTAGTCAAAGTGTTGGGTACCCCCATTATACAGGCCATCACTAAATAAAGTCCGGGTTTTTCACACTTAAATATTCCATATTTCTGACGTGATGATAGATTTTTAAAACCATACGAGGTCCACACTTTTTTCGTACTGGCATTTGTATAATTTCTTATGGTCAGACGCGGGCATCATTTGTGTCTTTCATACATACTTCATTTAAAAAAAATCACTCCTAACAAAACAACTTTGTCCATAATTATGAAGAGCTGGTGGGCCATACTTCTTTAATTTCTAGTTTCTTGTCAAATTTGATTCCAGGTGGATTCTTTCGTATTTATTTTTAATTTCATGACACTGAATGTTAAAACATTTGAGGTAAGTCCATAAATAACTTATTTTGTTCAAGATAATCTCTATTCACGGAATCACGTCGAAAGCAATAGCAGAACGAGATTTCGCATGGATGCCGCCATGTTGTTAAAACTTTTTAGACAGTATAGTAGTAAGAATAATTCGATTGACATCACTACCTTAAAGATCGAGCTTCGCTCGCTTATTAGATCCAGGAACCAAAAACAATTGAATTCCCAAGAGATAAAAAGTTGACCAGAAATTCAAAATCCTCCTCTAAAAAGATATTTTGTTCACAATCCAAATTCTCCGAGGGATATACTTTCATTTGTCTTTCTGAATACCCCCAAAAGGAATGATGTATTTGCCATTCTAATATAACCTGCTTCAAACGCTTTCGGTCCACCTCCATGGTAAAACATTGATATATTGGTTCCAACGTCACAGACGACAGACCGCTTGTTTGGCGAAGTCATAGTAAAGTTTCACAGAAGCTTTATAGACGTCATAGCATAACTTCCATTGTGTAACTGCGTCTTCGTGTCTGACTACCTATGTTGTGGCGTTTCAAAATGTTGCAGAAACTGTCCTATTAGAGTAGGATAAATAATTCACGGTGGCTTGAAAATATCCTGATATTACCATGGATAGGTTATTCATGCTGATATTTTACCACTCGTTTTAGCTCGTGGCAAAATATTTGGCATAATTTAAATGACCTAGCCGTAGTAAAACCAGGATATTTTGAAGCCACCGTGAATTATTTCTCAATTATGAAACCCCGAGTAACGGGAAAACAACAATACTGCGTTGGGACATTCTTCGTCATAAATAATCGATTTGTCATATTTTCACAATTTGTGAAGAAAACCGTTTCCCAAATGAAAATGCACCTGTTCCATTGATGTTGTCCCTTCCTCATACCGGATTTGACACGGACAGCATGGCGGGTGTCCTGTAGGAAGCAGAGACTGCTTACTCTTCCGGAGGTCCTGAGTCTACCCTCAGTTTTTTGGTTTGGTCCATGTTGTTCATATGTTTTTAGTTTTCAAGTGTAGTGTTTGTATTGTTTTGGTCTTGTCTTTGTTGTTCTCCGGAGTTTGTCAGTTGTTTTCGACCCCCCCCCCCACCCCCCTGCCGCGAATATCCCTTTGGTATTTGTTGGCTTTACTTATATTGACGCAGCAACAAGCATTGGAATATTGTATATATTGTTTGCACAATTTTTCACCTTGTGAACTGTGAACGTTTTTTTTTTATCATATTTCTGCTTTAAAGAGGTGTTGTAAAAACAATACGAAACATCCTCTCCGTAAGAATGATAATTATTAAGGGCACCGTTATTTAGCAAATTTCTGTCTACAAAGGGCACAGTGAAAAAGTCCCATTCATGAACACAGCATGTAAAATTTTCCTCCGTATAATGGACACCTGCTTATAAAGGGAACCTTTTCCTGGTACCTTTGGTGCCCTTTACAGAAAGGTTTGACTGTAATATGATAATAACATGAAACAAAACAGTTATATAATTGACATTAATCTTACCCATTTCATGATATGTCTGTAACCAATCACGTATTTTTGTTATATTTGTATCAAAGTCCTCTCTATCTACAGCAAAACCAGTCGATAAAGTATCCGCTCTTTTGTGTAATTCTTCAATCTGTCTTTCAACCATATTTTCCGAATTATTTAACTGTGTTTTAAATTTCTGAATGGTATCTTTTGTCCCGGCTCTCATTTCTATCTGAGACATTTGAGTTTTCAGTTGCTGATTTTTTTTTTGCGCAAGATTCTGACAATGAGTTCTTAACGCAGATTCATTTCTAAGATTTTGTGAAGTTTGTTGTAAATCTGATACCAGATACTGTTCCAGTTCTGGACGATAACGTCTCTCCTGTGTTAACAGGTCCATCAAATCGTTATAATGAGTAGCACCTGAGGATCCTGGTGTACTACTTTCCAGGAGAAAACAATAAGAATTAACTCGAAATAAGATAACACACAAAACAAGAGTAAGCATTGTTACATGTACTTCTAGCTCTTTAACTTCATATCTTTCATGTGTTCATTTTCTATACTTTAAAATGTACTTTTCGGTATCTTTTAAAATAAACATCAAACGATGCCAAAAATAAATTTATTTCACATATTACTTAGTATAGGTTTACTATTGGTTTATCAATTTGGTAAGCAAATAAATTTGTAAGAAATCTATACAAGCAGTTGTTGACTGATCGACATTTTGTTTCCATTTTAATCTGGAAATAAACGAAAATGCAGTAACCATTGAAGATATCGTGTGTTAACTGTGTAAGTGTTGTTTCTGTTTTCTTTGTTTTACTTGTTGTTTTAAAGAAAACTATCTAGTAAACCGCTTTTTTTATCTTAAAGTCTGAATTTTGATAACACAAATCGATTTTCAGGAGAGCCAAATGAAAAGTATGTTGGGCAATAGTTTAGTATATACTTTCACCTAATCCTAACCACATATAACCCTAACTTTAATCCTAACAAAACTGTGATCTTAACCCTAAAAGTAACCCTAACTCTTACATTACCCTTTATACTAATCTAATCATGACCTTAACCCTAACCCTAATTCTGACCTTTATCTTATCATAATCTGGCACTGCCCTCCAACCGTAACCTAATCCTAACCCTTACCCTAACATTAACTCTAACCCATTGTCCCTAACTTAATCTTAGCTTTAACTCTAAGTTTGTTCTAGCCCCACATAAACTAACCCTAACCCCCAAGCTAAAGCTAACCCTGACAAAAACCATAAACACTATATACCAACCCTAATTCTTATCCGTCATTTCTAACACTTACTTAAACTTAACCTTAACCCTAACCTGACCTTTTATTAGTCTTCTGTCCCAACCTTAACTCCTTCATTACAGCTAACCCAAACCAAAACTCTAAACACTTACTCTAACGCTAACCTTTGTCCGTAAAACTAAGCCTAACATAACCTTATGTCTAGCGTAACACAGCCCTACCCTAACATCAACTAATCTAGCCTAGCCTAGCCAACCCTAAATCCTAAATCCCTAAATCCTAACCCTAGCCCTCACCCTAACCCCCAAACCAAACTTAAAGTAAGCCTAACCCGAATCCTAAACTCTAACTCTAACCCTACAACTTTAACCCTACTGTAACCGTAACCCTATCCCAATTCTAATTCCCCACTGCACTGTAACCTTATAACCATAACATTCTAAACCGATACCCGTTGTTTAACAATAAACACTTACCCTCACCCTTATATAAGGCATTATTATACTATTTTTTCGAAAACTTCAGAAGAGGTCTTTAGCGTGCAGGTAGCGTGGCAGTCTGTGATCTGATCTCCCTTGATCCATCACAGATGCCTAGACATAAATATATTGCAATGAGAAGTTAACCTTGATTTTCATTAGAAGAGTACGTGATATCACAAAGGATAAAAAAAAAATTATCTTCTTAGACATGGTTCAATTTGTATTTTAATGTGAACATTTTAAAATTATTTTTTAATAAAATTTATACTTTAATAAAAATCGATGAACATCGGATTACATAAATATGTAAATTTTGTCATCCAGCCGTGAATCTCTGTAATTTAAACATTTTGTCATATTAAAACAGAAGTTTTACTCTCCTTCATGTGTTCTGTAATTAATAAGTGCACCACCAAGAACCATAAAAGTATTTACATTTCAATGATAATTATAGGGAGGACGAGTAAATGTAATAAGTCAAATTCAATATGAATTCTGAACTGTTCAGATTTTGCAATCATTCGAAAAACAGATCAAACAAATCCTTCATATCTAGCATGACTGGCTAATTAAGAACCAAACTAGTATGTTTACGAACCGTATCACTGAGTATTGTTATATCGACAAAGTACAAAAAAGACAAATAAGATCAATGTCATTCAACATTAAGGACATACAACATATATACCGGACAAAAAACAAGATTATACATGTATGTGTCCAATGGCCACTATGCCCCGCTTCCAAGCAAATACCTTAACCATGTTCAGTCAACCGTGAGATTTAGGTCACTCCACCCCTTTGACCTAATCGTGAATATATCAAATCTTAAGGTATTTAGTGATAAGGTTTCATGTTGATATGACATCAAATTCCCATTAAACTAGTTTTAATCTAAACTTTAACCTAAAGCAGGACGTATGAACGAACAGGTGGATACACTAAAACTCTATATGACCAATTTTACCACATGTGGGGCTTTAAAATGGGTATAAATTCAAAGCATAATATAACCAAAAAAAAACAAAAAACAAAAAAAACAAACCAAAAAAGGAGGAAAAACAAATTAAAGCTTATGTTATCGATGTAACATCTTGTAAATCACAACTGATACCATGGAATATCTAAGTCGACATCTTTCCTATTGTACACATGTACCTTAACCCCACCACTATTCAGTGTCTGTACCAAGTCAGACCATCCTGACTCTCTGTCGTGTTCATGTTTGTGTTATGTGCTCTTTTTTTCTATTCAGTGTCTGTACCAAGTCAGACCATCCTGACTCTCTGATGTGTTCATGTTTGTGTTTTGTGCTCTTTTATGTTGTTTTTTGTACGGCGCTTTGTCCGTTGGGTTGCTGTGATTGATTTGTATGTTATTGTTGATTTTTCCTGCTATCTATTTTGTTTTTTGGGAACAGCATGTATTACTTGGGTTGCCGTGATTGATTTGTATGTTATTGTTGACCTTTCCTGCTATCTATTTTGCATTTTGGGAATTGCATGTATTACTTGGGTTGCTGTGATTGATTTGTATATTATTCTTGACCTTTCCTGCTACCTTTTCGTTGTTTGGGAACAGCATGTATTACTTAAATAAACACGTAGTCTTAGATGGACGAACATGTATTTTCCTCTTGGGAGATTTGATATTTCAAATTGATGGTCTTGTTGTAAAATACGTATCAGAAACACAGGCCTTTTAAATATTCAAAAATATTTCTTCGCCTTTGAATTTTAAATTACTTTTCAGCAAGTCTCAAGTTTTACTTCAAGGAGGTACGTAATGTATGCAAACATTCGAAAGCATAGAAGGATCATGCGAGATTCGAAATTCAACATCTTGAATAACCAATCAGAGGAAAGCTTCTAAGTGGTAAATAGTATTTGACCAATGAAATCTGATTTTACTGCTACTGCTTTTTTATTTATTTGTAGAAAATCATTTACAAGTTACTATTTGTGAATTTTAAAACTACCCAGTAGTACCCCCTATTTTCTCCACATGTTTTTACACCAATCTAAAACATTCATTTTACCAAGAAAGAACACTATTATGTAAATATAAACACACTTTTTCCTAACAGTATTAAACATTAACTTAATTATTTGTCTTTGCTTATTATGTTCGCAACATATCCCTTTTAACGCGTGTATCTCCAACAGTGAAAATTAATTTATAATTTTGGCTACTGAATCTCGAATTTGTAATCTTGAATCTCGTATGATCCTTCTGAGCTTTTTCTGATTCAAAATATACTTGAATTACTCGACCTCAGTTTTACCCAATTCAAAGCCCATGTGAAATGTATGAACTCAGAACACTTAAACGGATCCTTTCTCAGTTCAATATCAAAATGTAACAAAAGCTTATTTGCTAGGTACTTTACATTAACACACACTCATATTATTGGCTCGATTGTCAGTTCGGCTGAAGTGGCCCTGATTGTCAGTCGCGTTTTGATCAAATTTGGACACAACTATCCCACAATGACCTTATTGTGCAGCTCACAATATGGTTGCTAGATGACCAGCGATTGCTTGGCAACCACGTACAGTATTTGTGAAACGCCCTTATCTCAGCACTGAAATCAAAATTCAAAATTCGAATTCAAGGCTTTCATTAAGTAATATCCAATGAACATTATGTGAAAAATTCGATTCGATTCGATAATTTTTTAGGGAGATGGTTTTGATAACACCCCTATAATCGTGGTCAAACTATAAAAGTGCTAGAAAAGTATGAATGGACCATCTAAGTGTTTTGGTGCATTAACCTTTTTGGTAGAGCACATTTGATTGCAATTGTTGATGCAGTAAAACATTTCGTATCACTTCCGGTTTCCGATTTTTATTGGGAAAACCACTTTTGGTACCACTTTCGCGTAGTCGAAATTCACATGAGGAAGGCTTCTATCGCAGAAATACTAATCAGCCTTTTTGTAAAGTTCATCAAGTCAAGTAATTTTGATGTGAAAAATATTTTTGTATCACTTCCGTTTTGGGAGTTATGGCGGGAAAAGTATTTCCGGAAGCCCATCATCGCAAAAAAGACTGATGACACCTTTTGTGAAGAAAGTTGAGAGAACTTCAAATGCGATAAAAACAGATAGTCGCTGCTATTTCTGGATGTGGCTTTGTTTCCATTCATGGCTGGACTGCTGACTGATGCCTTCAGCTGTGTATTTCTTCTCTAATGACAATAGGGCCAATACAGCCAACGGGCTTGTAAAACTATTTGTCACCGTTTTATTTATGTTAAAACAACCAACAAATCTCCAATAACCTAAATAAACTTTTACCTGTGTTCCATGTATTAATCTAATTAAGATAAAGGACAACAAACAGCTGGACGTCACATTTGTAAGAGCAATTTACCTCGAATATGTCTAGAAAGATCTTGTGTAATAACTATATGTTTTATATTACTATCTGTAGATTGGCAATTTCATTCTCAAAGATTTTCTTCATAGGATGAACAAATATTTATGACTTTTTACTTTCTATGCAATCTTGATACGTATTACATAAGACAATTATATCATCAATTGTATTCTGTTGTAAAAAAATCTGATGTTTCTTGATCGATCAATATATAGTTTCATTGAAATCCGTAATTTTATTGGAGGATTACAGCCACGTTATTGTCAGTACTTGTCAATGTAATTATAAGAATTCAATGTATCATTTAAGTAGTTTTATAGGGTTGTAAAAACATCTCTTGATAATTATTCTTAAACGAAATATATATATATATATATATATATATATATATATATATATATATATATATATCAACAAATTCTCCACTCAGTAAACTGCACAACCGATTAAATATAAAAATGTCGAGCAACCATAAATTCATTTTGAACTTTATACTTTCATCATCCGACTATAAAAGGTACAAACAAGATAATGAAGCAGACATATTTTTTATCAGTCAATTTAAAAGTATAATTATAAAGTTAACATATTTCTTATGCAATTTTAAGTTATTGGTACATGTATATAAACCACTTAAATTCGGTATGACATAACAGTAACTTGGTTTTGATGTTTGTTTAAGAATTTTATTAACATGTATGTACATGACATTTATATACTACTCAACGAAAAAAAAAAAAAAACGATACAGGGTAATGCATTTTTCATATATTCATAATTTCAAATATCTGTACTAAGCAGAAAAATAGGCCCACACGCTTGATTTTCATAGTACATTGTTTTCTAATCAAAAGCATGGATTGTGTGCAAAAAGTTTGAAATAAAAAATTCCAATTCTTGAGATTTAAAAAAATCACATTTTTCAACACAAACTTAAAAAATCAGTAATTGTACCCCGTTTTGAGTTTTTTCTATTGATTTCTGCCACTGGATTTTCATTTAAAAGATTTGTGTAGATTTTCTTCTCGATTTTCCGCAAATTTAATTTAACCCCTTTTGGAAATTTCCATGTTCCACCATTTTAAAGTTTTATCCAAATTTCAAAATTAGATGGCATCAGATCAAGAAATAAAGTAGCAAACCATTGTTGTCATGATACTTAAGTTTTTTAAGGAATTACCAAGATATTTTGTTCCGAACTCGTGTATCGTTACTTTTGTTGACTAGTATATATACCTGTGTTTACAAGTTCTGACTAATCTAGTACATTTCAAAATAACAAAGCAGAGATGTCACTTTAAATCGATATAATGACTAACTAGAACACTAAAAAATAAGGGACGAGTCTCAAGGATGGTCACTTGTGAGATTTTTTAATTCTGGTCAGATTATGCGAACTACTCAGGGTTAATCCATTTATAGTATGGGATATTTTTTTCACCAGCAACCTCATATTTTCTTTTCATTTATTTATTATACATACATGACATATCTTAAAGATCTAAATGAGAACATTTTATGAAATTCTACATATTAGTTTAATTGCAGTTATTTTATTACTTGTCATATACATAAAATGTAATTATCAGAATATAATGCACCAGTAGTTTTATAGGAATTGAGCAATTCCATATTTTCTTTTCATTTATTTAATATACATATCTTAAAGATCTAAATGAGAACATTTTATGAAATTCTATATATTAGTTTAAGTTGTATAAAGGTTTAAAGATGCATCACATTTTCCATTCGATTTAAACCTATTTGCCTTTTCACAAAATATATGTGTTTTTAATCATGTGAATGTTTAAAGGCGCTGTGAAAGTTTCTAAACAACAACGCTATTATATTTGTTTTGATGCGACCCCTGTACACTGTGTGGGTCAATTATAACTCGGCATTGTTCAGTGTCACGATAACATGTAAACTAAATTATGTCTGAAGATTTAACCACGTGATATTGTGTATTTTTTATCATAAACTTGGGAGAGAACATTCTGGTTTAAATATTTATATTAAATCGGAAAAAGGAAAGATAATAATATTATTATTATTATTAAAAGTATTTATTTTTCTACGTTAATTAATTCATACCGTTTTAGTAAGGTTTTATAAGTAATTGTTATTTAATTTTTTGTATTGTAATATATCTATAAAACGGTAAAGGAAGATTTCAAGACGATATTGATGAAATATACAAATATATCAAAAACTTGAATTTTAGTTTTGGTTTATTGATGGTAGTTTTTGGAAATTTCGGAAAAGATTTTTAAATATGAATTTATGTTCATTAAATTTCAATTATTTTTTTATTTTTGTTTTTAAATAACAGTTAAAGTCTAATCTTCAAGTATCTGCATCTTTAACATATGTTGCAATTATGAGAATAGTTTGCATTGTTTTACTTCATAAGAAACCGTTTAAACAGTGTAAATTGCGTAAGTTTGATCATGAAAGCATGATGTGTCAATATTGTATATAGAAATAACCCTTTGAAGACATCGCCTTTGTTTATTGTCTTAAAATTAAATTAGTTGATAATTACGGACATGAACATCCCAGATACTTTGGTCACTTATGTAACATGAAATGAGGTTCCAAAAGGGAAATATTTTTTTGTTTCCTCTCAAACATACATACATTTGGTTTTTGGTGGATAGGCAATTCTGTTTGTATCTGCCTGTAATTCAATGGTTGTTGTTTGTTGCTGTGTTGCATGTTTGATTTTTCGTTTCTTTTTGGGTACATTAATCAGGTCGTTATTTTTCTCGTTTGAATTGTTTACATTTGTGATTTCAAGGCCTTTTATAGCTAACTATGTGGTATGGGATTTGCTTTTTTTGTTGAAGGCTGTATGGTGACCTATAGCTGTTAATTTAGGTGTTATAAAGTCTCTTGTAAAACAATCTCATCTAAATTCATACCAACCTTTTTTATATTTATTTGGTTTCCTTTATTCTAGAAGGTATATCACAGCACACCTCTTATATACTAGCAATTATTAGTCATACATAAAGGTATTTTGATAGGTTAAGCCAAAACCATATTCAAATGTGAGGTCAAAAACTTTAACATTTACACTTATCTTATATGTTCTCATTGCTTACATTACAAATAAAGTATGTATGATTTTCACAGACAGCCTCAAATAATTATGCAGGATAATTAAAAACATCCAGGAAACAAATTATGTCGATATGAATTTTGAAAGTTAAAATGAATTCAGCCGGAAAATATAGGAACCTGAGGATTAAACATATGTTGCAAAGTCAATGCAATTTGCCTTAGTCACTTTAGAGTTTGCAGAAATTGGGAATTGCAATAGGATCAGGAATTTGTACAATAAACACAAAGTAAAAATTATCTACATTCCTATTCACTTGTGCAATAATCTACACACTATTACATATTTTCAATGATGATGTGACAACAAAACTCATCAATATCTATCAATATCTAATTCACAGCTAATTATTTCAAATCAAAAGCAAATAAAGTCAAGAAATGTTGGTGACCAGTCAGCAGTCGTGGGTTCACGTATTGCTTTTCTTTTTTTAAAGAAAGCAACTTGTTCTATTGTCAACTACTAACGTCGATTTAAGCGACAAACGAAGTGTCTATTGGCATTATATGTAGTGATTTTTTTGTCAGTGTGACCATAAATATCATATATTTCATCCATTTTTTCAAATATTCAGCAGTGAAAGTTTTAAGTTTCCTTCTAATAGGTTATATTTTGGCAGTTATATTAACGCTCTTTTTATTATTCCAATAGCTTTATAAAAATCTGTTTTAGAGAAATACTGTACAATAGCAGGGCAACGGCATGTTATATTTTATGAGAAGTCTGTCAATGAGATAAAGATGACGTCCACGCTAATCGTGTATCGTTGATGTCAATCTAAATCTTGTATTTAAAGTGTAGTTTATCTATATTTTTAATACATTTTCTGTTGAATCTAAGTCATTTTTATTCCTTTTCTATGTGCCACCTGAAAAAAAATATAGATTTTGCTTTTTAAAAACGCTTCAACTAAAGCGTTATAACACAAACAATTATATTCTGATATAAAAAAAAATAAAAAAATTGAAATGCTCTGTATTATACTTAGCTAGAAACACTGTACTATGTATTTGTCCATTTTTTTTTTTTTTTTTTGGGGGGGGGGGGGGGGGGGGGGGGGTTGCTAGTGGCTGGTTGGCATTCAATGCATT
Source organism: Mytilisepta virgata (assembly GCA_028015205.1). Lineage (NCBI taxonomy): Eukaryota > Metazoa > Mollusca > Bivalvia > Mytilida > Mytilidae > Mytilisepta > Mytilisepta virgata. The sequence continues at coordinate 7,215,037 of CM051513.1, forward strand.
TTGATCATGCATTTTGAATTACAGTAATTACATTTTCATAACAGAAAACTCCAAGGGAAATATTATTATCAAAGTCCAAAATAATGGCTAGGTCGGGAGACAAGCAAACAACCAGGACAACTGGAAAGCAACAGTCATACTCCTGACTTAATGCAGGTGAAAACAATATAAAGCAATACTAAAACACACTGTATTATTAACACCACTGCATCACGTAAAGAAAGTCGTGTGGAATTCTTTTAATCTGAGCTGCAGTTTTACGTTATATGTTGACCTGATATAGCGATATGGACAGTGGACGAAGTCTCATATAATAAACCAATGAGAGGGAAGAATAAACACATCATATTTAGTTGTTTTTTTTCTGAACTGGATGTGTGATTGAATTGCTTTCTTGGGGTCATTATTGTAAATTCATAAATTATTGCGTACACTTATTATTGTGATTTTGCCATTTAAGACGAAAATGCGATTTTAATTTTTGCGATATTGAGAAAAATCCCGCTTCATTCATATAAAAAATTCCAAAATGCGAATTTAAATTATTGCGATTGCAACCCTGTCGCATTTTTCGCAATAAAAAAAAACATGGCAATAATTTCCGAATTTACATTTTTTAATGTTTTCGTGTTTTTTTTTTGTCTTTTTTTGTCAGGCGTTATAGCAGCTTTACTGCCGAATTGATTAATAACGGATTCTTAGTTTTATAATCAAATCAAATTAAAATTTTATTGTCATTTAAATCATGAAATACGATTTGTGACAATCATTATAATGAAATACAATCATGACAATTAGTAGATTGTAATAGATAGATGTAAGGACGTGCAAGCTCGTTTTGTACTTTTCTTCGCATTCCTATTATTTAACGACCAGGAAAATAATACCTAAGCGACAAAACAGTTGGAGAAGATCGTAAACTCGAAATCCAAGGAAAAGAAGAAAATGATGAGAATGATCGCAAGAACCAAACGCCACCAAGATACATTTATAACTGAAAGACTAAAATACAGATAATAAACTAAACAAATATAGAACAAAACAGCACAGAAACTAAACCACTAAAAACCGGGAGTGACCTCAGGTTCTACGGAAGGGTAAAAATATCCTGCTCCGTTGCTAGTGGGTAAAATTCAATAAATAAATACTCACATTTTGATTTCTTTTGTTGAATTATGATAAGATAAATCTAATCATAACAGTGACAAGGGAAACAACTCCTATTGTGAACTGTTTCGGGAAAAGTACAGGACTATGATCTACAAAGTAACACAAACAATTCATCGTTAAGATTGAAAACTCTTCCAAAAATCTGTTCGATTCCAATCTTTATTAAGAAAAGGATTGTACATTTTCCGCCGAAGGTAGGTGCTTTACTGACCTTTACTCCTAATATTTCTGTTTCTTCAACAATTAACATATTATTTCACAGTTATGTATATATCATAGAATTAAAGGTCCAAAATTCATAAATATATAAAAATAGTAAAAAAATATCAAGTATTCATTTTCAATGTCAATAAATAAATTAAACAACACAATCTAATGTGTCTACGCTGCATACTACATTTGGTACCACACGATAAACTACAAGACTCGGTTGCGTTTCATGTGTATAAAATGATTACATGTGATATCTAACACATGTCACAGGTGGGTGTATGATTACAAATAACTAAATTAGTGTGACATATAAAACCAACCGGAAAGAGTTCTATTTGGCACACCATAAGTACACATCCTGTAACGTAAAAGTTAACACTTCTAGCGTCCGTACATCGTATGTAAAGCGTCCGTACATCGTTCGTGTAGCGTCCGTACATCGTCCGTACAACATCCGTACAACGTCCGTTCATCGTCCGTACATCGTTCGTTCAGCGTCCGTACATCGTCCGTGCATCGTTTCGTTTATCGTTTGACTTGATGGTAAATCTCAGCGTTTGGTGTAAAACAGCGTTTAGCGTTTCGTTTAGCGTATGGTTTATAATATCGTTTATCGTATGGTAAATGGTACCGTTTAGCGTTTTAATTAGCGTATGGTACATCGTTTGGTAAATGGTATATCGTTCATCGTTTCGTTTAGCGTTTGCTTCAGCGTTCATCGTTCATTCAGCATATCCTACGGTGATTGGTCGTTTATGGAGACCACGCCTCTTCTATTTGAAAAGAAAAATTAGCCATTCCCTTTTCATAAATAATACAGAAATGTATAGGTCACAGAATTAAAAATAAAGATAAATAATAATAATAATAAATAAATAAATTAAAAATGAATATTATAGGCCTCCGAATAATGTCTTCACCTTAATGTTCTGCAAAATAATTGGTATACATTCATTTAAGGTTTTAAATTTCAATAATATTTACAATTGTAAATATTTCTTTTATATTTCATCACAAGAATTTTTCGATTGTAGTTAAAAAAATTGATTTAAACACTTTTTGCATTATTTATGAAAAAAATGTACGATTGTGTCCGAGTAAGTCATCAAAATACGCATCTTGTGCATAGAAATGTGTATCACAGAGTATTTATTGCTTACAGGTACGAATTCATTTATTATATGGTTGCGTATTTTTCAATAGTGTTTGGGAGGTGGATTATTAAAAGTGTAAAGCCATCTGCCATTCTTCTCTTCTTTGCACGTGTATTTTAGTTTTAATTTTCACTATAGATGTACTTGTATTAATACTTCCCTCACGGTAGGTATTTAGGCATTGTTAAAAAAAACTTAATTACTGCCAATCTACTCAATATACCTATAAATATTTTGTCATTTTTTAAGTTAAATGTAAATATCAGTTTAATCACAACTTACACGAAGTAAAATAAACAGCGTCTAATTGACTTTATTTCGATAGGAAACTTACTCTTTTTTCTTTCTAAATATTAATATTATCAATGTATATTAACAAAATTTAAACAAAGACTCTTTCCATCGGTACGGCTAAAAACCGCATAAGCCGGGCTTATTGCACTTAGCCCTTCAAAATGCACTTAGCCGAAATAGGAAGCTGAACCATTTGACTTTGTAACTGTTAAGCTTTTAGGTCCTGCATGAGGCCTGGTGTGTGATCTGTGAACTTGATTTTATCAGTCACATATATACATATACGGAATTGAAAACAATTCGTTCAATGAAATGCACCTGGTACAGACAAAAAAAATCCTCCATCATTTTAATCACCCCCTTCCCTTTCTTTCCATGCAGGTAAAAAAGACTAACTCCCCTTTTTCTCATTAGCAGAAATTATGCAAACCAACCACGATTATAAAAAATTATAAAAAATATGTTTATATTCGAGAATATAAGAATACCAAAAAGGAATCCAAAAAAACATAGAAGGATAAAACGATTCATCAAAGGACAATGTACGACGGTTTCTTTTTTTCTCCAACATCTGAAAGTCAGAAAATTCCTGACCCGTATGATATACGTTTTTTTTCCTAGCCTGCAATCAAACCATTTCCGGTCTAATAAAAGGGGTAGAATAAATTTAAGTCGTATTAGGTCAATGACCTAATAAAGTCTACTGGTACTTGTTTACATGAAGAGCGCAAGGTTCGTTTTCACTGCAATTGAATTTCAACTTCAAACGTAATTTTACGCATCTAAAGGGGATTGCAGGATAAAGACAATACAACGTCATTGCCGGCTCGCTGCGAAACATGGGGAAAATGTTCTCTAAAGCTTGCCTTTTCCAATGTTTCTAAAGTTCGCCAAAATAAATTTATATTTTCCGACAATGACTATGTATTGTATATATATACATATACATATAAATAGCAAAGTAAAAATAGTTCGTTAGACCTTTCTTTTTGTCAAGAATAACATTTTTTTTAATAAATCAATTTAGGGACGAGATCAAACGTTCAATGTGGGATAAAAAAACTTAATTCAAATAATTTTGGAGTGGGTGTGTGTGTGTGTGGGGGGGGGGGGGGGGTAAAAATCGCTGCAAGTTTTGTTATCCGACACCGATTTTCGGATTGAAAAATACGGATTCAAGTGATGTCCAAGTCAATATACAGAACAAACATACATTGTTAAGGAAAAACAGGACCCATGATACAAAAAAGTAAAGTCTCAAAGCATATGCCCATATTGGTCAATCAATTTTTCCCAAATTAAGTTAAGAGGGGGTGGGGGTGGGTCAGTGAAAAAAACTATGTGAATTAAGTTTTTTATCCTACATTTGATCTCGTCCCTTAATAACGACATGTTTCTGAAATACAATTATTCATGAACAATTCCATTTTTTTTTACAATTTTAAAATTGTCCTAAAATAGTCACTATGTCAAAAAATAGTTGTTAGAGCTTCACTTGTTATATGTTGTAAATAGCTTGATATATGTACTCTAAATAAACATTACTTACACGTATAATTGTTTTCTTTCTTATATCTTTTTTTCTTATCGGCATTTAATAGGTGTTAACAAAAGGTGACACATTGCTTATCAGTCAGATAATTAATTACTTCAGGTGGTAATCTGATAGAATTCAGCACACGCTACGAAAAATCGTAAAACTTCATTTAACTGCTAATTTTATTTTTAACACAAATTGGAACTACTACTTTGGATTTATTTTTTTTCTTATTATATATATATATATATATATATATATATATATATATATATATATATATATATATATATATATATATATATATTTAAAAAGTGTAAAATTGCAGACAAAAGTCATTTAAATTACAGCTAATTGCTTTTCAAAAGACTAAGTGCACTAATTCGAGCTATGCGGTGTTTAGACGTCCTCCCTTTTTAAACTAAAATGTCTTTCAAACTAACCTTGTCTACTAATTTAGATAAAATGCAATAAGCAGGGCTGTCTTTGGCTAGCTCAACAGAATATTTATTTTCATAAAGAATAACGCAATAGGGAATCGATATAAAGTAACATGGAGCATAGATATTATTAATAAAATGTTTTTGTCTCCCTTCGATTATTTGAAAATCGGTTATTCTTTGCTTTACATGCTAAGACATTGCTATGTAAATAAACAAAAAAGTCCAAAATATTCGTACTTTAATTTATGGCTTTTGAGGACCCAAATGTCATAATTGGTCATTTGTGAGTTAACCTGTCGTTATCGTTCGATATAATCAGGTAACAGGTAGGAAACTGACTACGGCTATTGTAGCAGTAGTTGTCCATAATATCCTTAAGGGTGCAATAAAATGACCCGCATTTAATTAAAATTTATACCGATATACCTGTAAAGGAAGTTCAAGGGACCACCCAGTGTTTCATCATCTACAAATGTGATAATGATGTTGTATATAAGTAATAAAATGTACGATAACCAACCAAGATGACACGTGTAAGGAAGCACTTCTGAATGAATTTTAAACTCTACAATACAATAAATATCAAATAGAAATAAACGTTCAATAGCAAGAAAATATAAAATTTTACAAATTCTTTTGTAAAGTAATATAAGTTTAAAAATTGGCTAAAATAATTTGTTTGAACTTTTTTCAATAATATAAAGCAGTAAAAGACTCTATTGTCTGAAAAACCAATCATTTATTGAAAAATTTCATCACTTCTGGTGTGATTTATTTATATCTTTTTAAAATAAAATTAGCAGGCCAGGCTACAGCATTTTTAAAATGTGGTAAGAAATATTTTTTTAATATACGAATATTTATTTATTCATTCTTTTAAAATTTTTATCATTTGATTATCATGCATTCATATATGGGATATTTTAACTCATTAAATCTGTATAGTTGAAACGTTTGTGCAAGTGCATGCTCGTATATCTTCCTGACTGTGAATTAATTTCACACCTATTACAGATATAATAATAGTAGGACGTCTGCTGATAGTTTTATCCAGGTGGACAGTGTAATAACAACTGTTAATTAAATAAATTTTAATATTTCCAAAGGCATTTCCATGTAATGCAATATGAACCGCTACAATTATTTCGAATTATAATTTCACACTTGCTTGTTCTACAGGACATTGTATATTGTGCTCCATTCACAAAACTTTGTATATGTATACATAAAATTAAATCTTTGTAAGAAAAGATGTATTTAATTTTTGGACCTAGTAAATCCAAATAACCGCTAACAATGAACGGTAGATCACATAAACCGCAATTTCGAATAGTTATATAATTAAAAATACATGTATAATGTGATATGCATATAATTTAACAATATTTAAACATCTATTTAATTCGTATTAAGCATGATGATACAACAATTGCTTATAATCTATTTTAAACAAAAATAAAAAAAAAACAGTAAAATATAAATTATTTTAATTTATTCAAAGTCTATTGAAATAAATTCTAGTCCCGCAAACAACTTTCATATATGGCAAACGCTAAAATTACCATATATGGGAAACGCTAAAAATTACCTTATATCGAAAACGCAAAAATATACCATATACGATAAACGATACGATGCACGATAAACCATACCATGAGGTAATCAAAACAATCATGGCTAAACGAAACGATGTACGATAAACCATACCATGTAAGCTAAACGAAACGTTAAAACCATACGTTATACGCTAAAAGAGCGTTCATGGTACCGTTTATGGTATAAGGCCATCGTCCGTACATCGTTCGTTCAGCGTTCGTTCAGCGTCCGTACATCGTCCGTACATCGTTCGTTCAGCGTCCGTACATCGTCCGTACATCGTTCGTTCAGCGTCCGTGAATCGTCCGTACATCGTTCGTTCATCGTTTGAGTTGTTAACTTTTACGTTACAGGATGTGTATATGTATATGCTTATTCCGTCTAAGATATACACAGCTTGCACTATGGAACTCTGTCCAATTTATACATTTTTTGTCAAATTGAATACTTCTGCTTAATGCACATTTTCAATAGGTTCATATGGCAAGCCTTTTTACTATTTATTCGAACTTCAAGATATCTAAAAAACTTAATAAGATATCTTATATAGTTTATAAGATATCTTATATAGTTTATCTAAAAAACTTAATAAGATATCTTATATAGTTTATAAGATATCTTATATAGTTTATAAGATATTTCATATCATCTATAAGATATCTCATATAATTTTCTTTATAAGATATCTTTTAAATTATATGAGATATCGTATAATGTATATGAGATATCTTACAAACTATATAAGATATCTGATAAATTATATGAGATATCTTATAAAGTTTAAGGAGATGATTATACAGAATTGGTATTCTGCAACAAGGAAAATCTGGAGAAAATTGACATTATACTCCTTCAAATTTCAAAGCCACAGGAGGAGCTGAGTGATTTCATAAAACAGGTGCCCTATTCATTTCGGGAAAACGGAGCACTGCGATTTTATCTGATTTGTTTTTGTCTTTATATGAAGATAAAAATAAAATAAAAATAAAATAAAAAGATATTAACAAACATGATGAGGGTCCTCAGTACCCGAATATTTTAGGTAGTTCGTCATGACTACTTAAGGTCACTAGCCTGTCAAACACTGAGGTTGTGACTGTGGCGGGGTGTGATCGACTCCAATTTTAATTGACAAGGATTGCCAATTTGCCTACTAGGTGCTTTCTCCCGGTACTCCGGCTCCCTCCACTAATAAAAACTGGCCGCCGCGAAATAGCCAAATGTGCTGAAAACGGCGTAAAACCCAACTAAACAAACAAACATGATGATCTTAATATTACAATTTTGAAATTCTAATACATTAGTAGAGGCATATCAAGTCGACAGCATTTAGTTTTAACATTTAACATTCATTCATTCATTAATGTCCCATATGATATATACACGACGGCTTCATGGGCTTGTCAGCTTAGCGAAAATAATGTCACATTTTCAAAACATCAACTGCAGTAATTTCATAGGCTAACAGCAACTTTCGGTACAAAGTTTATAACTTGATAGATTCCTTTCATGACGTCGTGCGTATGAATACGTACGCATGCAATATAGTCCAGCTGATTCGTGAAAAAAATGTGGGTTTGATGATAAAAATAATCATATTTGGCATGGTGGTAGTAATGGACACCCCAAACAATATTAGATATGTACCCACCTTGATAATTCAAAATGGCGGTCTTTTTTCATGATGAATATAAAATTGACGTATTTTGCATGTTGAAAGTTGCAAACAGTTTTTGCTTTGACTTAACAGAGATGAAAATATAAATAAAATGATGAAATAAGATTAAAACAACTTCACTGATCGCTTACTTGGCCGGGGATACGAACGCACTGAAATTGAAAGTATAAAAATACAACGTAGAACAATTAAAGCGGAAAGACCTGTTGAGGGTGAAAAATAAGAACAAAAGCGGCCCGCTATCATTCGTAACAAAATTCATCCCACATGTTAAACAGCTTAGGCCAGCTATCATAAACACTGGAACAGTATAGTTAATAATGAGGAAATAAAACACAATTTTTTAAATAACCCAATTATTGCGTACAAACGAAATAAGAATTTGAAAGAAATACTAACCTCTTCTAAACTGAAAAAGCACTCACTGCATCAACTGATATCATAATCAATTTATTACTATAGAAAATACATGTAACACATACATGTATAGATATAATATATATATATATCAAACCACAATGTTCAGCAGATTCCTACCTAGGTGTAAAGCCCCTGATAAGTTAACATAAATTAATCAACAATTCCGTCATCATTTGCCGGTATCTAACCAATTTTAATACAGTTTGTTCCGGTGTCTGATGACAACATTGCCTGGATCGCTGATTCAAATGCCATGGCAACCATTTAATGTAACATGGCCTTTACCATACTAATGGGTTTCGGGCTGTTATGTTATCTGAATTGCGGTGGTAAGATGGGATATGGACACGTTCAATCCACAAAAGTTTTTGTTACGTTGTTTTGTAATTTTTTTCGATATATGCCATTTTGAAAATATTATAAATAGAAAACATAATTACAAATGTTACTTAAGCATTTGATGCACTAAATTTGTTGTAAAAACAGATAAGGTTTCAATGTCCAAGGTCCTATATACAGATTAAAACATGACAATGCTACATCCCCACCATCTTGAAAAAGGTTTACAGTTGCTTTGCCCTATGCCCAACTTTGGTTGAAATATGCATATTCATTGAATCAGAAGTTAATAAAGTTGTAGTATTTGCAGCATTTGTACCCCCCCCCCCCCCCCCCCCGTATTCACAGTAATCACTCACCAGACACATAGACTGATAATCGCCAACCATCATCGTTAATGCTTAAATCTGTTGTAAAGTATATAACTAGATATCTTCCTCCCTCCTGTTCGAATTCATAGTTGTCTTTCGTACCGCATATTTGGTCAATTATTTGGGATTCTATAGATACAGAAAAACACAAAATAACTAATAATATAAACACATATATTGAATGTACCGGACCTAATTCAAACAATTGTCATCAGGTTTAATAAAAACTATATAAAAAACGATTGCTCACTGCAATCTGTGAAATGAACCGTTTTTATGGTTTCAAATTCTGTGCTTATAATGTATTTCGGACTGAATATGTATATATATTCTAATCACTCAAGCTTGGAAAGAGGTAAAGTTCACTAAAACGGTACAAAATTATAGTACACAACACAAATTAAATACTGACATAGAAAAAAAAAAAGGATTTATATAGAAAAATAATAAGGCTATATTTGGAAATCCCCGGTCCGTAAAAACTGTTTAGCATTCTTTACATGTTTTTTTTTTCTAGTTTGTTACGTGTCATGTGCTAATAGAAAACTCTCGTAACAAAACTTTGGAAAAAAATATATAAACCAGAACCTTGTAAATACAGCCAAATAGATCCAAACAGTTTATGCAAAATTCTGGAAATGTCAACGTTACCTTAAGGAGATGAAACCAGTTATTTAAGGTAATTGTTCAATAATAGATGATGACGGTCGCAGTCACACTTCTTTAAAAAAAGACTTTAATCAAAAGTTCAAAGCATGGATAATATGGATATATCTTTATCAAATTGAAAAACTCGTAGTTGTGTTTATGTGGCGTCGGGGAAATTAAGTTTCCGAAGTTTGCGATAATTACTATCATTGTCATTACGTTGCATGGAACATCCGGGACATTTACAAGAATCACGTGGTAAAGATGTGGTGGGGAAACCTTAAGAGAATTCTAAAATTTGTCATCTCTAACATCAAAAAGGTGTGTACAAATCATAGAAATATTGCCAAGTTATTGACTGAGGGTATGCAAAAGAAACAACCACCGCAATGATACATGTATAACTAAAAGAATAAAAACTCAACAGGTAATATGAATGCAAATACAATACACAGCTTTATTGTTAAAACTAGCACATTCTGACCCTGCTATCTAAATTATGTACCATCCACTCTAATTTGGACACCTTGGTGGTAATCATACTGTATTTATAGTGTGTCATATTCACCAGAGTATCAGAATAGATAGGGGGTACCCATAAAACCGGTTTAACCCCACCAATATTCAGTGTCTGTACCACGTCCTGACTCTCTGTTGGGTTCATGTTTGTGTTTTGTACTCTTTTATGCTATTTTTTTGCACGGCCTTCCGTCAGTTGATTGATTAATATATTATTGTTAACCTTTCCTGTTATTAATTTAGCTGTTCGTTTATAATAAAATAAATAAAACCAGAACAAGACAGCACAGAAACTGAAGCAGTAGCAAAGTGACCTCCCACTAAAAACCTGGAGTGACATCAGGTGCTCCGACAGGGAAAGCATGTCGTGCTTCGTTAACGGCACTCACCACCATGTGCAAGGATATCGGTCATAATTAAGACAGCACAGAAACTGAAGAAATCACATTCGGCAGTAACGAATCAACTGTGAAAGGCATACACCATAGGCGGGAGACCTTGGTATGTTAATGCTAAGAAAGGGGAAATTAAAATACCAAAACGTAGGCTAACTGGAATATGTCATGATAGATTCGAAAAAATAGCTTCAGATAACAAAGTAATATGTCGGTTTGAATAGTGGGTAGTTTTCTCTTTTGTTATCTTTGCATTTCCATAAAGCACATGTCAAGCAACCAAATTACCATCGTTAATGCTGTTTTTAAATTGAATGAAAAAATTGATAGAATTATGTTTTTACTTTAAGAAGTCATAATAATAAATCATTAGATAATCTTGGGTAGGCGAGTCGGATGTAGTATTGTTTTCCTCAAAACGCTGCGAAGCCATTGTAATTATTTTCAATTACATGAATTAAGTGTGTAATTGTTTTTTTTTCTTTGGCAAAACATTAAATTCTCAATTACCATGTACATTCCTAATGGACACCCTATAATGAAGTCTCCCAAAATTACCTACTGCACCAACCGGGAATCTTTGGTACAGTACTCCACCGCTTTACCAACTGAGCTAAAGGAGTACTCCACTAGCGCAGCTACTGGGGGTGGTGGTTATAAGCCTGTTACGGTTCTATAACTTCTATCGTACACAAGGGAAGACCCGTTACACTTGGACAATAAATTGCAATAACCTTGTCAAAACAATAAAATAATATAACTTAAAAATAAAGACCAAAAACAGTTTTATAATTCATACAATGTATGAGGACGGAGGGCATTTTCATGACACATTAAAAAATGTACCTATAAGGCAGCATGGCTCCTGATGATTACAATGCTTAACGTTCATAGGAAATCACTAACTACTTAGTATACAGATTGTAAACACATATTGTTAAAATATTTCAAAAGGGTTATGTTGCCCATAGAATGAGGTCTTTACTTCGAAAATTCTACGGTCGTCACCACGATCTGATTGACCGCTATGGAGTGTCAGTTTCCAACATGACAAAGGCCTCCATCTGGCAGAGATGTTCCTCTTCCTCCGAGGGACATGAACTTCAACGAGCAGCACGGCGGGTGTATTGCAAAATGCAGGAAATGCTCACCCTTCCGGACCACCTATGTTCATCCCCTGTGTTTGGTTGGGTTTGTGTGCACTTTTTGTTTTTTCGTGTTGTTTGTTACTATTTGTCCTTTGTCGTCTTTTTGGTGTTCCCGGTTGTGTTTTTTGTAAACGGACTTCCCCTCTTTTGACACTTCGGTATTCCTACCTTTTCACAATTTCTGTTGGGTGTTTTGCGAGAAACCCAATCAACACGTTCAATCAAGGAGGCAACGCCTTAATTCCTGAAATTCTGATTTAAATAATCTCAAATCTCCTCCAAATTTCTTACCATTGAAAATCTGAACATAATCATTATAACACGTATCAGCCGACTCAGAATCGAATTCAATTGAAAAATTCAGAAACTTTCCCACAAGAGTATTGGAATCCGACCCTTTATCTAGTATCCAACAAGTCGAGTAGAAACTACAAAATAAAATACGTGGAAATTTTATTTTAGGGAACAGATTGTAGTTATGCAAAAAAACAATTGAATTTAGAAATGCCACATACATTAAAATAAAAGCATTCACTATCAAAGCAATATGCATGTACATAAACAATAAAATTGATAACAGGAAAGGTCAACAATGACATACATTGTACCAACTAATCAACACTACCCAACAGTTAAAACCCAGGACAAAACAATAACATAAAGAGAACAAAACACAAACATAATCAAAACAGAGGATCAGGATAGTCTTACTTGTTAAAGACACTGGACAATGGTGGGGTTAAACCGGTTTAACGGGTATCCAAGCATTTCCCTCATCTATCCTGACACTCTGATGCATAAAATATACTATACAACCAAAACAGTATGATTACGAACAATATGACCGCTTGCTAGAATGTAAAAACGTAATCCTTTGCTTAGACAAACCAGGGAAGAAAATGAACAACCACAACCACAAGCACAACAAATAAACACTCGACATCATAACTTTAAGTATATGAGTCAGAGCAGTTTCCAGTTGTAAAAAAACAACTTTTTATGAAAACAACCGTTATTGAAAATCGATAACAAGAAAAATAAATGGAAATGGTGAGCTGTCAAAGGGGGTGAAAAACGACTAAAATGTATGAAATAAACAGGTCGAACAAAACCAAAATATAAAATTGTAAAAAAAAAAAAAAAAACAACAAACTGAAAAGTTAAAAATACAATTTTATATTTGGTTTTGTTCGACTTGTGTATTTCATACATTTTAGTTGTTTTACGCCGCTTTTGACAGCTCACCATCTGCATTTATTTTTCTTGTTATCTATTGTCGCATGAGCTGTTTCGCAACATACCTAGTTATGGAAAATTGTTACTTCATTATTTTTTCTTTATAATATAATTTTATTGATAATGTATCTCCTACTTTTGGATACTTTAATTGTTTCTCATGAGCGATCTTTCCTGACAAAAGGTGCCCTTTTTTTAATACAAAGGGAACCATTACTTTATTTTTTTCTGAAAGTATTGAATTAGGGATGATCTTCATCAGACATGGAAAAATTTGGAAAAATATGTTCAAAACATATCATTAATGTCAGTTTAGAATACTGTTTTGAAGTAAAAGTATTTTGAAGAAAAATAACAATTTTTCCATTTATATCCTTGGTAGACACTTTCAAGGAGCAAAATACTCTATAAGTAGGAGAGTTAACAATTTCCCATTGATATCCTTGGTAGACACCTTCAAGGATAAAAACACTCTATAAGTAGGAGAGTTAACAATTTTTCCATTGATATCCTTGATAGACACCTTCAAGGAGCAAAATACTCTAGAAATAAGAGAGTTAACAATTTTTCCATTGATATCCTTGGTAGACACCTTCAAGGAACAAAACACTCTATAAGTAGGAGAGTGATCAATTTGTCCATTGATATCCTTGGTAGACACCTTCAAGGAGCAAAATACTCTATAAATAGGAGAGTTAACATTTTTTCCATTGATATCCTTGGTAGACACCTCCAAGGAGCAAAATACTCTATAAGTAAGAGAGTTAACAATTTTTCTATTGATATCCTTGGTAGACACCTTCAAGGAACAAAACACTCTATAGGTAGGAGAGTTATCAATTTTTCCATTGATATCCTTGGTAGACACCTTCAAGGAGCAAAATACTCTATAAGTAAGAGAGTTAACAATTTTTCCATTGATATCCTATTAGACACCTTCAAGTAGCAAAATACTCTATAAATAGGAGAGTTAACATTTTTTCCATTGATATCCTTGGTAGACACCTTCAAGGAGCAAAATACTCTATAAGTAAGAGAGTTAACATTTTTTCCATTGATATCCTTGGTAGACACCTTCAAGGAGCAAAAATCTCTATACGTAGGAGAGAACTCACATGTAACAAAAATGGGGAATCAATATAAAATATAATGTTCACGATATCAAGAGTTTATCACCATAGTGAGTTACATTCCAATCATGTAATATTTCCTCTTGGTTTTACTGGCTGCAGAGACAAAATATAAGAGAATGTAAGAACACGATCTCGTGATGTCTGGGTCTTCTTTTGTTACTCATATAGTTTTTAGAAACATTATGTGGCTTGGTAATGTTTTATTATCATACAATCACAGTAAATAGAGCATATAACTAATTGTCTTAATATTGTGACAAACACATAATGTAACATGGTATATGTCCAATGGATTTCCGAACAATTATCGGAGATACAATGTATTCCTAAGTATTCATTTTAGGCCTGAACACTAATTCCCAGCAGTTAAAATCAGATTTAAATACTCGCAAACTTTTGAACACACACCGTTGAGACTCTATGGCACCTATTCGCCTGGCGAATATATATATAAATATATATAGTGTGTTGCTTTTTCAGTCGAAGTTGTGTTAAGTCAAAAACTTACTCAGGATATTTAGTTGTACCAAAACCATCATGAGATTCTATATAGGTAATATCTGTAGTAACTTTAACTACTTGTAAGGAGCCTGCTGTAAATTAAAGAGACAAAATATATTCGATAAAATTCAACAAATTATAAAAAATAATAACTGATATAATTTATTACAACAATAATACTAAGAAATATACAATATTATTGCGTTGAATAAAGAGATGAACTTGTTCGACAATTATCTTTTCTTTTTACAACCCTCCCCTCCCAGAAATGTTCGATAAGTTACAAAAGAACTACATTTTGAATATAGCCCTAAATCTTTTACCGTGAGGTCAATGGCCGACAAGTTTTGCTGGATTTGATTGTCCTCCTTTTCCCACGCCTTTTCAATCAGATTAGATATTGGTTTTTGGTGGTAGCTTAAAGGGTTTTAAACTTTTAATGGTCTATAGGGTTTAACTTGTCACTGCGAAATCACGGACCAAAACAATGGTATGATGGGGTTATCTTCCCATTTTCCGCTCTTTTAATTCCGGCTATTTTCTGGGTCTTTTAATGGTAAGGATGTCCTTCCGTAGTCTATCGGCGTTGATTCTTATCGTGGTTTCTCTTGCTATTCGCTGCTCACACAGCGACCACTAGCAGTAGCAACAGCAGCAGCAGCAGCAGCAAAAAGCAAAATGAGCACGTGAGTATAATAATGAGCAACAAAGAGAAGTGATGAGCAGTGAGCATAGTGTCAGTAATAACTTTGGTATAAGAGGCCTAGGACACACGTGGTGAGTGAGATTTCAAACAAAACACAGATTTCAACGACCCGAAAATCACACATTGTTCGAGTCGGATTGAACAGTGTGGTCCTAATGAACATACAAAGGCAATTTTTTCACTAAGACATCATAATCCAATCAGCTAATGAAAAGCTCTAAGCCAAAATATAATCTGAGGTTTTGCTTACTTTTGTCAGTTGTTTCAACATCGTCAAACAACATGCACATACGGATCGATGGAAGCGAAAACGCTTCTCATTTATTTATTGGTTCCTACTAGATATTCAATACCTGTGGATCTTTCTAACGGCGAAACAAAACCGAAAGGAAACGGTTAATACTTCAAACTACGGTCAAGAGAACCAAACGTCTGGAAATTACTATTGGAGAAGCTACCAATACGGGGCTTAAGATTGATTGATTGATTGATTGTTGCTTAACGTCCAGTGGCAAATATTTCATGCTTCTTCAGGACGAGAACCAGTTCAATTTATGAAACAATTCAATTAGGGGTGGGATGGGACACAAAGGGGAACCAATTTTGACTGCCACTGTAGAAGGAGGATGGTTGGGTAGGGTCGGATAATTTAGCCTTCTGTAGCGGCCATCAGCCTACTCTTTTTCGAAAACTACAGAAGGGGTATTTAGCGTGCAGGGAGTGTGGCATTCTCCAAACACGTTACCCACTATTGTCCGCGGTCAGGCTTTCCGTATTATGACCTGACAACCCCCCAACGAGAGGGTCTCCCCTATCCGCCACCTGGGGCGGGGCTTAAAAAGAAATGTTCAAAACGACAGATGGAAAATAACACTCTTGACTTCTACAAACATTTGAAAATCTGCAAAGGGTGTAAGTTGAGATCAATTCTAACCTCTCAACTATCCTGTCAGAAAGAACGGTTCTAGAGCCATTCTAGAACGGTTCTAGGGTAGAAACAACCCTGTCATAAATGGTTCTAAGTTAGAACTGTCATAAATGGTTCTATGGTAGAACCGTTCTGAATAGTTCTAAAGGTAGAACTGTCATAAATGGTTCTCGGATTTTGTTTTTTTTTTTTTGGGGGGGGGGGGGGGTGGTTAAAATTAGTGTGATTTTTATCTGAAAAAATTTACAGGTTCTCACTAACATGTGTGTTTCAGGTAACTATAACTAATTAAAGGCAAATCAAGATCGAAATGGCCAATCAAGATTAAAATCTAGGTACATGTACTTGCGTATTATAAACAGAACATTTCAAGTATATCACGCAGATTGCAAATACAGTAAACAAACTTATCAATGTCGGAACGGAGGATGACAAGGCACACTTTGCAGCATACAGAGAAATGTTTAAACCCTACAAAGAAGAAATAACCAAGAATTACCTCGAACTGGTGCTTTGTCAGCAAGGCATATTGATGAAAGACGCCGTACATCAAAAGATCAGGACAACGGCTAAACGACTGACAGAAGAAGACGACTACGACTGTTGGGAATACGCCGTCGAAAAAAATAAATATATACTCAACCGTGTACTGAGCGACTATGTCCCACCAACATGTGAAGACAACAATGACTCTGTGTAATCCAAAGATTACAATGAAAAAAATGAAAAAAAATAAGAAAAAGGGGTGGGTTAATGCAGTCAATCACTAGCCTGGACAAATGCAGAGTGGCCTTCAAATTACCGTTGAAAGACTAAGAAAAGAGCCAGAGTTAAGACCGTGGGAAAAGGGAAAGTTAACCCCATCATGCCATTGTTTCGGTTCTTGATCTATCAGTGACAGCTTTAAAATTAAACGTTTAAAACCCTTTAAATTACCAAGAAAAAAACCCACATTTAACCTTGATTGAAAAAACGCGGGAAAAGAGAGGATAATGCAATCCAGGAAAACTTGTCGGCCATTGATCCTACGGGAAAAGATTGATTCACTAGAAGCTGATACAACTCGAAAAGCGACTTTAGTCCACGGGAAACACAAAGACACTACAGCAAGAAAGCGAAAGAAAAGGAGAAATGAGCCAATCCAGAAAATGGATTTCCCGTCATGCATACCCGTTCGGTAATGTACATTCCAGCGATAGGTCCGAACCTAAACGGCTGAAAGGAGACTTTATCCTGATATAGTCCAGTGAAAGATCGAAAATCCTGAAGAAATAAAAGCGCGGGAAATAGGAAGGTAACCCAATCAGAATACTACAATGATAGGCCGACTCCGGAAATGATCCAAAAGTTATCTCCCTTACACTTCAAGTAAAAAAAAACCTGGCGAAATTATCTCCCTAAAACAACCAGTTAACATATGGCGCGAAAAAGCGCGGGAAAGTTCATCACTTCCGGTTCAGGATGCGCACAAACTACTTCCTATAACGTCATATCCAGCAAAGACACAAAACAAAACAAACATAAAAAAAACAAAAAGCAAAAAACACTCGAATTCCTAGGATATTACGTATATTGCGGATTTTTGTCAGGTAAGCTACATGTAGCTAGTGACCAAACACTTTGAACTTGCCAAAATAACTAAACAGGATTAAACAATTTAGCCAAATTTAAGGTAAGATAAAAAGAAGTTCAGTACGCGTTTCTCAGTGGAGGTAAAATAAAGTTCGAAAACAATGTTTGACAAGAAACTATTACTAGTATTTGTGCTCAATTACAATTTTGTTCTCGTTGGTTTCTAATTATTTTTTCCAAATCGTAAAATTTTGAATTGCAATAACGATAAGCTAACTTTACCGTAGAGTGTTGCTTTTCAATTAATCGAAATCAGTCAAGAGTGGTTATAGTAATTTACCACAAGTAAATTGTATGGTGTTCCAAAACTGATTTGAATTTTAAAATTCATGGATGACTGGAAGAAAATCCGTCCTGCTTTTACGTTTTATACAGATTTCTTATGAAATTGCAGCGGTTCAGCAAGACTACATAAGACATGATCAATTTAAAAGAAGTTTTACCATATTTACAATTTGGGTCCCAGATACAATTACAAGTTACAAACTTTTGATCTTAAACCACGATTTTGATCTTGTTTATTCTTATTTTATGTCATGTTGTGCATTACAAGATTTTCAACTAAAGATGACAAGAAAGATCAGACCAAGATATGTTGTCTTGTAGTAAATTAAGATCGATCAAGCTAAGTCTTTATAAGAACAATACAGGTAAAATTAAACATTGCTTAATTCATTATGGATTGGTCTTAACCTGTCGTAATAGATCACAAGGCGGTATATCTTTCTTTTAACTTGTCTTGATTTTTCCAGAAGTCAGAAATATTGACAATCAAGACACATGTAAATCAAAACAGAAATGACTGTTTAAGATAAAAAAAAAATGTTTACAAGATGCTGCACCTCGCTTTAACTGAAGTATATAAATTTGTACGTTTCCTGCAATCTTAAAGTTTGATTATATACAATGTATTGTACTTACTGTCCGTCATTGTAACAGCACACCATTGCATCCAAATCAAACATATACAAAGAACCTCACGTTGTGTCATCTTGAAGCGGGTATCCTCAGATATCGTCTCTAATAAAATGTGAATTTTTAAATTATTATGGTAAGTATTTAAACACATTTTCAGACGTAAATCAGGCGTTACATTTAGTACCAACCAGTTATGTAACTAAAAAGTGAGATATCACATGGCAAACCATGACCTTTAAAAGTGATTACCAAAAAAACCAGGGTCGTGCAACTTCATCTCATGGATAATTTTCAAAGTTATGGTTTTCTGTGACTATTTTTCAACAATTCTTTGTCACATGTGTAGCCTCAGTCCTTATCCAAATATTTGCAACTGATAGAATGAACTTCAACAGCTATAGATTTATGAACATTGTTGGGAGAATTAAGGGTTGTTTATGTTGCAATTCTCCTCACTTTGTATTTTCCATGGACTTCGAGTTTGTGGACTTGTCCCACGGTTTTGTTGCCTCGGTATATTCTTTTGCCGATATCTATGGGAACATATTTTGTTAGAACACTGATACATTCCGATGATAAATGTTTAGTATGGTAAAATGTTCATCTTCAAACAAATGCTTTAATTTACAAAATACATTTTGGTGATTTTCAAAAATATTATTTGTCTGTTTTATAGAATTATCTCTTGCCCTCTCCTTAAATACACTCAAAAACAAATCATCATTTGGTTTTATTAATTCATCAATATATGTTTAACCGGTTTTCCAAAATTTTGATCTCGATCCCTGCTGATGAGTTTTCAGTCAACGAAATGGCCATACAATGCATCAATTTATTTCGGTATTTTGTGATACAGTGTATTACTACCACTGGGTCTATGTCACTGCTTGTTGACTGTAAGTCTCCGGGGGAATTATCAGCCCAGTAGCCAGAATTTTTGTCGTGGCATGATTCATTACTTCAATGCCTTTAAATTTTCTGTTCAAAATTTGACAAAAACTTCTAGAAACTTCTAAGGCGCTTCCTTTGATGCAGAGGTAACCCTTAGCTGAGTTTGGATTCCTGTTTGTTTTAATTTTTTTTTTGTTCTATGGCTAATTAATTCATTATTATATCTTTAACAGTTTTTCCAACAGTTTGACCTCGAGCACTGCTGATGAGTTGTCAGTAAACAAAATTGCCATACACTGTATTCATTTGTTTCGGTATTTTGTGATACAGTTTATTAGACTGAACACAATTACCCCCCACGTCCGTCTGTCCGTCGGTCTGTCACACTTTCTTTTAACCTAAACTCCTCGTTCATTTTAACTTCATGCATTTCATTTCTATGCAGTTATGTCATATACCGTATGTAGGTGCGCAACAAGGTTTTAGAATTTTCATTTTCAAAAATTGGGTCCCACAGGGGTCGAATTTTGAAAATTTAGAATTCAAGCTTGTGACCTAATCTCCTCTTTTATTTTTTATTTGGTGCATATAATTTCTATACACTATTGTCAAAAACTTTATGCAGATACGCAATAAGGTTTTAGAAGTTTGATTTTCCAAAATTGGGGCCCACAGGGGTCGATTTTCGAAAATTAGGAATTGAAACTTGTGACCTAAACTCCTCTTTCATTTTGGTTCACGTGGTGCAGATTAAATAACCGGCGTAGCACCTTATTTGAAAGTGTGCAACATGTGATTTGAGATTATTTCGAATAGACTGAAAACAAAATTACTGTCAATCCTTACAATTTAATTCCAACGGTTGTTTTGACGTCTAAAACGTCGGGATTCCCTTTAATGACGTCATAGTAGAAACGAAAATGATAGAGGAAAAAATTCAACTAATAAAATGAGGCGTTACATCCAATATTAAAGGATCATTGGGTCAGTCTGTATGTCTGTGGAATTTGTGTCATAACTTCTTAATGCCTTGATCGATATTGATAACTTCAAGTGCTACATTTGTATATACTAGATTTTATTAATCAAAATGTGCATATCTAGTGAATCAAAATTGGTACACTGTTGAATATTGGTAACATTGTTGTTAATCTTTAGGTGACGTGTGTCACGAACAAGCACGGAATGTATAGGTGAAAGCTCATGGTCACAAATTCAGTTAAACTTGAGGTAGCCTTTGACGAAATATTCATCTATTATGTCAATAAATGTGACAACAAAAGTCATAACACAGCCCAAAGTGGAAAGTCCACAAAAAGGTTAAGCAAATCCAAAAGCATGCTCGCCAAAGAAAAATCTGAGGGACAAAGGGAACGTTTGGCGTTTCCTATGTTAGCATTGCTCACACTATCTCTAGTTCATCTGTCTGTGTTGGTGCCCACAGGGGTCGAATTTCAAAAACTAGGAATTGAAGCTTGTGACCTAAACTCCTCTTTCATTTTGGTTCATGCATTTAATTTCTATACAGCATTATCACATACTGTATGTAGATGCGCAATAAGATTTTAGAATTTTAATTTTCAAAAATCGGGGCCCACAGGGGTCGAATCTCGAAAATCGCGAATTTAAGCTTGTTACCTAAACTCCTCTTTCATTTTTCATTTTATGTATTTGATTCCGATACAGTATTGCCACACACTGTATTTAGATGCGCAATGAGGTTTCAGAAATTTGGGCCCAAAGTGGTCGAATTTTTTAAATTGGCCATGTAAGCTTGTGACATAAACTCCTCGTTCATTTTACATTTTATGCATTTGATTTCTACACAGTAGTGTCACACACACAAACCTACACATTGATTCACCCGAGATAGTTAAATTTTCGATTTTCTAAAATCTAAATTTAACTATTGATGGAGGAGAAATCCCTATCTTACGAGTAAATTGACGGAAAATCTGTTTCTCCGATGATTTTCGACAAAAACCGCAAGTAAATTCGTTGCTATGTGGTTTGTTTACATGCAGAAATTAAATCACCAGGGAGTGGTTAAAAGTATTATGTATTTTTATCCAACCGATTAAACACGTCAATAATAAGAGAATTAAATCTTAAGTGAATATCAGATATCATTTGCAAAATGATCAACAAAGATTTTTTTTTAGAAATCTTCCTTTCCGCTTTCAATCATTGCATCCTATTTTGATATTTAAAATATGTATGTTTTAAACTAAAACAATAGGTAATGAACAAAATGTACTATATTATTTCACCAATGTCTGTAAGTTGTTGTTGAATATTGTCATTTTGCCATTTATTTCAGTCTAATTAGAACTTATGTTACCGGACACGTTATTTATTTATGTTCCTAAATCCTGTATTTGTTTTAGGAAAATTCTAAGGATAAAGGTAATTACCAAATTACCGAACTTCAAGGCAGTTGTCAAAAATGAATAACGAAAAGTGGATAGTCTATATATAACAGGCAAAATCAAAGCAAAAGTGGAACTGAGGGTAATGGTCCTCACTTGGTATAGGCATTCTGATGGAGATGGTTGGTTGAACCATGTTTTACATGGCGCTATTTATTTGGAGCTCAAGATCATGCAGTTCGAGTTTAGATCGAGTATCATTCATTAGGACCTTTAGTTTGGTTTTGAAGATAGAGATTATCTGAAAGGAGAGTCTCGTATTTTGTTTTAGTTTTCATTTCTATCCATAATGACCCGCTGATATATTGTTCCAAATGACGTCATTCTCGTTAACCCAGGTCTACTGGGAGATTAACATGTAGTACTAGTATCAAGCAAAAATGCATTTCACCATGAAATACCACTTGATAAATGTAACTTTGACAGGTGCAGCATTTTAGATCCTTATTTGCTAAAATAAGTCTGATTTAAAACGTTGCACACCCATATCAGCTGACACTTGATTTCGAGAGCGGCCCTTGTAGCGGCGTTTTGGCCTACTCTTTGTCGACATCTTGTTGATCTCCCTTAACACGAGACAGACATTTTTTGTCCCCATCAGACGGACTAGCATCGTTTATCGAGACTATCTTCGGAAATGGTGTCGCAAATTTGATCTCTGAAATGTTCATCCCGAACGGGAATCGAACCAGGGACCTTTGCCTTGGTAGTCCGATGCGCTAACCACTACACCACGACACCCACCAAGTGGAGAGGGATTGGTATAAGTTGGTATAACTTGTTTCCCAATCCACTATAAAAACAGGTAAATAAGTTTAAAGTAAATTTACTTTCGAAATATTTTCTGATATAAACAGGCTACAAGTGATTAATAAAAGTTGATTTGATAGTGAAGTAATACAACACCTATCACACCATTTCCCCTTGGAATGATAATATTGTAAAGGTAAACGGTTTGTGCCAAGTTATACCAACATAAAGATTATGTATATAAGTTATTTCATACAAACATTATCAATTTTATATTTAAATAGCTTATAATGTACCGATTACTTTACTTCCAAAAAGACGAATATATCTCTTTCAGATCTCAAAATTGTGTAATACTACACCGTTAAGTGACAAAATTTATTCTTGAAGATCGATTTTGCAATGTGAAAATGTTCACAAAAAGTCACAAGTCATTCGATGTTTAAGACCGAGACTTTCAATGTTTGGCTTTGTATAGAGAAAATGGTAATAGATAGTTGCATTGATATACCAACAGTTATTTAAGGATGTTCGCCGGTCATGTTTTTGAATTTTTGTCAGATGTTCAGAATCATCTGGTTTTATCCATTTGAATGCCATAAATTATTTTTTTCCGCTAACACCCATTTTTCTTTTCATTAATCTTTTGCAGAATAATAAACCATTTGTAAAAATCTTATAAAATCCTTGATAATATTTACTGTTTTTTTAGAAATAAAACTTGTCAATGATAAAACTATGTAAAATCAATAGAGCATATTTTTCCAGCCAAACTTTTCAATGGCTTATATCTCGAAAACAAGGACACGGACCTATAATATTTTTTTGCTCTTTTAGTTCCTTTATTAATCCTATATCAATATTTACAAGTGTTATGAAAAGTTTGTTATTTTGAAACAGAGCAGCAAACATCCTTAAGTAGATATAACATAAGTTCGCGATTCCAGGGCGCTAGTAAAAACCATTAAAAGTAGTAGAGGTTTTGGACACAGCTAGGCTGCTGAATCAGCATTTTTAATATAAACTATTAGTGATAATTATTCATGTGGCAGTTTTTTTAACCTGATCAATAGCTATTGATTACTTGATATGACCCATCTTATAATTTTGATTACTTAATCTGACCCACGGATTTGATCCCTTGACCTTGCCCATCTTGTGGGTTTATCTGTTTTCATGTTTAATTATTAAATGTGTTTCGTTTAATTAAATTTGTCTAATTATTCTAATTAATGCAATCTTAATTAATTTTCTTAATGATCTGTCTAATTGTTCAATCTGTTTTAACTATTGAATGAGACAGCTGCTCTAGTTATGTAAGTGAGCTCGGTGAAAGCGTAAATAGGTCATAACGTGGAAATCAAAACTGATCTGTTAAACTTATACTTATGTTTATTTTTATACAAGGTTGATCTTATATAAATGCTATGTATTACCGTATACAAGAGTAGTTTTTTTCTTAACATTCTCAGGGCTTGATTCTCTTATGTTAAAGATCCGTCTTAGGCAGATGACAATGTTTTATTTAGGTCTAAATATTAATACGCTTGCGTGAGCAGATGCATCTGGTTCCCATGGTGACATAAGGTCGGACTTTACTTCAATAACATTATTGTCAATGTTAGCAGTTTTGGAAAAAGAACTTCCTGCTGTTGCCAATCCTAGTTTAATAAAATATTATTGTTAAAGTAATTACTAGCTTACTGTCTCATATTTTAATTTGTAGAATAAACCCACTAGTTTTCAATTGTTGGTTTAATATCCTGTGTAATCTGGAGTAAAACAAGTACGGCAGATAAAGTTTTGAATATTAACTCATTAAACATATACAGTATATTCCCTAATCCAAATAACCAATAGATCATAGACAGTCTTGTTCCACCCGACAGTTTCTTACGTACACTGTGAGGTACCAGTGGTAATGCCGCTGCTCTACGTACTAATGTCGTGATTGCATCAACTTCACCATATAGGCCAGACTGTTGCATCTTCCTCCACAAACACTGTGTAAATTGGAAGAGTAAGCAGTGTCCTGCTGTTTAAATAGGGTGGGGTCTGTTTAGAAAACCCCATCACCATATAAGGTAGTGTTGTTGATAAGATGCTGTACGTTATTTACTCTTGCAAAACAAGGAACCTTGATTAATCGTGGTCATCTACAAAGAGAATATGCTCCACAGTTGAAGTCTGAATCCACGGGTCTTGCAAAGTCAAAGTCATTGGTAGATGCGGGTAACTTTGATAGGAGACGAGAAAGTTGTCTGTAGAGAATACTTCGTGATGACTGAAAACCTGGCAACTCTTTAACCATCTGCTAAGTGGAATCATCCCTTTCGGTTTATGTTGTAGATTGAAACCAACAGGTATATTGTTTCGAGTTCGTTTAGTTGCTGGACATCTTTTAACGTCACATTACATTTCATTACGCCGTGACTTTATCTGAAAGATGTAGTTTTTGATCTTGTAAACAGTGTTTGAAATGATATTCACAGCTTATGTTACAGTTTATCACTTTAACAGAATGAGAAAATTATTGTTAATAAAGCACTCCTTTCTTTAAATAATCTGCACAAAACTGAGCAGGAAGTATTTCGTTATTCAATGTTTAAAACTTAAAACTCAACTAAAACTAAAAAGTGTAGTTTGAAAAAAGTACTCTAATCTTATTTACACGGAAACTTTTCGTGAACTATCTTAACTGTTTTCAATTTATTTTCAGAAATTACTTTAGAACCAGGTTCATATTTCCCCCAAGATATTTTTTTAGTAAAACTAAGATAAATTCGTTCATTAACAACAAGAGTCTAAAGGATTATTATACGTAGTTTATTAGTGAACTGGTCTAGTTCTTCATCAGTAAACTTTGAAGAAAATGAGATGGTCCTTACAATTTTTACTGAACTGTTTGATTATTTGTTTTTAAAATATACATTATGTATCCCCAAATTGTATATTTCTTTGATAATAGACTGGAACAAACGCACAAACAAATAACCTTTTGCTATTACATTTTCACACGAATTCAAGTATCTATGATGTTTATACAGCAGTCCATTGAAAATTGGCCTGACCAACACATTACAGGTTCTGCTTATTAGCAGTCAAAAAATGTAATAAATAATTTCTTTCAAAGAAAATTACAATTATTTAGTATATAGATACTAATTGCATTTAATAATTTATCAATCTCGGATAAGATCAGAATTTAATCTAGGACATGTAAGAGGGGCGACAACTCAAGTTACACTGAAAATGAAAAAAAAGTCAATTGATCATCACATATTTTCATTATATCTCATGCCTTTGGTTTTAAGTTGTACTTTATGTTCTGTTTGAATCCTTCAGTTCAGACCTTTGTTACAGTTTTATCTAATTAAGGAATTTACAAATTCACAAAATATTTTGATTATGTAAATCCGTAAGAAGGAGTTTCTATATTTATTATGCACTCATTCTAAAATAAACCATGAGTTTTTTTATGTAGATTAAGGTATCTCTCTTCCTATGTTAAGGGGGTACAGAACACCTAAGAGAGTGAACTCTCTGAAAATCAACTGAACGTTTAATCGTAGACTATACATAAAGAGAAATCAAGATTCTCAATGATCAAAATCAGTTTTGTCAAACTGCTATATATCCAATGAAATTATTCAAGTAAATTGTGTGGTTCAAATTTCTATATTTTTGTAAACAGGTGAAAGTAAATATTTCTACAATTTTATGAAAATTAAACGAGCCAAATCTATTTTAGTCAAAGTGTTGGGTACCCCCATTATACAGGCCATCATTAAATAAAGTCCGGGTTTTTCACACTTAAATATTCCATATTTCTGACGTAATGATAGATTTTTAAAACCATACGAGGTCCACATTTTTTTCGTACTGGCATTTGTATAATTTCTTATCGTCAGACGCGGGCATCATTTGTGTTTTTCATACATACTTCATTTAAAAAAAATCACTCGTAACAAAACAACTTTGTCCATAATTATGAAGAGCTGGTGGGCCATACTTCTTTAATTTCTAGTTTCTTGTCAAATTTGATTCCAGGTGGATTCTTTCGTATTTATTTTTAATTTCATGACACTTAATGTTAAAACATTTGAGGTTAGTGCATAAATAACTTATTTTGTTCAAGATAATCTCTATTCACGTGATCACGTCGAAAGCAATAGCAGAACGAAATTTCGCATGGATGCCGCCATGTTGTTAAAACTTTTTAGACAGTATAATAGTAAGAATAATTCGATTTACATCACTACCTTAAAGATCGAGCTTCGCTCGCTTATTAGATCCAGGAACCAAAAACAATTGAATTCCCAAGAGATAAAAGTTGACCAGAAATTCAGAATCCTCCTTTAAAAAGGTATTTTTCCCAATCCAAATTCTCCGAGGGATATACTTTCATTAACCTTTCTGAATCCCTCCAAAAGGAATGATGTATTTGCTATTCTAATATAACCTGCTTCAAACGCTTTCGGTCTATCTCCATGGTAAAACATTGATATATTGGTTCCAACGTCACAGACACCAGACCGCTTGTTTGGCGAAGTCATAGTAAAGTTTCACACAAGCTTTATCGACGTCATAGTATAACTTCCAATGTGTAACTGCGTCTTCGTGTCTGACTACCTATGTTGCGGCGTCTAAAAATGTTGCAGAAACTGTCCTATTAGAGTGGAAATAATTCACTGTGGCTTGAAAATATCCTGATATTACCATGGATAGGCCATTCATGCCAATATTTTACCACTCTTTTTAGCTCGTGGCACAATATTTGGCATAATTTAAATGACCTAGCCGTGGTAAAACCGGGATATTTTGAAGCCACCGTGAATTATTTCTCATTTAATTCTGAAACCCCGAGTAACGGGAAAACAACACTATTGCGTTGGGACATTCTTCGTCATAAATAATCGATTTGTCATATTCTCACAATTTGTGAAAAAAACCGTTTCCCAAATGAAAATGCACCTGTTCCATTGATGTTGTCCCTTCCTCATACCGGATTTGACACGGACAGCATGACGGGTGTCCCGTGGGAAGCAGAGACTGCTTAATCTTCCGGAGGTCCTGAGTCTACCCTCAGTTTTTTGGTGGGGTCCATGTTGTTCATATGTTTTTAGTTTTCAAGTGTAGTGTTTGCATTGTTTTGGTCTTGTCTTTGTTGTTCTCAGGAGTTTTTCAGTTGTTTTCGATTCCCCCCTGCCTCGAATATCCCTTTGGTATTTGTTAACTTTACTTATATTGACACAGAAACAAGCATTGGAATATTAAATATATTGTTTGCACAATTTTTCACCTTGTGAACTGTGAAAGTTTTTTTTTTTTTTATCATGTTTCTGCTTTAAAGAGGTGTCGTAAAAACAATACGCAACATCCTCTCCGTAAGAAAAATAATTATTAAATGCACCGTTATATAGCAAATTTCTGTCTATAAAGGGCACAGTGAAAAAGTCCCATTCATGAACACAGCATGTAAAATTTTCCTACTTATAAAGGACACCTGCTTATAAGGGCACCTTTTGCTGATACCGTTGGTGCCCTTTACAGACAGGTTTGATTGTATTATGATAATAACATGAAACAAAGTTATATAATTGACATTAATCTTACCTATTTCATGATATGTCTGCAACCGATCACGTATTTTTGTTATATTTGTATCAAAGTCCTCTCTATCTACAGCAAAACCAGCTGATAAAGTATCCGCTCTTTTGTGTAATTCTTCAATCTGTTCTTCAACCATCTTTTCCGAATTATTTAACTGTGTTTTAAATTTCTGAATGGTATCTTTTGTCCCGACTCTCATTTCTATCTAAGACATTTGAGTTTTCAGTTGCTGATTTTTTTGCGCAAGATTCTGACAATGAGTTCTTAACGCAGATTCATTTCTAAGATTTTGTAAAGTTTGTTGTAAATCTGATACCAGATACTGTTCCAGTTGTTGACGATAACGTCTCTCCTGTGTTAACAGGTCCATCAAATCGTTATAATGAGTAGCACCTGCGGATCTTGGTGTACTACTTTCCCGGAGAAAACAATAAGAACTCGAAATAAGATAACACACAAAAACAAGAGTAAGCATTGTTACATGTACTTCTAGCTCTTTAACTTCATATCTTTCATGTGCCAAAAATAAAACGTCAACAAAATAAATTTATTTCACATATTACTTTGTATAGGTTTACTATTGGTTTATTAATTTGGTAAGCAAATAAATTTGTAAGAAATCTATACAAGCAGTTGTTGACTGATCGACATTTTGTTTCCATTTTAATCTGGAAATAAACAAAAAATGCAGTAACCATTGAAGATATTGTGTGTTAACTGTGTAAGTGTTGTTTCTGTTTTCTTTGCTTTACTTGTTGTTTTAAAGAAAACTATATAGTTAACCGCTTTTTTTTATCTTAACGTCTGAATTTTGATAACACAAATCGATTTTCAGGACAATCAAATGAAAAGTATGTTGAGCAATAGTTTAGTATATACTTTCACCTAATCCTAACCACATATAAGCCTATCTTTAATCCTAACAAAACTGTGACCTTAACCCTAAAAGTAGCCCTAACTCTTACATTACCCTTTATACTAATCTAACCATGACCTTAACCCTAACCCTAATTCTGAACTTTATCTTATCGTAATCTGGCACTGCCCTCCTACCGTAACCTAATCATAACCCTCACTTCTAACCAATGCCCTAACATTAACTCTAACCCATTGTCCCTAACTTAACCTTAGCTTTAACTCTAAGTTTGTTCTAGCTACACATAACCTAACCCTAACCCCACACTAAAGCTAACCCTAACAAAAACCATAAACACTATATACCCACCCTAATACTTATCCCTCATTTCTAACACTAACCTAAACTTAACCTTAGCCCTAACCTGACCTTTTACTAATCTTCTGTCCCAAACTTAACTCATTCATTATAGCTAACCCAAACCAAAACATTAAACACTTACTCTAACGCTAACCTTTGTCCTTAAAACTAAGGCTAACATAACCTTATCTCTAGCGTAACACAGCCCTACCCTAACCTCACCTAACCTAGCCTAGCCTAGCCTAGCTAACCCTAAATCCTAAATCCATAAATCCTAACCCTAACCCTCACCCTAACCCCCAAACCAAACTTAAAGTAAGCCTAACCCGAAACTCTAACTCTAGCCCTAAAACTTTAACCCTACTGTAACCGTAACCCTAGCCAAACCAAATCCCAATTCTAATTCTCCACTGCCCTGTAACCCTATAACCATAAAATTTTAAACCAATACCCGTTGATTAATCATAAACACTTACCCTCACCCTTATCTAAGGCATTATTATACTATTTTTCGAAAACTTCAGAATAGATCTTTAGCGTGCAGGTAGCGTGGCAGTCTGTGATCTGATCTCCCTTGATCCATCGCAGATGCCTAGTTATAAATATATTACAATGAGAAGTTAACCTCGATTTTCATTAGAAGAGTACGTGATATCACAAATGATAAAAAACCAAAAATACACATTTCTGATGATGTTCTAATTTTAATTTATCTTCTTAGACATGGTTCATTTTGTATTTTAATGTGAACATTTTAAAATTATTTTTTAATAAAATTTATACTATAATAAAAATCGATGAACATCGGATTACATAAATATGTAAATTTTGTCATGCAGCCGTGAATCTCTGTAATTTAAACATTTTGTCATATTAAAACATAAGTTTTACTCTCCTTTATGTGTTCTGTAATTAATAAGTGCCCCACCAAGAACCGTAAAAATATTTACATTTCAATGATAATTATAGGGAGGACGAGTTAATGTAATAAGTCAAATTCAACGTGAATTCTGAACTGTTCAGATTTTGCAATCATTCGAAAAACAGATCAAACAAATCCTTCATATCTAGCATGACTGGCTAATTAAGAACCAAACTAGTATGTTTACGAACCGTGTCACTGAGTATTATTATATCGACAAAGTACAAAAAAAAAAAAAAACAAATAAGATCAGTGTCATTCAACATTAAGGACATAAAACATATATACCGGACAAAAAATAAGATCATACATGTATGTGTCCAATGGCCACTATGCCCCGCTTCCAACCAAATACCTTAATCATGTTCAGTCAACCGTGAAATTTAGGTCTCTCCACCCCTTTGACCTAATCGTGAATATATCAAATCTTAAGGTATTTAGTGATAATGTTTCATGTTGATAAGGCATCAAATTCCCATTAAACTAGATTTCATCTAAACTTTAACCTAAAGCATGACGTATGAACGAACAGGTGGATACACTAAAACTCTACATGACCAATTTTACCACAGGTGGGGCTTTAAAATGGGTATAAATTCAAAGCATAATATAACAAAAAAAAAGAAAAACAAAAAAAAAAAAGGAGGAAAAACAAATTAAAGCTTATATTATCGATGTAACATCTTGTGAATCACAACTGATATCATGGAATATCTGAGTCGACATCTTTCCTATTGTACACATGTACCTTAACTCCACCACTATTCAGTGTCTGTACCAAGTCAGACCATCCTGACTCTCTGTCGTGTTCATGTTTGTGTTTTGTGCTCTTTTTTCTGTTCAGTGTCTGTACCAAGTCAGACCATCCTGATTCTCTGATGTGTTCATGTTTGTGTTTTGTGCTCTTTTATGTTGTTTTTTTGTACGGCGCTTTGTCCGTTGTGATTGATTTGTATGTTATTGTTAACCTTTCCTCCTATCTATTTTGTTGTTTGGGAACAGCATGTATTACTTGGGTTGCTGTGATTGATTTGTATGTTATTGTTGACCTTTCCAGCTATCTATTTTGTTGTTTGGGAACAGCATGTATTACTTGGGTTGCTGTGATTGATTTGTATATTATTGTTGACCTTTCCTGCTATCTATTTTGTTGTTTGGGAACAGCATGTATTACTTGGGTTGCTGTGATTGATTTGTATGTTATTGTTGACCTTTCCTGCTATTTATTTTGTTTTTTGGGAACAGCGTGTATTACTTAAATAAATATGTAGTCTTAGATGGACGAACATGTATTTTCCTCTTGGGAGATTTGGTATTTCAAATTGATGGTCTTGTTGTAAAATACGTATCAGAAACACAGGCCTTTTAAATATTCAAAAGTATTTCTTCGCCTTTGAATTTTAAATTACTTTTCAGCAAGTCTCAAGTTTTACTTCAAGGAACAGTGGTATCGAGGTACGTAATGTATGCAAACATTCGAAAGCATAGAAGGATCATGCGAGATTCGAGATTCAACATCTTGAATAACCAATCAGAGTGAAGCTTCTAAGTTGTAAATAGTATTTGACCAATGAAATCTGATTTTAATGCTACTGCTTTTTTTATTTATTTGTATAAAATCATTTACAATTTACTATTTGTGAATTTTAAAACTCCCCAGTAGTACCCCCTATTTTCTCCACATGTTTTTACACCAATCTAAAACATTCATTTTACCAAGAAAGAACACTATTATGTAAATATAAACACACTTTTTCCTAACAGTATTAAACATTAAATTAATTATTTGTCTTTGCTTATTATGTTCGCAACATATCCCTTTTAACGCGTGTATCTCCAACAGTGAAAATTAATTAATAATTTTGGCTACTGAATCTCGAATTTGTAATCTTGAATCTCGTATGATCCTTCGGAGCTTTAATTTTACTGATTCAAACTAAATTTTCCTGAAGTATACTTGAATTACTCGACCTCAATTTTACCCAATTCAAAGCCCATGTGAAATGTTTAAACTCAGAACACTTAAACAGATCCTTTCTTAGTTCCATATCAAAATGTAACAAAAGCTTATTTGCTAGGTACTTTACATTAACACACACTCATATTATTGGCTCGATTGTCAGTTCGTCTGAAGTGGCCCTGATTGTCAGTCGCGTTTTGATCAAATTTGGACACAACTATCCCACAATGACCTTATTGTGCAGCTCACAATATGGTTGCTAGATGAGCAGCGATTGCTTGGCAACCACGTACAGTATTTGTGAAACGCCCTTATCTCAGCACTGAGATCAAAATTCAAAATTCGACTTCAAGGGTTTCATTAAGTAATATCCAATGATTATTATGTGAAAAATTCGATTCGATTCGATAATTTTTTAGGGAGATGGTGTTGATGACACCCCTATAATCGTGGTCAAACTATAAAAGTGCTAGAAAAGTATGAATGGACCATCTGAGTGTTTTGGTGCATTAACCTTTTTGGTAGAGCACATTTGATTGCAATTTTTGATGGAATAAAACATTTCGTATCACTTCCGGTTTCCGAGTTTTATTGGGAAAACCACTTTTGGTTCCACTTTCGCGTAGTCGAAATTCACATGAGGAAGGCTTCTATCGTAGAAATACTAATCAGCATTTTTGTAGAGTTCGTCAAGTAAAGTAATTTTGATGTGAAAAATATTTTCGTATCACTTCCGTTTTCGGAGTTATGGCGGGAAAAGTATTTCCGGAAGCCCATCATCGCAAAAAAGACTAATGACACATTTTGTGAAGAAAGTTGAGAGAACTTCAAATGCGTAAACAGATAGTCGCTGCTACTTCTGGATGTGGCTTTGTTTCCATTCATGGCTGGACTGCTGACTGATGCCTTCAGTTGTGTATTTCTTCTCTAATGACAATAGGGCCAATACATCCAACGGGCTTGTAAAACAATTTGTCTCCGTTTTATTTATGTTAAAACAACCACAAATCTCATATAACCTAAATAAACTTTTACCTGTGTTCCATGTATTACTCTAATTAAGATAAAGGACAACAAACAGCTGGACGTCATATTTTTAAGAGCAATTTACCTCGAATATGTCTAGAAAGATCTTGTGTAATAACTATATTTTTTATATTACTATCTGTAGATTGGCAATTTCATTCTCAAAGATTTTCTTCATAGGATGAACAATTATTTATGACTTTTTACTTTCTATGCAATCTTGATACGTATTACATAAGACAATTATATCATCAATTGTATTCTGTTGAAAAAAATTCTGATGTTTCTTGATCGATCAATATATAATTTCATTACTTGTTGGTTTCATTGAAATCTGTAATTTTATTGGAAGATTATAGTCACGTTATTTTTAGTACTTGTCAATGTAATTATAAGAATTCAATGTATCATTTAAGTAGTTTTATAGGGTTGTAATAACATCTGTTGATAATTATTCTTAAAAAAATATATATATATCAACAAATTCTCCACTCAGTAAACTGCACAACCGATTAAAAATAAAAATTTCATGCAACCATAAATTCATTCTGAACTTTATACTTTCATCTTCCGACTATAAAAGGTACAGACAAGAAATAAAGCAGACATATTTTCTATCAGTCAATTTAAAGGTATAATTATAAAGTTAACTTATTTCATATGCAATTTTAAGTTATTGGTACATGTATATAAATTATTTAAATTCGGTATGACATGAAAGCAAGTTGGTTTTAATGTTGGTATAAGAATTTCATTAACATGTAATGTTCAAGACATTTATATACATTTCAGAATAAAAAATCAGAGATGTCACTTTAAATCAATATAATGACTAACTATAGCTAGAACACTGAAAAATAAGGGACGAGTCTTAAGGATGGTCACTTGTAAGATCTTTGAATTTTGGTCAGGTTATGCGAACTCCTCAGGGTTAATCCATGTATAGTATGGGATATTTTTTCACCAGTAACCCCCTATTTTCTGTTCGTTTATTTATTATACATACATGACATATCTTAAAGATCTAAATGAGAACATTTTATGAAATTCTATATATTAGTTTAATTGCAGTTATTTTATTACTTGTCATAAACATAAAATTTAATTATAAGAATTAAATGCATCAATATAAATGTTGCCACGCAACCATAACTTCATTCTGAACTTTATACTTTCATCATCCGATTATAAAAGGTACAAACAAGATAATGAAGCAGACATATTTTTTGATCAGTCAATTTAAAAGTATAATTATAAAGTTAACATATTATAATTTGTTAAATTATTATGCAATTTTAAGTTATTGGTACATGTATATAAACTATTTAAATTCGGTATGACATAACAGCAAGTTGGTTTTGATGTTTGTATAAGAATTTCATTAACATGTATGTTCATGAAATTTATATACTAGTCAACAAAAAAAGCAATACAGCGTAATGCATTTTTCATATATTCATAATTTCAAATACCTGTACTAAGCAGAAAAATAGACCCACACGCCTGATTTTCATAGTACATTGTTTTCTACTCAAAAGCATGGATTTTGTGCAAAAAGTTTTAAATAAAAAATTCCAATTTTTGAGATTTAAAAAATCAAATTTTTCAACCCAAACTTAAAAAATCAGTAATTTTACCCCGTTTTGAGTTTTTTCTATTGATTTCTGCCACTAGATTTTCATTTTAAAAAATGTGTGTCGATTTTCTTCTCGATTTTCGGCAAATTTAATTTTACCCCTTTTGGAAAATTCCATGTTCCGCCATTTTAAAGTTTTATCCAAATTTCAAAATTAGATGGCATCAGATCAAGAAATAAAGTAGCAAACCATTGTTGTCCTCATACTTAAGTTTTTAAAGGAATTACCAAGATATTTGGTTCCAAACTCGTGTATCGTTACTTTTGTTGACTAGTATATATACCTGTGTTTACAAGTTCTGACTAATCTAGTACATTTCAAAATAACAAATCAGAGATGTCACTTTAAATCGATATAATGACTAATTAGAACAGTAAAAAATGAGGGACGAGTCTTAAGGATGGTCACTTGTGAGATTTATTTAATTCTGGTCAGATTATGCGAATTCCTCAGGGTTAATCCATTTATAGTATGGGATATGTTTCAACAGCAACCCCATATTTTCTTTTCATTTATTTATTATACATATCTTAAAGATTTAAATGAGAACATTTTATGAAATTCTATATATTAGTTTAAGTTTTATAAAGCAACAACACATAGTTTTATTTTTCTTATTTTGTTATTTATTTCAACCTCTATCTAAATATAAAGGTATTTGAAAATCTATATATTAAAACCCTCACCAGTGACCATCCTTAATCGCATTTGCAGATATTTTAAGAGTAACTTATATAAAAGGTAGCTGCTGTGTCTATATACCATGGAAATAATATCAGTAATAGTTAAGATGGATTGGTCACTCTCAAGATATAAAACTCTGAAAGATAGAAATGATTCAACTTTCCAGTATGCATTATATACTTGTGAATGCTTGGAGAGATAATAAAAGATATATGCACGCATATCTTGCCTTTTCTATTGTCAACTACTAAAGTCGATGTAAGCGACAAACAAAGTGTCTATTGGCATTATATGGAGTGATTGTTTTGTCAGTGTAAACCCATAAATATCACATATTTCATCAATTTTTCCGAATATTCAGCAGTGAAAGCTTGAATTTTTTTCCAATAGGTTTTATTTTGGCAGTTATATTAAAGCTCTTTTTATTATTCCGATAGCTTTAAAATAATCAGTTTTAAAGAAATACTGTACAATAGCAGGGAAATTGCATGTTATATTTTATGACAAGTATAACAATGTGATAAAGATGACGTCAACGCTAATCGTGTATCGTTTATGTCAATCTAAATTTTGTATTAAAAGTGCAGTATATCTATTCAGAAGTTTTAATACATTTTCTGTCGAATCTAAGTCATTTTTATTCTTTCTCTGAGGGGGGGGGGGGTGGGTGGTGGTTACTAGTGGCTGGTTGGCATTCAATGCATTCTGTTCATGAATTTTGAATTACAGTAACTACAGTTTCATAACAAAATATGGAACTCCAAGGGAAATATTATTATCAAAGTCCAAAATAATGGCTAGGTGGGAAGACAAGCAAACACCAAAATTATAATCAAAGTTCAAAATGATGGCTAGGTCGGGAGATAAGCAAACGCCCACAACAACTGGAAAGCAACAGTCATACTCCTGACTTGATACAGGTAAAAACAATATAAAGAAATACTTCAACACATTGTACTATTAACACCACTGCATCACGTAAAGACAGTCATGTGGAATTCTGTGAAAATCTTTTAATCTGAGCTGCAGTTTTACCTTTATGATACATAAATTCGGAAATTATTGCGATGTTTTTATTATATCCGAAAATGCGACAGAGTTGCAATCGCAATAATTTAAACTCGCATATTGGAATTGTTTATGTGAATAAAGCGAGATATATATCAATATCGAAAAAAAAATAAAATCGCGTTTTTTGTCTAAAATGACAAAATCGCAATAACAAATGCACGCAATAATTTCTGGATTTACAGTATTGACCTGATAGAGAGACATGGTCAGAGGACGAAGTCTCATATAATAAACCAATGAGAAGGAAAAATAAACACATCATATTTAATTGTTTTATTTTTCTGAACTGGATGTGTAATTGAATTGCTTTCTTGGGGTCATTATTATAAATTCAGATATTATTGCGTACATTTATTATTGTGATTTTGCCATTTTAGACCAAAATGCGATTTTAATTTTTGCGATATTGAGAAAAATCCCGCTTCATTCATATAAAAAATTCCAAAATGCGATTTTAATTTTTGCTATATTAAGAAAAATCCCGCTTCATTCATATAAAAAATTCCAAAATGCGAATTTAAATTATTGCGATTACAACCCTGTCGCATTTTTCGCAATAAAAAAAAACATCGCAATAATTTCCGAAACTACATTATTTAATGTTTTCGTGTTTTTTTGCCGTTTTTTACTGCCGACTTGATTAATAATGTTTTGTAATTTTTTTCGTTATATGCCATTTTGAAAATAGTATAAATAGAAAAAATAATTACAATTGTTACTTAAGTATTTGATACACTAAATTTGTTTTTGTCAGTTGTAAAAACAGATAAGTTTCAATGTCGAAGGTCCTATATACAGATTAAAACATGACAATGCTACATGCCCACCATCTTGAAAAAGGTTTACAGTTGCTTTGCCCTATAATACAACTTTGGTTGAAATATACATATTCATTGAATCAGAAATAAAGTTGTAGTATTTGCAGCATTTGTACCCCCCTCCCCGTGTACAAAAGTGTTCACAGTAATCACTCATCAGACACATAGACTGATAGTCGCCAACCGTCATTGTTCAGGCTTGGATCTGTTTTAAAGTATATAAGTAGATATCTTCCTCCCTCCTGTTTGAATTCATAGTTGTCTTTCCTACCGCATATTTGGTCAATTATTTGGGATTCTATAGATACAGAAAAAACAAAATAACTAATAATATAAACACATATATTGAATGTACTGGTCCTAATTCAAAAAATTGTCATCAAGTTTAATAAAAACTATATAAAAAATGATTGCTCACTGCAATCTGTGGAAATGAACCGTTTTTATGGTTTCAAATTCTGTGCTTATAATGTAATTCGGACTGAAAATATATATATTCTAATCACTAAAGCTTGGAAAGAGGAAAATTTCACTAAAACGGTACAGAATTGTAGTACACAACAGAAATTAAACACAGGTTTATACAGAAAAATAATCATCATTATTCTGAACTGCTTACCCTTTCGGGTCACCTGAGTTCACTCCTGGTTTTGATAGGAGTTCGTGTTGTTTATTGTTTTTAAGTTCAGAATAACGTAAATTACATACACGGAACAATGATGTGGATAAAATGGTTTTAAGGGTGCACAGACCCCATTTATCTGTTCGGAAACTGTGGTGTTTAACACATACTACTAAATCCTATATCCAATATAGTATGACTACAAGCAAGAAAAGTGTCCTTAAATCAAGCCACCGACAACGCAACAGGTAATATAAATTTAAATGCAATGTATATATATATATACATATATATAAGAGTCAATTGTACGGACATTTCAAGATTCTAGATCAAACTTGATCAGGTAGACTTGAATTGAAACAAAACGGAAAGCCAGTCGTAGTTTTTTCTACGTTTTAAAAAATTAATTTAATTACCTGCTCATGGTGTGCACTTCTGGATTAAATTAAATAAAGTACTCTCGTAACAAAAAATATATAAAAAATTATTACAATGTTTTTGGTTTAATTATATCTTGAATAAATAATAAAATACAGCCTAATAGATCCAAACAGTTTCGGCAAAATCCTGGAAATGTCAACCTTCCCTTAGGGAGAGGAAACCAATTATTTAAAGTAATTGTTCAATAATAGATGATGACGGTCGCAGTCATACTTCTTTAAAAAAAGACTTTAATCAAAAGTTCAAAGCATGGATAATATGGATATATCTTTATCAAATTGAAAAACTCGTAGTTGTGTTTATGTGGCGTCGGGGAAATTAAGTTTCCGAAGTTTGCGATAATTACTATCATTGTTATTACGTTGCATGGAACATCCGGGACATGTACAAGAATCACGTAGTAAAGATGTGGTCGGGAAACCTTAAGAGAATTCTAAAATTTATCATCTCTAACATCAAAAAGGTGTGTACAAATCATAGAAATATTGCCAAGTTATTGACTGAGGGTATGGTACCCTCTTGAACTAACAGTCTAGCAGCAAACGTATCAACTCATATTGATTAAATTCACTCCGATATCTTAATTCCATTTCATTTCCTTACCTCTTTTGTATTCGTGATATATATCGGCAAAAGAATAACGAAGGGACAAAACATTGAGAAAAGTCCAGGGAAAAGATAAAGTCAGTAGAAGGAAGCAAAACAAACACCACAAGGATACATGTATAACTAAAAGAATAAAAACTCAACAGGTAATATGAATGCAAATACAATACACAGCTTAATTGTTAAAACTAGCACATTCTGATCCTGCCATCTAAATTATGTACCGTCCACTCTAATTTGGACACCTTGGTGGTAATCATACTGTATTTATAGTGTGTCGTATTCACCAGAGTGTCAGAATAGATAGGGGGTACCCATAAAACCGGTTTAACCCCACCAATATTCAGTGTCTGTACCAAGTCTTGACTCTCTGTTGCGTTCATGTTTGTGTTTTGTACTCTTTTATGCTATTTTTTTTTGCATCAGTTGGGTTGCTGTGATTGATTGATATATTATTGTTAACCTTTCCTGTTATTAATTTAGCTGTTCGGTTATAATAAAATAAATAAAACCAGAACAAGACAGCACAGAAACTGAAGCAGTAGCAATGTGAACTCCCACTAAAAACCTGGAGTGACATCTGGTGCTCCGAAAGGGAAAGCATGTCCTGCTCCGTTAACGGCACTTATCATCGTATTGCAACTATATTGGTCATAATAAAGTTAGGTAACTCTATTTAGACTTATTAACTGGTTACCCAATTATCGTGTACTGGTCCTGTTTATGCCAGGCATTTATCGTACTTCCATAACACTGTATGATTGATTATAGCACGTACTCCACTTTTTATTTAAAATATGTAGTAACATTTCACATGGATGATAATTCCAATATATAAAATAGTGACAATAATTAATAGTATATTAACTTTATTTTGTGGGGTTGGATGGTATTATAGATTAAGAAGAAATCTTCGAAATTATTTTTCAAACATGAGTCCTTATGCAAAATTCACGTACGTGATATGTATTTATAACGCGTTAAACACGAAAAAATCAAATGCGATTTGAAGCAAACATTTTTTTAAAGTACATATCGGAAACGACCAACTAATAAGCCATACAATGAGGAGTTCGATGGTGTCAAACACACGATAACAAATAAGTAATGGGCATTTAATTAACAAGTCCCATTGATTTGTATTGATAAATCGACAGCCATTATTTGACACCTATGTACTACCAGAGGTCACGTGATGACCGAGATAGCTGGATATGCATTGCAAGTGAAGTGTCAGGTCTGGTGAGGTGTCTAGTCCGATGTGTCAATTCCAGAAGGACGTGAATCTAACTAAATATATATTGTCTCATGCACGAGATAGAAACTCCGTATTGGACGATCAATTCGTGATGACGAACGTTTGGAGTGATTAAATTAACATAAACTGAACAAAACTTTGTACCAATTTTATGTGACAACAATCTCGCTCTGTCGAGAAAGTCGCCGTATAAATCACATTCGGCAGTAACGAATCAACTGTGAAAGGCATACACCATAGGCGGGAGACCTTGGTATATTAATGCTAAGAAAGGTGAAATCCAAATACCAAAAAGTACCTGAGGCTAACAGGAATATGTAATGATAGATTCTAAAAGATGGCTTCAGATAACAAAGTATCATATCGGTTTGAATAGTGGGTAGTTTTCTCTTTTGCTATCTCTGCATTTCCATAAAGTACATACCAAGCATCCAAACTA
The DNA here is from genome assembly GCA_028015205.1 of Mytilisepta virgata. NCBI lineage: Eukaryota > Metazoa > Mollusca > Bivalvia > Mytilida > Mytilidae > Mytilisepta > Mytilisepta virgata. Next base: position 7,256,399 of record CM051513.1, read on the forward strand.
CCATTGTTAAGGCTGTTTTTAAATTGAATGGACAAAATTGATAGAATTATGTTTTTACTAGAAGAAGTCATAACAATAAATCATTAGATAATCTTGGTTAGGTGAGTCGGACTTAGTATTGTTTTTCTACAAAAGGATGCGAAGCTATGGTATATATTTTTAATTACATGAATTAAGGGTGAAATTGCAATAACCTTGTCAAAAAAATAAAATGGTATAACCTAAAAATAAGGACCAAAAACAGTTTTATAAGTCACACAATGTATGAGGACGAAGAGCTTTTTCATGACAAATTAAAAATTTGTATCTATGAGGCAGCATGGCTCCTGATGATTACCATGCTTACAGATGGTTGAACGTTTAATGCACCAAACCACACTCACACGATTCACACGATTCACACGTTACACGCACACGATCTGTGAAATTCTATTTAAAATTCATTAAAACTCAACAAACCGTCTCATGTTATTTTACCTAATTAACTAAAGCTTATTAACCAAAATTGACAGGATAATAATAAAGTTGTCAGTAAAATAAATATTACACCACAATATTTTATGGTTTCTTTAAAGCAAAGGATATCATGTGTTGGGGTTTATTCCCCAAATGATTACTGTATAAAAAAACATCTACAAGTGATTAAAAAAATAAAGGATTAGGAGATAATCTGAAGGGGAAAATGCCTATTTATCTGAGGTGAGTTTTTTTTTATTTTAAAAGGGAATAATTAAGAAATGTGACAAAGTTATATATATTTTTTACTGACGTGACGCATATTTATTTTAACATTAAAATTTAAAAAAAATTATTACAATGTTTTTGGTTTAATTATATCTTGAATAAATAATAAAATATACTATTTATATCAACCTACATATAGTTACCTTTAATATTTTAAAATATCTTTTTATAAATAAAAAGTAACTTACATGTTTAATGAATCCACATACATTGTAGATTATAACATATGATCATATAAAAAGCCGACGGTATTTTGATGATTAGCCATTATAAAAAAATTATATGTATCATTCCTTACTTATCGGTAAATCTGAGGTAGATGTACAGATAAACAATTATTTGCCCTTCAGAGGACCCCCTAATCCCTTGTCTAATTAGATGTGGAGTTGTTTTAGTCCAGTTTATGTCGGGAAACACACCGTATTGATTACATAATAACTAAACAATTGCTTATATAAAAAAATGTACAATAAAAATATAAATTGATACATGAGATTTGTCAAAAAATTAAAACCTTGGCAAGATTTCAGGAATAACTTTAGATAATTTTTACATACATCTATCTTGAACTTGCAAATGCTGTATGCACGTTATACGATCATTTAACTTACGAAAACATTCACTTATAATAATATGTATTTTTTCAAACCAAATTAATTTGATGAATTACATTAGTAATAGATAAATTATTAACTCAACATTTTCAAATAGTTGACACTGATGAAAGTTCGTTCCAGCAACCTTTTAATTCGAATTCCAAAAATGGTCTGATTTGAATTCACACTTTTTAATATTTGTCTCCACCAATGAAATTTCGTACACGTTACAGGATTCAAATCGCAAGTTTATAACCACACACAAACAACACGCACACTATTGGAACGTTGCACGCACACTATTGGAACGTTGCACGCACACTATTCACATATTACACGCACACGATTCGCACGTTACACGGTATTTTTACACGCTCAACCAAGTGTAACATGCATAGGAAATCACTACTTAGTATAAAAATTGTAAACACCTATTGTTAATATGTTTCAAAGGCTATTAGGACAGAGTTATGTTACCCATAGAATGAGGTCTTTGCTTCGAAAATTCTACGGTGGTCACCACGATCTGATTGACCGCTATAGAGTGTCAGTTTCCAACATGACAAAGGCCTCCACCTGTCTTAGATGTTCCTCCTCCTCCAAGGGACATGAACTTCCACGAGCAGCACAGCGAGTATCTTGCAAGATGCAGGAAATGCTCACCCTTCCCGCCCACCTTAGTTCATTCCCTGTGTTTGGTTGGGTTTGTGTGCACTTTTTGTTTTTTCGTGTTGTTTGTTCCTCTTTGTCCTTTGTTGTCTTTTTGGTGTCCCGGTTGTGTTTTTTGTAAAATGACTTCCCCTCTTTTGACACTTCGGTATTCTTACCTTTTCACAATTTTTGTTGGGTGTTTGGCAGGAAACCCAATCAACACGTGACAAAAGTTCAATTAAGGAGACAACGCCTTGATTCCTGAAATTCTGATTTAAATAATCTCAAATCTCACCCAAAAGTACTATTTCTTACCATTGAAAATCTGAACATAATCAATAGCACACGTATCACCCAACTTAGGATTCCTTTCAGTTGAAAAATTCAGAAACTTTCCCACAAGAGTATTGGAATCCGACCCTTTATCTAGTAACCAACAAGTCGAGTAGGAACTACAAAATAATGTACGTGGAAATGGTAAAATTTCATTTTAGGAAAAACAAATAGTAGTTATGCAAAAACAAAATAGAATTTAGAAATGCACATACATTAAAATAAAAGTATTCACTATCAAATCAATATGCATGTACATAAACAATAGGACAATAACAGGAAAGGTCAACAGTGACATACATTGTACCAATCAATCAAGATTACCCAACAGCTAAAACCCAGGACAAAACAATATCATAAAGAGAACAAAACACAAACATAATCAAAACAGAGGATCAGGATAGTCTTACTTGGACAATGGTGGAGTTAAACCAGTTTAAGGGGTACCCAAGCATTTCCCTCATCTATTCTGACACTCTGGTGCATACAATATACTATACAACCAAAACAGTATGATTACGAACAAGGTGACAGCTTGCTAGAACGTAAAAACATAATCATTCGGTAAGACAAACGAGGGAAGACAAATAAACAACCACAACCACAAGCACAACAAATAAACACTCGACATCATAACTTTAAGTTTAGGAGTCAGAGCAGTTTCAAGTTGTAAAAAAAACCCAACTTTTTATGAAAACAACCGTTATGGAAAATCGATAATAACAAAAATAAATGGAAATGGTGAGCTGTCAAAAGGGACGTAAAACGAATAAAATGTATGAAATACACAAGTCGAACAAAGCCAAATATAATATTGTAAAAAAAACAACAACAAACTAAAAAGTTAAAAATACAATTTTACGATTTATTGTTCTTGTTATCTATTGTCGCATGAGCTGTTTCGCAGCATACTTAGGTATGGAAAATCGTTAATTCATTATCTTTTCTTTAAAATATAATTTAAGTGATAATGTATCACCTACTTTTGGATACTTTAGTTGTCTCTCATGAGTGATGTTTCCTGACAGAAGGTGCCCTTTTTTAATACAAAGGGAACCGTTATTTTTTTCTGAAAGTATTGAATTAGGGATTATCTTCATCAGACATGGAAAAATTTGGAAAAATATGTTCAAAACATATCATTCATGTCAGTTGAGGATACTGTTTGGCAGTAAAAGTATTTTGCACAAAAATAACATTTTTTCCATTGATATCCTTGGTAGACACCTTCAAGGAGCAAAATACTCTATAAGTAAGAGAGAACTCACATGTAACAAAAATGGGGAATCAATATAAAATATAATGTTGGCGATATCAAGAGTTTATCACCATAGTGAGCTACAATCTCAACCTTTTGAACACAGACAGTTGAGACATAATGGCACCTATTCGCCTGGCGAATATATATATATATATATATATATATATCAATATATATAGTGTGTTGCTTTTTCAGTCGAAGTTATGTTATGTAAAAAACTTACTTTGGATATTTAGTTGTACCAAAACCATCATGAGATTCTATATAGGTAATATTTGTAGTAACTTTAACTACTTGTAAGGAGCCAGCTGTAAATTAAAGAGACAATATTATTGCGTTGAATGGAGAGATGAACGTGTTCGGCAATTATATTTTCTTGTTTACAACACCCCCCCCCCCCCCCCGAGAAAAAAAGTTACAAAAGAAATACATTTTGAATATAGCCTTAAATCTTTCACTGTGAGGTCAATGGCTGACAAGTTTCTCTGGATTTGATTATCCACTTTTTCCCGCGCCTTTTAAATCAGATTAGATATTGGTTTTTCGTGGTAATTTAAATAGTTTTCAACTTTTAATGACGTTTATAGGATTTAACCTGTCACTGCAAAATCAAGGGCCGAACAATAGCATGATGGGGTTATCTTCCCATTTCCATGCGCTTTTAATTCTGCCTCTTTTCTGGGTCTTTTAATGGTAAGGATGTCCTTCCGTAGGCTATCGGCGCTGATCATTATCGTGGTTTCTCTTGCTATTCGCTGCCCAATCACGCGGCGACCACTAGCATTAGTAGCAGTAGCAGCAGCAGCAAAAACGAAAATGAGTACGTGAGTATAATAATGAGCAACAAAGAGAAGTGATGAGCAGTGAGCATAGTGTCAGTAGTGATTTGGTATAAGAAGCCTAGGATACACATACTGAGTGAGATTTCAAACAAAACACAGATTTCAACGACCCGAAAGTCACATATTGTTCGAGACGGATTTAACAGTGTGGCCCTAATGAACAGACAAAGGCAATTTGTGTCATTAAGACATCACAATCCAATCAGCTAATGAACAGGTTTAAGGCAGAATATAATCCGAGGTTTTGCTTAATTTCGCCAGTTGTTTGAACATCGGAAAACAACATGCACATACGGATCAATGGAAGCGAAAATGCATCTCGTTTATATATTGGTTCCTACTAGACATTCAATGCAGTTAGATCTCTTTAACGGTGACACAAAACCGAAAGGAAACGGTAATGCTTCCACCTAAGGTCAAGAAAACCAAACTTCTTGAAATTACTATTACAGAAGCTACCAATACAGGGCGTAAGAAGAAATGTTCAAAAAGCCAGATGGAAAATAACACTCTTGACTTCTACCATTATTTGAAAATCTTTAGAGGGTGTACAGTTGAGATCAGCTGTCAACTATTCTGTCAGAGAAAAAAATTCTAGAACCATTCTCGAACGGTTCTAGGGTAGAATCAACGCTGTTATAAATGGTTCTAATGTAGAACTGTCATAAATGGTTCTAAGGTAGGACTGTCATAAATAGTTCTAGGATAGAACCGTCCCGAATGGTTCTAGGGTAGAACTGTCATAAATGGTTCTAGAGTAGAACTGTCATAAATGGTTCTAGAGTAGAACTGTCATAAATGGTTCTAGGGCAGAACTGTCATAAATGGTTCTAGGGTAGAACCATTCAGAATGGTTCTAGGATAGAACTGTCATAAATGGTTCTAGGGTAGAACCGTTACTTTCAATGTCTGATAACTCTGTATTGATTATGGAGCGTACTCCTCGTCTTCGCTTTTTCTTAACTTTCAAAAGCATTTTTTTTTAAATATGAAGTAACATTTCACATCGATTATAATTTAAATATAGGAAATTATGACAATAATCAATAACATTGAATGTATGACCAATTTATACAAAACAGCACAATTACGTAGTTCTACATGTAATAAAGAACTAAGGTGCAATTAAAAAAAAAATTTTTTAATACACAAGAAAAACGATTTAGTGTGATTTTTATCTGAAGTAAATTTACAGGTAAAGGAATTTGTTCTCCGTAGCATGTTGTGTGTTTCAGGTAATTATAACTAATTTAAAGGCAAATCAAGATCGAAATGGCCGATCAAGATTAAAATCGAGTTACATGTACTTGTGTATTATAAACAGAACATTTCAAGTATATCACACAGAGCACACATAAAGTAAACGAACTTATCAAGATCGGAAAGGAGGATGAGAAGGCACGCTTGGCAGCATACAGAGATATGTTTGAACCCTACAAAGAAGAAATAAGATATGTTTGAACCCTACAAAGAAGAAATAACCAAGAATTACCTCGAACTGGTGCTTTGTCAGCAAGGCATATTGATGAAAGACGTCGTACATCAAAAGATCAGGACAACGGCTAAACGACTGAGAGAAGAAGACGACTACGACTCGTGGGAATACGCCGTCGAAAAAAAATAAGTATATACTCAACTGTGTACTGAGCGACTATGTCCCACCAACATGTGAAGACAACAATGACTCTGGTAATCCAAAGATTACAATGAAAAAAAAATGAAAAAAATAAGAAAAAGGGGTGGGTTAATGCAACCAATCACTAGCCTGGACAAATGCAGAGTGGCCGTAAATTGACCCCTTCAAGGAATAAAATGGATGTAAGGGTACTCTAGCATAGATCCAATCATTAACTTACGAAAATCGACTACCCCTAGCAGCAGCAGTAAAGAAAACAAAAAACAGAATGAGCACGTGATTATAGTCCTGAGCAGTGATGAGCAGTATGATTAAAGATGTGACCAGGGAATAGCAATGAAAGCCACAATAAGGACTACAAAACAGGAAAAACGCCGATAGACTCCAGGAGAACATCGTTACCGTTGAAAGACAAAGAAAAGGGCCGGAAAAAGGGAAAGATAACCCCATCATGCCATTGTTTCGGTTCTTGATTAATCAGTGACAGCTTTAAAATTAAAAGTTCAAAACCCTTTAAATTACCACAAAGAAACACAGATTTAACCTTGGTTGATAAAAACGCGGGAAAAGGGAGGATAATGCAATCCAGGAAAAATTGTTGGCTATTGACCCTACGGGAAAAGATTGAAGCGTATACAGCTTGAAGAGCTACTTTAGACCACGGGAAACCCAAAGACCCTACAGCAAGAAAGCGAAAGAAAAGGAGAAATAAGCCAATCCAGAAAATGGACTTCCAGTCATGCATACCCTTTCGGTAATATACATTTGAGCGATAGGTCCGAGCCTAAACGGCTGGAAGGGGATTTTATCCTGATATAGTCCAGTGAAAGACAGAAAATCTTGAAGAAATAACAGCGTGGGAAATAGAGAGGTAACCCAATCAGAATACTACAATGATAGGCCGACTCCCGAAATGATCCAAAAGTTATCTCCCTTACACTTCAAGTAAAGAAAGCTGGCGAAATTATTTCCCTAAAACAACCGACTAAAATATGGCGCGAAAAATGGAGGGAAAGTTCATCACTTCCGGTTCAGGATGCGCACAAACTACTTCCTGTATCGTCATTTCCAGCAAAGACACAAAACTAAACAAACACAAAAAACCTAAAAAGCAAAAAAACACTCGAATTCCAAGAATATTACGTATATTGCGGATTTTTGTCAGGTAAGCTACATGTAGCTAGTGACCAAACACTTTGAACTTGGCAAAATAACTAAACATGATTAAAAGATTTAGCCAACTTTCAGGTAAGATAAACAGAAGTTCAATACGCATTTCTCAGTGGAGGTAAAATAAAGTTCGAAACCAATGTTTGACAAGAAACTATTACTAGTATTTGTGCTCAAATTACAATTTTGTTCTTGTTGGTTTCTAATTATTTTTTCCAAATCGTAAAATTTTGAATTACAATAAAGATAACCTAACTTTACCGTAAAGTGTTGCTTTTCAATTAATCTAAATCAGTCAAGAGTGCTTATGATAATTTACCATAAGAAATTGTAATGTGTTCCAAAACTGATTTGAACTGGACTTTACAAGTCATGGATGACTGGACGAAAATCTGTCCTGCATTTACGTTTTATATAGATTTCTTATGAAATTGCAGTGTTTGGGAATATAAAGTCAAACAAGAATACATAAGACATGATCAATTTAAAACAAGTTTTACCATATTTACAATTTGGGTCCCAGCTACAATTACAAGTTACAAACTTTTGATCTTAAACGACCTTTTTGATCTTGTTTATTCTTATTGTGTGTCATGTTGTGCATTACAATATTTTTAACTAAAGATGACAACAAATATCAGACCAAGATATGTTGTCGTGTAGTAAATTAAGATCGATCAAGCTAAGTCTATATAAGAACAGTCAGGTAAAATTAAACATTGCTTAATTCATTATGGATTGGTCTTAACCTGTCGTAATAGATCACAAGACGGTATATCTTTCTTTTAACTTGTCATGATTTTTCCTGAAGTTAGAAATGTTGAAAATCTAGACAGTCAAGACACATGTAAATCAAAACCGAACTTTAAGATAAAAAATGTTTACAAGGTGCTGCACCTCGCTTTAACTGGAGTATATAAATTTGTACTGTACACGTTTCCTGCAATCTTAAAGTTTGATTATATACAATGTATTGTACTTACTGTCCGTCCTTGTAACAGTACACCATTGCATACAAATCAAACATATACAAAGAACCTCAAGTTGTGTCATCTTGAAGCGGGTATCCTCAGATATCGTCTCTACTTAGATGTGAACTTTTAAATTATTATGGTAAGTATTTAAACACATCTTCAGACGTAAATCAGGCGTTACATTTATTACCAACCAGTTATGTAACTAAAAAGTGAGATATCACATGGCAAACCATGACCTTTAAAAGTGACCTCCAAAAAACCAGGGTCGTGTAACTTCATCTCATGGATAATTTTCAATGTCATGGTTTTCTGTGACTATTTTTCAACAATTATTTGTCACATATGTAGCCTTAGTCCTTGTCCAAATATTTGAAACAAATTGAATGAACTTCAACAGCTATAGATTTGTGAACATTGTTTGGAGCATTAAGGGTTACCATCATTTTCAAATTAGATTATCTATTTCTTATAACTTTCAAAATATAGTCAAATAAACAAAAAACATCAGCTAAAAATTAGATGTATAAGAGGCCATAACTCACCGTCAGTACACTAATGTTGATGACATTTTGCAGGCATGTAGGGTTTATCATACTGATTATTTTTGCTCTTTACATTGATTATCTATATGTTATTGTTTTCAAGATATAGGCAAACAACTCAAAAAAGCGGGACAAAATGTTTATGTCGAGGAAAAACAAACCCGTACTGAAATGTTAAAAATAGACTCAATCTAAAAGCTAAAGGTATTTTGAGTTGACCACTAACTAAATAAGTCGGTATCGGTGTAGACGTAGGTATAGATGTCGGTATAGGGAATTTCGTATGATGTCTATTGGATATTACATGTATGTGCAAACAAGGAGTGTTTGTCATTTATAGGATAGACTGTCCACATAATGTTGGGCCGGTATCATCAGAAATCATTAATTTTGGCTCAGCGTTAAATAAATTTAATACCTAAAATTTATTACATTGGTCCAACGTTGGTATAAGATTAGGCCAATGTAAGTATAGATAAAGCACAACATTGACCCAACGTTATGCCAACATGTTGGTCCAACGTTGGCCCACTTTGCACGTAGAAAATTGGGCCAATGCAGACATATTTGTTAGGCCAACGATGACCCAACGTTGGCTTGCTGACGTGAATATAATAGAAAGCAATCGGAGGAATAATACATATACTTATAGAACCGTGGGTGAAATACTCATGTATATTTCTAAGAATTGGTTTGCATTCTGTTAAAATAATCAATAAAAGAATAATTGACTTTATGTTATTTGTATGTATTGACCTGTTACTAAAAATAGATCTTAAAAATGCATTTCATGCATTTTATAGCTCTGAGAATCCAAAATAGGCTATAATTGTATAATAAACTAACATGATAAATAATCGGTTTGATTTTTTTTACTGAAATTCCCCTATAGTTGCAAATTTAATAAATGTATATAATATTGATAATATCGTTACATTACACATTATAAATTTGCATTATTTACAAACTGTACTAGATTAAAACAGAAGCATGTGTATAATAGTACTTTTTATGTATATTCTTTTAATGTCATCGTAATTTGGACATTTTAAAATAAAGTGAAACTCATCTTCTATGTCATTTTAAATGTTAAGTTTTGTTTAGTTTATTATACGTGTTTTGTTCTTTTGGTTATCTTCGTCGCATTTATTTGTGTTGCAATTCTCCTCACTTTGTCTTTTCCTTGGACTCCGAGTTTGTGGACTTGTCCCACTGATTTGTTGCCTTGGTATATTCTTTTGCCGATATCTATGTGAACATATTTTGTTAGAACACTGATACATTCCGATGATAAATGTTTAGTATGATAAAATTTTCATCCTCAAACAAATGTTTTAATTTACAAAATACATTTTGGTGATTTTTCAAAAATACTATTTCTCTGTTTTATAGAAGTATCCCTTGGCCTCGGGTTAAATACACCCAAAACAAATCCTCATTTGGACTTATTAATTCATCATTATATCTTTAAATTTGTTTCGGTATTTTGTGATACAGTTTATTAGACTGAACACAATTATCCCCCACGTCCGTCTGTCTGTCGGTCAGTCACACTTTCTTGTAACCTAAACTCCTCGTCCATTTTAACTTCATACATTTCATTTCTATACACTATTGTCAAAAACTTTATGTAGATACGCAATAAGGTTTTAGAATTTTGATTTTCAAAAATTGGGGCACACAGGGGTCGAATTTTGAAAATTAGGAATTGAAGCTTGTGACCTAAATTCCTTTTTCATTTTGGTTCACGTGGTGCACATTAAATAACTGGCGTAGCACCTTATTTGAAAGCGTGCACCATGTGCTTTGAGTTTATTTCGAATAGACTGAAACCAAAATTACTGTCAATCATTACAATTTAATTCCAACGGTTGTTTGACGTCTAAACTGTCGGGATTCCCTTTAATGACGTCATAGTAGAAACGAATTTTAGTCTATGACATGATAGAGGAAAAAATTCGACCAATAAAATGACGCGTTACATCCAATATTAGATTATATAAGGATTACTGGGTCAGTCTGTATGTCTATGCAATTTGTTTCTGGCCCATAACTTGTTAATGTCTTGATCGATATTGATAACTTCAAGTGCTACATTTGTACATACTAGATTTTATTAATCAAAATGTGCATATCTAGTGAATCAAAATTGGTACACTGTTGAATATTGGTAACATTGTTGTTAATCTTTAGGTTACGTTTGTCACGAACAAGCACGGAATGTATAGGTGAAAGTTCATGGTCACAAAATCAGTTAAACTTGAGGTAGCCTTTGACGAAATATTCATCTATTGTGTCAATAAATGTGACAACAAACGTCATAACTAAACCCAAAGTGGAAAGTCCACAAAAAGGTTAAGCAAATCCAAAAGCATGCTCGCCAACGAAAAATCTGAGGGACAAAAGGAACGTTTGGCGTTTCCTATGTTAGCATTGCTCACACTATCTCTAGTTCATCTGTCTGTGTTGGGGCCCACAGGGGTCGAATTTCGAAAATTAGGAATTGAAGCTTGTGACCTAAACTCCTCTTTCATTTTGGTTCATGCATTTAATTTCTATACAGAATTATCACATACTGTATGTACATTAATTTTCAAAATTTGGGGCCCCCAGCGGTCGAATTTCGAAAATCGTGAATTTAAACTTCTGACCTAAACTCCTCTTTCATTTTTCATTTTATGTATTTAATTCATATACAGTATTGTCACATACTGTATGTAGATGCGCAATGAGGTTTTAGAATGTTGATTTTAAAAAGATTTGGGCCAACAGTGGACGAATTTCTTAAATTGGCCATTTAAGCTTGTGACATAAACTTCTCGTTCATTTTACATTTTATGCATTTGATTTATATACATTAGTGTCACACACACACACAAACACACACACACATTGATTCTCCTTTAAGTTATGGAATTTCTCCACCCGAGATAGTTAAATTTTCGATTTCCTAAAATCTAAATTTTATTGATGGTGGAGAAATCCCTAACTCAGGAGCAAATTGACGGAAAATCTGTTTCTCCTATGATTTTCGACAAAAACCGCAAGTAAATGTCGTTGCTATGTGGTTTATTTACATGCAGAAATTAAATCACCGAGGAGTGGTTAAAAGTATAATGTATTTTTATCCAACATATTAAACACGTCAAGAATAAGAGAATTAAATATTAAGTGAATATCAGATATCATTTGCAAAATGATTAACAAGGATTTTTTTTATTTTAGAAATCTTCATTTCGACTTTCAATCATTGCATCCTATTTTGATATTTAAAATATTTATGTTTTAATGAAACAACAGGTAATGAACACAATGTACTAAATTATTTCACTAATTTTAGTAATTTGTTGTTGAATATTTGTCCTTTTTGCCATTTATTTCACATATAGAACTTATGTTGTCGGACACGTTATTTATCCATGTTCCTAAATCCTGTATTTGTTTTACGGAAAATTCTAAGGATAGAGGTAATAGACAAATTACCGAACTTAATGCAGTTGTCAAAAATAAATAGTAAAAAGTGGATAGTCCATATATAACAGGCAAAATCAAAGCAATCACCGGAAAAGTGGAAATAAACGTAATGTTCCTCACTTAGTATAGGCATTCTGGAGATGGTGGGTTGTAACGGCGTTTTAACATACTCTTTTTCGACATCTTGTGGATCTCCCTTAACACGAGACAGCCATTGGACTAGCATCGTTTATCGAGACTATCTTCGCAAATGTTGTTGCAATTAAATTTGATCCCTGAAATTTTCATCGCGAACGGGAGAATATTAATTCATTAAAACATATACAATATATTCCCTCATCCAAATAATCAATAGATCATAGATAGTCGTGTACCACCCGGCAGTTTCTTACGTATACTGCCTGGACCTTATGTTGATCATTTCTGTGTACACACAATTTAAAAATCCTCCATTATGACTCTTTTGTCAAAGACGATATGACAGTCTTTTTCCTGACTCACTATCAACAACCTCTCGCGGTTTTGAAATCGTCTCTCAAAGTCCTGTTCTCCGACATTGATCCGATGACCATATTTTTAAAAGTTTCGAAATCAATGTATAGGGAATTCTTATAATTTAGGTTGATGCCTCTCACTTTACATACGGTTCGAATTTCGTCATCCGTCGGTATATCCAAACGGTACAGGTAATTTTTCGGACCACCAGTCACGAATTCTAAAATTTTATTATCGGGCACTTCGCCCGTTAGGTCGCGCAAATAATCTTCCAGTTCTAGTTTCCAACCTCCCGGATTTGATGTTTATACAACTGAATCAGTGTCGGCGTACAAGGCACGAACTTCCATTTTATCCAGATAACTATACAGTTTAAGTCGTGCGTGGGTCGTGGTTGGTACGTCTGGAATCTTTCCCGAATTCGTCTTTATACTGCCATCACATTTCCGCCATGTCGTCACTGATGATCAGCATTACCATCAACATTATCTGATCGCTGGTCGGTATTTAGAAATATTCGATGGGATCCGTCACGTATGTGCCTGAGGCATGTTAGTTCTTTGTCAGAAATTTCCCTAAAAACTATTCAACAAGTGTGATGCCAGAGTTCGCAGACCGGGATATTTATGTATCTTGTTGAAATCAGTAGAATTCCTTTTTTTCTGGTAATACTGTTCGGTGTAGGTCAATGGCTTCTTGTTTCATTTTCAAAAAACGTGTTGACGTACTCTGTGAATGGTCCATCAGATTTCGTGGTCGGATCGTAGCCTTCAATTTTCTGCAGGACGTAACCTTTTTCAATGGCCTTTTTTACTTCGTCACCCACGTTCCAGTTAGGGTTTTCTCCATGTTCTCGTCGTCGGTTTGCCGACAAGGTTTTTGCTGTTGTTGTTCGACACACATTCTACAGAGGGGAAACATCAGTTTATCGTTAATTCTTGTTGGTAAGACGGGTATGTAGTGTCCTATGGGTGACATTATAGGACATTTGATCATTCCTTCGTAGTTTTTAAGGTGTAAAAAGCTTTCCCTGATGATTTAGGGATGTCCAAATACGGTCTTACCGGTCTGGTTGATATAAGATACAGAGACGTGACGTCGTCGTTCGATATATTCCAGTCTCTCATGCAATCTGAATGCTTCGGAACGTCCGCCAGAAACAGCCTTTCTCGGTTCTATTGGAGTAGTCATCTCCGTCTCCTGTACGAATCGTTATCTGGTATTTTATGGTCAAATGCGCACCCTTCGACGTAAACTTAACCTTGACTTTTCTATTTTTCTCTAAGGTGCGTTGATGTATATCGACCATGGCCATCCCGTTGATCGGATGTTGGTGCTAAACAGTGACGAAAACCATACCTCATCTACACTAGCTGGAGGTACAGTGGTAATGCTGCTGCTCTACGTACTAATATCGTCATTGCATCAACTTCTCCGTATAGGCCATTCTATTGCATCTTCCTCCACACACACTGTGTAAATTGGAAGAAACAACCTCTCAATATGGTACCTGGGAACACAGTCTGAGCGGAATGTTTAGTTGATGTCTCGAAGTCGACGACAAGAATTGTTGGTTGAAGTTGAAGTTCATTCTCAGTGCACTTGACTTTCACAATGTTGAGAAATCTTTAATAATTATGTTCCCCTATTCCCAGGACGTAAACCATATACAAGTGGATAAATCTGATCATTTACTGTTCCGTGGATTGTATACAGTAAAGTACAGAAATACCAAAGAGATATTCGAAGGAGGGAAAAATTGAAACAACTGACAAACTCCGGAAAACAACGATGACAAGACAATACATGCATTACAATACATGCATTACAATTAAAAAACTAAAAACATATGAACAACATGGTCCCCACCAAAAACACCGGGGGTGGACTCGGGTGCTCCGGAAGAGTAAGCAGTGTCCAGCTGTTGAAATAATGTTGGGCGTGTTTAGAAAATCCCATCACCATATAAGGTAGTGTTGTTGATAAGATGCTGTACGTTATTTACTCTTGCAAAACAAGGAACCTTGGTTCATCATGGTCATCTGCAAGTAGAATCTGCTGCACAGTTGAAATCTGAATCCACGTTTATTGCGAAATCAAGGTCATTGGTAGATTCGTGTAACATTGATAGGAGACGAGAAAGTTGTCAGTAGAGAATACTTCTTGATGACTGAAAATTTGGCAACTCTTTAGCCATCTGCTCAGTGGAATTATCCCTTTCAAGTGTTTTTAACTTTACAGTCTCTTCATTAAAAATCTTTGGAACAGGGTCTGTCTCTTCTCTCCATCCCTTCTTTGTTGAGATATTACTTTATTTCCATGCAGTTTTTGTGGAACTTAGCAATCTCTTCATTATAAATCTTTGGCACAGGGTCTGTCTCTTCTCTGCATCCCTTCTTTATAGCATCA
This sequence comes from Mytilisepta virgata, assembly GCA_028015205.1. Lineage (NCBI taxonomy): Eukaryota > Metazoa > Mollusca > Bivalvia > Mytilida > Mytilidae > Mytilisepta > Mytilisepta virgata. Next base: position 7,271,529 of record CM051513.1, read on the forward strand.
ATTTCTTTATTTGCATGCAGTTTGTGTGGATCAACTGCATGTTTGTGTTGCAGATTGAATAAATATATTGTTTAGAGTTCGTATAGTTGCTGGACATCTTTTAACGGCACATCGCCGGTATACATTTCATTACGCCGTGACATCATCCGAAAGAGGTAGTTTTTGTCAACAGGACAATGTCTTCATTTACTGTTCTCTATGAATTCAACGTTTAACTGAGCATTAGCCAGACTAATTTTTATGAACGCTTTTCTTATATACATCTACTATCACTTTAACAGAATGAAAAAAAGTATTGTTAGAAAATCACTCCTTTCTTTAAATAATCTGCACAAAACTGAGCAGGAAATACTTCGTTATTCAATGTTTAAAAATTGAAACCTAACTAAAAGTAGAAAGTCTAGTTTGAAAAAAAGTACTCTAATCGTAGTTACACGGAAACTTTTTGGGAACTATCTTAACTGTTTTCAGTTTATTTTCAGAAATTACTTTAGAACCAGGTTCATTTTTTCCCCCAAGATATTTTTAGTAAAACCAAGATAAATTCGCTCATTAACGACAAGAGTCTATAGGATTATTATACGTAGTTTATTAGTGAACTGGTCTAGTTCTTCATCAGTAAACTTGGAAGAAAATGAGATGGTCCTTATAATTGTTACTTAACTGTTTGATTATTTGTTTTTAAAATATACATTTATGGATCCCCAAATTGTATATTTCTTTGATAATAGACTGGAACAAACGTCAAACGCACAAACAAATAACTTTTTGCTATTACATTTTCACATGAATTCAAGTCGCAATGATGTTTATACAGTAGTCAATAGAAAATTAGCCTGACAAACACATCACTAATGGTTCTGCTTATTAGCAGTCAAACAATATAATAAATGATTTCTTTCAAAGAAATTTACAATTATTTAGTATATAGATACTAATTGCATTTAATAATTTATCAATCTCGGATAAGATCAGAATTTAATCTAGGACATGTAAGAGGGGCGACAACTCAAGTTACACTGAAAATGAAAAAAAGTCAATTGATCATCACATATTTTCATTATATCTCATGGCTTTGGTTTTGAGTTGTACTTTATGTTCTGTTTGAATCCTTCAGTTCAGACCATTGTTACAGTTTTATCTAATTAAGGAATTTAAAAATTCACAAAATATTTTGATTATGTAAATCCGTAAAAAGGAGTTTCTATATTTATTATGCACTCATTCTAAAATAAACCATGAGTTTTTTTATGTAGATTAAGGTGTCTCTCTTCCTATGTTAAAGGGGTACAGAACACCTAATAGAGTGAACTCTCTGAAAATCAACTGAACGTTTTAATAGTAGACTGTACGTAAAGTGAAATCAAGATTCTCAATGATCAAAATCAGTTTTGTCAAACTGCTATATATCCAATGAAATTATTCAAGTAAATTGTGTGGTTCAAATTTCTATATTTTTGTAAACAGGTGAAAGTAAATATTTCTACAATTTTATGAAAATTAAACGAGCCAAATCTATTTTAGTCAAAGTGTTGGGTACCCCCATTATACAGGCCATCACTAAATAAAGTCCGGGTTTTTCACACTTAAATATTCCATATTTCTGACGTGATGATAGATTTTTAAAACCATACAACGTCACAGACCCCAGACCGCTTGTTTGGCGAAGTCATAGTAAAGTTTCACACAAGCTTTATCGACGTCATAGTATAACTTCCAATGTGTAACTGCGTCTTCGTGTCTGATTACCTATGTTGCGGCGTTTAAAAATGTTGCAGAAACTGTCCTATTAGAGTAGAAATAGTTCACGGTGGCTTCAAAATATCCTGATATTACCATGGATAGGCCATTCATGCCAATATTTTACCACTATTTTTAGCACAATATTTGGCATAATTTAAATGACCTAACCGTGGTAAAACCAGGATATTTTGAAGCCACCGTGAATTATTTCTCATTTAATTCTGAAACCCCGAGTAACGGGAAAACAACAATATTGCGTTGGGAAATTCTTCGTCATAAATAATCGATTTGTCATATTCTCACAATTTGTGAAAAAAACCGTTTCCCAAATGAAAATCCACATGTTCCATTGATGTTGTCCCTTCCTCATACCGGATTTGACACGGACATCATGGCGGGTGTCCCGTGGGAAGCAGAGACTGCTTACTCTTCCGGAGGTCCTGAGTCTACCCTCCGTTTTTTGGTGGGGTCCATGTTGTTCATATGTTTTTAGTTTTCAAGTGTAGTGTTTGCATTGTTTTGGTCTTGTCTTTGTTGTTCTCTGGAGTTTGTCAGTTGTTTTCGATTCCCCCCCCCCCCTGCCTCGAATATCCCTTTGGTATTTGTTAACTTTACTTATATTGACACAGCAACAAGCATTGGAATATTAAATATATTGTTTGCACAATTTTTCACCTTGTGAACTGTGAAAGTTTTTTTTTTATCATATTTCTGCTTTAAAGAGGTGTTGTAAAAACAATACGAAACATCCTCTCTGTAAGAAAAATAATTATTAAGGGAACCGTTATATAGCAAATTTCTGTCTATAAAGGGCACAGTGAAACAGTCCCATTCATGAACACAGCATGTAAAATTTTCCTCCGTATAAAGGACACCTGCTTATAAGGGCACCTTTTCCTGGTACCTTTGGTGCCCTTTACAGACAGGTTTGATTGTATTATGATATTAACGTGAAACAGAGTTATATAATTCAAATTAATCTTACCCATTTCATGATATGTCTGCAACCGATCACGTATTTTTGTTATATTTGTATCAAAGTCCTCTCTATCTACAGCAAAACCAGCTGATAAAGTATCTGCTCTTTTGTGTAATTCTTCAATCTGTTCTTCAACCATCTTTTCCGAATTATTTAACTGTGTTTTAAATTTCTGAATGGTAACTTTTGTCCCGACTCTCATTTCTATCTAAGACATTTGAGTTTTCAGTTGCTGATTTTTTTGCGCAAGATTCTGACAATGAGTTCTTAACGCAGATTCATTTCTAAGATTTTGTAAAGTTTGTTGTAAATCTGATACCAGATACTGTTCCAGTTGTTGACGATAACGTCTCTCCTGTGTTAACAGGTCCATCAAATCGTTATAATGAGTAGCACCTGAGGATCTTGGTGTACTACTTTCCAGGAGAAAACAATAAGAACTCGAAATAAGATAACACACAAAAACAAAAGTAAGCATTGTTACATGTACTTCTAGCTCTTTAACTTCATATTTTTCATGTGTTCATTTTCTATACTTTAAAATGTACTTTTCAGTATCTTTTAAAATAAACACCAAACGATGCCAAAAATAAAACGTCAACAAAATAAATTTATTTCACATATTACTTAGTATAGGTTTACTATTGGTTTATCAATTTGGTAAGCAAATAAATTTGTAAGAAATCTATACAAGCAGTTGTTGACTGATCGACATTTTGTTTCCATTTTCATCTGGAAATAAACAAAAAATGCAGTAACCAGTGAAGATATTGTGTGTTAACTGTGTAAGTGTTGTTTCTGTTTTCTTTGGTTTACTTGTTGTTTTAAAGAAAACTATATAGTAAACCGTTTTTTTTTTTATCTTAAAGTCTGAATTTTGATAACACAGATCGATTTTCAGGACAATCAAATGAAAAGTATGTTGGGCAATAGTTTAGTATATACTCTCACCTAATCCTAACCACATATAAGCCTATCTTTTATCCTAACAAAACTGTGACCTTAACCCTAAAAGTAGCCCTAACTCTTATATTACCCTTTATACTAATCTAACCATGACCTTAACCCTAACCCTAATTCTGACCTTTATCTTATCGTAATCTGGCACTGCCCTCCAGCCCAAACCTAATCCTAACCCTCACTTCTAACCCATACCCTAACATTAACTCTAACCCATTGTCCCTAACTTAACCTTAGTTTTAAGTCTAAGTTTGTTCTAGCCCCACATAACCTAACCCTAACCCCCAAACTAAAGCTAACCCTGACAAAAACCATAAATACGATATACCAACCCTAATTCTTATCCGTCATTTCTAACACTTACTTAAACTTAACCTTAACCCTAACCTGACCTTTTATTAGTCTTCTGTCCCAACCTTAACTCCTTCATTACAGCTAATCCAAACCAAAACTCTAAACACTTACTCTAACGCTAACCTTTGTCCGTAAAACTAAGCCTAACATAACCTTATGTCTAGCGTAACACAGCCCTACCCTAACCTCAACTAACCTAACCTAGCCTAGCCAACCCTAAATCCTAAATCCCTAAATCCTAACCCTAGCCCTCACCCTTACCCCCAAACCAAACTTAAAGTAAGCCTAACCCGAATCCTAAACTCTAAGTCTAACCCTAAAACTTTAACCCTACTGAAACCGTAACCCTAGCCAAACCAAATCCCAATTCTAATTCCCCACTGCCCTGTAACCCTACAACCATAACATTCTAAACCAATACCCGTTGTTTAACCATAAACACTTACCCTCACCCTTATCTAAGGCATTATTATACTATTTTTTCGAAAACTTCAGAATAGGTCTTTAGCGTGCAGGTAGCGTGGCAGTCTGTGATCTGATCTCCCTTGATCCATCACAGATGCCTAGACATAAATATATTGCAATGAAAAGTTAACCTTGATTTTAATTAGAAGAGTACGTGATATCACAAAGGATAAAAAACCAAAAATACACATTTCTGATGATGTTATAATTTTAATTTATCTCCTTAGACATGGTTCAATTTGTATTTTAATGTGAACATTTTAAAATTATTTTTTAATAAAATTTATACTTTAATAAAAATCGATGAACATCGGATTACATAAGTATGTAAATTTTGTCATGCAGCCGTGAATCGCTGTAATTTAAACATTTTGTCATATTAAAACATAAGTTTTACTCTCCTTTATGTGTTCTGTAATTAATAAGTGCCCCACCAAGAACCGTAAAAATATTTACATTTCAATGATAATTATAGGGAGGACGAGTTAATGTAATAAGTCAAATTCAACGTGAATTCTAAACTGTTCAGATTTTGCAATCATTCGAAAAACAGATCAAACAAATCCTTCATATCTAGCATGACTGGCTAATCAAGAACCAAACAAGTATGTTTACGAACCGTGTCACTGAGTATTGTTATATCGATAAAGTACAAAAAAACAAATAAGATCAATGTCATTCAACATTAAGGACATAAAACATGTAAACAGGAAACAAAGCAAGATTATACATGTATGTGTCCAATGGCCACTATGCCCCGCTTCCAAGCAAATACCTTAATCATGTTCAGTCAACCGTGAAATTTAGGTCCCAACACCCCTTTGACCTAATCGTGAATATATCAAATCTTAAGGTATTTAGTGATAATGTTTCATGTTGATAAGGCATCAGATTCCCATTAAACTAGTTTTAATCTAAACTTTAACCTAAAGCATGACGTATGAACGAACAGGTGGATACACTAAAACTCTATATGACCAATTTTACCACAGGTGGGGCTTGAAAATGGGTATAAATTCAAAGCATAATATAAAAAAAACAAAAAAAAAGAAAAAAAATAAGGAAAAACAAATTAAAGTGTCTGTACCAAGTCATACCATCCTGACACTCTGTTTTGTTCATGTTTGTGTTTTGTGCTCTTTTTTTCTATTCAGTGTCTGTTACAAGTCAGACCATCCTGACTCTCTGTTGTGTCCATGTTTGTGTTGTGTGCTCTTTTTTGTATTCAGTGTCTGTACCAAGTCATACCTTAACCTCACCACTATTCAGTGTCTGTACCAAGTCAGACCATCCTGACCCTCTGTCGTGTTCATGTTTGTGTTGTGTGCTCTTTTTTCTACTCATTGGCTGTACCAAGTCAGACCATCCTGACTCTTTGATGTGTTTATGTTTGTGTTTTGTGCTCTTTTATATTGTTGTTTGTACGGCGCTTTGTCAGTTGGGTTACTGTGATTGATTTGTATGTTATTGTTGACCTTTCCTACTATCTATTTTGGTTTTTTGGGAACAGCATGTATTACCTGTGTTGCTGTGATTGATTTGTATGTTATTGTTAACCTTTCCTGCTATTTATTTTGTTGTTTGGGAACAGCATGTATTACTTGGGTTGCTGTGATTGATTTGTATGTTATTGTCGACCTTTCCTTCTATCTATTTTGTTGTTTGGGAACAGCATGTATTACTTGGGTTGCTGTGATTGATTTGTATGTTATTGTCGACCTTTCCTTCTATCTATTTTGTTGTTTGGGAACAGCATGTATTACTTGGGTTGCTGTGATTGATTTGTATGTTATTGTCGACCTTTCCTTCTATCTATTTTGTTGTTTGGGAACAGCATGTATTACTTGGGTTGCTGTGATTGATTTGTATGTTATTGTTGACCTTTCCTGCTATCTATTTTGTTGTTTGGGAACAGCATGTATTACTTGGGTTGCTGTGATTGATTTGTATGTTATTGTTGACCTTTCCTTCTATCTATTTTGTTGTTTGGGAACAGCATGTATTACTTGGGTTGCTGTGATTGATTTGTATGTTATTGTCAACCTTTCCTGCTATCTATTTTGTTGTTTGGGAACAGCATGTATTACTTGGGTTGCTGTGATTGATTTGTATGTTATTGTCGACCTTCCCTTCTATCTATTTTGTTGTTTGGGAACAGCATGTATTACTTGGGTTGCTGTGGTTGACTTGTATATTATTGTTGACCTTTCCTGCTATCTATTTTGTTGTTTGGGAACAGCATGTATTACTTGGGTTGCTGTGATTGATTTGTATGTTATTGTCAACCTTTCCTGCTATCTATTTTGTTGTTTGGGAACAGCATGTATTACTTGGGTTGCTGTGATTGATTTGTATGTTATTGTCGACCTTTCCTGCTATCTATTTTGTTTGTTGGGAACAGCATGTATTACTTGGGTTGCTGTGATTGATTTGTATGTTATTGTCGACCTTTCCTGCTATCTATTTTGTTTGTTGGGAACAGCATGTATTACTTGGGTTGCTGTGATTGATTTGTATGTTATTGTCGACCTTTACTGCTATCTATTTTGTTTTTTTTTTTTTGGAACAGCTTGTTTTACTTAAATAAACATTCAGTCTTAGATAGACGAACATGAATTTTCCTCCTGGGAGATTTGATATTTCAAATTGATGGTCTTGTTGTAAAATACGTATCAGAAACACAGGCCTTTTAAATATTCGAAAGTATTTCTTCGCCTTTGAATTTTAAATTACTTTTCAGCAAGTCTCAAGTTTTACTTCAAGGAACAGTGGTATCGAGGTACGTAATGTATGCAAACATTCGAAAGCATAGAAGGATCATGCGAGATTCGAGATTCAACATGTTGAATAACCAATCAGAGTAAAGCTTCTAAGTTATAAATAGTATTTGACCAATGAAGTCTGATTTTAATGCTACTGCCTTTTTTATTTATTTGTAGAAAATCATTTACAAGTTACTATTTGTGAATTTTAAAACTACCCAGTAGTACCCCCTATTTTCTCCACATGTTTTTACACCAATCTAAAACATTCATTTTACAAAGAAAGAACACTATTATGTAAATATAAACACACTTTTTCCTAACAGTATTAAACATTAAATTAATTATTTGTCTTTGCTTATTATGTTCGCAACATATCCCTTTTAACGCGTGTATCTCCAACAGTGAAAATTAATTAATAATTTTGGCTACTGAATCTCGAATTTGTAATCTTGAATCTCGTATGATCCTTTTGAGCTTTAATTTTACTGATTCAAACTAAATTTTCCTGAAGTATACTTGAATTACTCGACCTCAATTTTACCCAATTCAAAGCCCATGTGAAATGTTTGAACTCAGAACACTTAAACAGATCCTTTCTTAGTTCCATATCAAAATGTAACAAAAGCTTATTTGCTAGGTACTTTACATTAACACACACTCATATTATTGGCTCGATTGCCAGTTTGTCTGAAGTGGCCCTGATTTTCAGTCGCGTTTTGATCAAATTTGGACACAACTATCCCGCAATGACCTTATTGTGCAGCTCACAATATGGTTGCTAGATGAGCAGTGATTGCTTGACAACCACGTACAGTATTTGTGAAACGCCCTTATCTCAGCACTGAGATCAAAATTCAAAATTCGACTTCAAGGATTTCATTAAGTAATATCCAATGATTATTATGTGAAAAATTAGATTCGATTCGATAATTTTTTAGGGAGATTGTGTTGATGACACCCCTATAATCGTGGTCAAACTATAAAAGTGCTAGAAAAGTATGAATGGACCATCTTAGTGTTTTGGTGTATGAACCTTTTTGGTAAAGCACATTTGATTGCAATTTTTGATGCAATAAAACATTTCGTATCACTTCCGGTTTCCGAGTTTTATTGGGAAAACCACTTTTGGTTCCACTTTCGCGTAGTCGAAATTCACATGAGGAAGGCTTCTATCGCAGAAATACTAATCAGCATTTTTGTAGAGTTCATCAAGTCAAGTAATTTTGATGTGAAAAATATTTTCGTATCACTTCCGTTTTCGGAGTTATGGCGGGAAAAAGTATTTCCGGAAGCCCATCATCGCAAAAAAGACTGATGACACATTTTGTGAAGAAAGTTGAGAGAACTTCAAATGCGTAAACAGATAGTCGCTGCTACTTCTGGATGTGGCTTTGTTTCCATTCATGGCTGATACCTTCAGCTGTGTATTTCTTCTCTAATGACAATAGGGCCAATACAGCCAACGGGCTTGTAAAACTATTTGTCACCGTTTTATTTATGTTAAAACAACCAACAAATCTCATATAACCTAAATAAACTTTTACCTGTGTTCCATGTATTAATCTAATTAAGATAAAGGACAACAAACAGCTGGACGTCACATTTTTAAGAGCAGTTTACCTCGAATATGTCTAGAAAGATCTTGTGTAATAACTGTATGTTTTATATTACTATCTGTAGATTGGCAATTTCATTCTCAAATATGTTCTTCATAGGATGAACAATTATTTACGACTTTTTACTTTTTATGCAACCTTGATACGTATTACATAAGACAATTATATGATCAATTGTATTCTGTTGAAAAAAATTCTGATGTTTCTTGATCGATCAATATATAATCTCATTACTTGTTGGTTTCATTGAAATCGGTAATTTTATTGAAAGATTATAGTCACGTTATTTTTAGTACTTGTCAATGTAATTATAAGAATTCAATGTATCATTTAAGAGGCAATGCCACTAAAAACCAGGCAGAAATGGCGAAATTTTTTCACCAAAGATTTTCAAATAAATTGTGTTTTGCATTCCTTTCACTTTGTTTTGATAGAATATGACACTAGAAACCTTCATTTTTACTTTATTTTTCTCATGGACAAAATAAATGGAATGTCATTTTTGTGACCATTTTGGGTGCTTATATAGGGAATTATGTTGTTTCAATACTCAACAAAAACAGACAGTTGGACAATAAATCATATATAATGTAAAAGTCCTCAATAAAGATATAAAAAAACAACAATAAAATCGTTGGTATCTGTTTACATTATTTTGCAAACAGTTGTGGAATGTTCAAAGAATTGGTGGTTTTGTTGTACTTTTTTGTTTTCGGACATACTAATTTGCTCTTCTTCTTGAAGGCACAAATATTTTTAGAAGCTACAACTTGTTGTTTGTATGCATATTTATACATGTTTAACCTTTTATATACATTTTTGACAGACTTTTATATGTAAATACCATGGTATGATATTTTGAAATGCCCATTTGCTCAATTGCACACCTTGTTTCTTCGCCGGAACAGTGCAACCAAGATCATTATGATTTGCTAGTGTTAGTACAGTCTCATTTATATAAACACAAAATAACAAAAGACAATAGAATTTGATGTAAGATTGATAGCCATTAGGTCAGGAGTTTTAGATTTTCAATGGTCATATCTTACTGTCTGTCACCACAAGTCTGTTCTGGGAATTGGTTGGTCACCCAGGGAGAGATCAAAATGCCACTCTCCAAGTGACAAAGGAAAGGTGAAACCAGAAAGGCATGTCAATGTAACGCAGTCGGCAGGGATTAATCAGTTGAGAACTGTAGTTCCAGTAGGAACAGGTAAATACTTTTCATGAAATTATAATAGATTTTTTTTATGTAAAAAAACATGACCAGAATGGACATTATTTTCTATACCGGTAGGCATGTAGTTCCTGTTGTTTGCAGAATTTGATTCCGATTTTTTGTGAAAATCGTGAACAAAGTTTTTCAATTTGTTTTGTTATGATATTGTAATTATTATATTATTTATCTTGGCCTAATTTGTTTTGCGAAGCCTTATAACATGTATAATATGTTTACATAATACTTATAGTTGTTTACCAAATAATGTTATAACTGCGCGGTTTAGAAATCACTGGAACAATAATAGATACTGATGGAATGACTAGAACTTTCTATTTGACTTACGTAATAATTCTGGTGTAATTCAAACTTCTACCGTATTCCAGAAGTTTCCGTTCTACAGTATATATACGGACAAGAAAGTTAGACTTTCAGAGTAGAACGTATTGGACCAGACATTCTTGTGTTCTCAGCTGTTGGATTGACGTTACACACATCATACTTGACACACTTTTATTTACGTTACATCATACTAGATTGTGACTGATTGGATATAATATTCCGTTTGGATTCCCGCAACAGTGACGAGAATTCCGGATTAGGAAAAGACGAAGGATTTTGAACAGTTAAGTTGACATTTTAGTATTTTTTTGTAAACTTGTATATAATAAATCTTGTTAAATTTTATTTTTGATCTGTGTCTTTTGTTGGCTACAATTTAAAGGTGATTTCGGCCGTAACAGTTTCCCAAATATTACAGTCTTGTTTAAAATGTGAAAAATCTTGATTGGCAAGAACTACTAGCTGACCACCACATGTGACCTTGGTCATACTTTTGAGGTAAAGCTTATTCATTTAAAAATTAATGTACATCAGTATGATCCTATAGTGTCAATTCCCAAAATATTATTTTATTAATTTCTGTCTGACCAGGGTCACTTATAACTTGGTCATAAGATAATTTAGAATAAAGAATATGTAGACACTTTTTTTTAAATATAAATTGATTGTGCAATTTATATAAGCTTACATAAATCTCATAAACTGAGACCTTTTGTATAATGGCATTTAACAGAAAATTGTGTTTATTTGCTAATTTGTTAATTCTCAATTAAATTTGACCAAACTGAATGTTCTGTCAAGATTTTGTGTCATTTACATGTACATGTATCACTTTAAAATTTATAAGTTTTGTCCTTTTAAACAGTCCGCTTCATATTTGGATTTATTTCTTGAAATAGACTATGAGGGACGTTTGAAGACAAAACTTTATGACAAACGTGATGACTTCAACTTTCCTATTGTTAATTTTCCCTTCTTGTGTAGCAATATACCAGCATCGCCTGCATATGGCGTCTACGTTTCTCAGCTTATCCGATTTTCAAGGGCATGCGTGAGTTACCCTGACTTTCGACAAAGAGGATTACTGCTGTCACAAAAGCTTCTTAACCAGGGTTTTATCAGGGATAAGTTGATGTCATCACTTAAGAAATTTTACGGTCGTCATCATGAATTGATTGACCATTACAGTGTTCCAATATCTAAGATGATGTTGGACCTGTTCCCACTGTCGTAACCTTTCATGTGACCCCTACGATTTGTGACTTCCACCGGATTGACCTTGTTGAACTTCACGACGGGTGCCGTATACGGAGCAGGAACTGCTTACCCTTCCGGAGCACCTGGGTTCACTCCTGGTTTTTATAGGAGTTCGTGTTGTTCATTGTTTTTAGTTTTCTGTGTTTATTTGTTGTGCTTGTGGTTGTTCGTTTGTCTTCCCGGGTTTGTCTGTCCAATGGATTACGTTTTTTTGATTGCTCCTTAGGTATATTTGTCCTTTTTAAATGTTAAAAAATATTTGAAAGATAAAAAAAAGATTCATCCATGTATGTTATAAAGATTTTTTTTAAAAATTATTTCCTTCATGTTCCTTGCATTGGAAAATAAATATTCTACATCATTTATGTGTTTGCCATTATACTATGAGTTGAAGTTTGTACAAGTACATAACTGTAATGTTTAGAACTAAAAAAAGAATAATAAATAAAAAAATAAATTTATGTAACATACAAAATTTATCTTAAAATTTAACAAATCATGATGATTTTAAAATAAGCTTACATGAATATGTCAGACATGAAGGAAGAGACATTTAGAATGTGTGAAGTCTGAGATTAAAGAGGATACAGGTCTGATTTTGTATTAGTTAAGTTTAATCTGATTTATTTGTTAATAGTGGATTGGGAAACTTATATTTATCCCTATCCACTGTGTGGGTTGCAAGAGTGACCCCTGTAGTAGCATTTGGCTGCTCCCTTTTTTAATCTACATTTTAACATGCTTGGGTGGAAATATTGTATTGTATTTCAGTGTAGATTTGTGATCATTAATACTATCTACTTAATCAAGCTTTGTACCTTTTTTCAGATAATTGAAGTTCTGGTTTGAAAGTTACAGAAACAGAAAAGAAAAACACTTAATAAACATTTTAATGTCAATTATATATAATGGTTGTGTGATAAATATAGATCAAACTAACGGGGGGATCCAGGATTTTTTTAGTGGGAAGGGGGAGCATAAAATTAAAAATTGAAAAATCTTAAGGCCAGCGGAGCGAGGCGAAAAAATTTTTTTTGATGATTTTATGCTAAACCAAAATCATGTATCTGGATAAAAAACATCTTTTTGGCTATCAAAGGCGGAGGGGCGGCAGCGTACAACATCTACGCCCTCTGCATCCGCCACTGTTAATGTCAATTGATATCTTATCTCCAAAAAGCCCTTACGTAATTTTAATATTTCGAATTTTTCCTCAGTTATTTTTACAATTTCCAGTGTTCTATATGTTCACATTTATTTTTGCACAAATATTTATAAATAATATAAATTCCTCTTTTCTAAATATACACAAGATGGTTTAGTTTTATTCCATTTGTTTGGTTGATGCATATATCAAATCATACTTTTTTTAAAGTCAAGCTCTTATGATTAAACACCTAACTTGATTTTGTTTTTTGGTTTTTGTTTCGCCTGCGACGAATAGTCGCGGAGGCGAGATATAGGTACTACATTCCGGCGGCGGCGTAATTTTGTTTTAAAACTTTAATAACTTTAATCTTAATGAAAAATGCAAACTGGATTCCTGCAGGGTAAAAGTTTAATGCTTGTTATAAATATTTTTGACCTGGGAGTTTATAGGTGACCCAGTAGGGGCAAGTTCATTTGATTTTACCAGATTTTGTCTCGCCTGTGACGAAAAGTCTCAAAGGTGAGATATAGGTATTAGTTTCTGGCGGCGGTGGCGGCGTAAACATTTGTAAAACTTTTATAACTTTGCACATGTAATACCAACAATTATGATTTATGATCCACAAGGTAGTTTATCGTATAAGATTTGCTGCAGTATACTTGTCTTGTGACCCTGACCTCATTTTTATGGTTCACTGACTTCATCAACATGAATTTAAAATCTGCGTCCAAGTTTCGTGGTTAAATCCATTTCTCAGCAACTGTAATACCTAGGCCAACCATATTTGGTCTATAGATATTTCTTGGTGGGTACATGTCAGTCTGAAACCACCTTTTGACCTTGACCTCAATTTCATGCTTGAGTGACCTGTGTCACATTTTCGTGGTTAAGTACATTACTCAGAAACTAGAATACCTAGACCCACCATATTTGGTGAATAGATAGTTCTTGGTGGGTACATGTCAATGTGACATCTGGCTTGGGACCTTGACCTCAATTTCATGCTTGAGTGACTTTGTCACCTTTTGAAGATTAGGTCCATTTCTCAGCACCGTTAATACCTAGACCCACCATATTTTGTCAATAGATAGTTATTAGTATTATGACACCTGCCTTTTGACCTTGACCTCAATTTATTTTAACGCATTTTCCTTTAACTTACCAAAATTCGGGTATCAGATAATAATTATACTATGTCCATGTGCATACTCAGGCGAGACATTTAGTGTGTCCGCTCTTGTTTATTATCATTTTGCCTCTGACCTGATAGATAAAGGGAAGGTTGTTGACACAAAAAAACTTGAACATGTCACATTTTTTAGGCTACATATCTGTCTAATTTTTTTTCACTTTTTTATTTGTAATATTATCTAGTAAGCCTAAACCTATAAATTGGAACTTTAAACAGTGGTAGCCCACCATATGAAAATGAGTATGAAGAAAAATTAACCCAATCTGACACTAAAGGAAGATAATTAATCTTTTTATTTTGAAGCAGAAAAAAGAAGGTATCCCTTAGTGAGGTCCCTCATACTTCTTGTTTATTCAGTTCCTGAATAATAAGATTTTTTGTTAAATCCAACATTTTAATACATGACAGATTGAGAAGAATCTACTTGGCTTAAAGATGTTATTTGCTTCAATGTTCATAGGTTAAACTTGTAAACAAAATTAAAAAGTAGTTGTTGATGTTTGAAAAAATGTGATTTTGCAATTGCATAATAAATTAAAGAAGGTTAATCTGTTGTATATACTAATAAAAGTGGACCGTAAAAACGTGATCAGGGTCACAAGACAAGTATATTGCGCCAAATGTTATACGACAAGGTATCTGAGGACTAAAAAGCTTTATTGTAGGTATTATTTGTGCAAAGTATTAAAGTTTATAAAAAGTTTATGCCGCCTGATAGTAATACATATGTTATGCTGTCTTTGGCATCAGTGGGGGTTTCGTTTTGTTATAGTTGTGTAATCCTTTTGAAAGGCAAGGTATTAATGGGGTTGAAAATGTGGATGGTGGATCTTGAACCTAATTTATTTTTTATTCTGCCTGAGTATTATTAACGGATTTCATATAGGATTTCAGGTTTCTGAGATTGAAGTGATGAAAGGGATGAAACCCATAATTTTGAGTCTTTTAAGTATAATTTTTATTGGGTTTTACATTAGATTCATGCTTGGCAATCTAGTATCAGTGTAAACAAATACAAATTGCAATTAAAAATATTTTCCATTTTTCAATGACTTATTAAAAAAAAATGCAATCTCACCCTCTCCCCCTAAAAAAAAACATCATTATTTTTGATAAATTATATTTTTCAATTATATATTTTGAAACAGTTGATTTTCAACATATCTTGTAATCTATATAAATGTCATCATTTAAATATAGAAATGAGAGCAATTTTCCAGTTTTCAGCAATTTTATATAAAAAAAACTATGATTTTCCCCCAAAAATAACCATATTACATATGTTTTTTAACTTTACTTTTTAAAACCACTTATTTACAACATATTTGGTAATCTAGTAATGGTGTCATCGAATACAAATTGCAGCTAAAACTATTTTCCAGTTTTCAGCGATTTTTCAATAAAAAAGAAATTTTCCTCAAAAAAAGCAATCATAATTTATGAAAAATTATATTTGTCAATAAAATAACTTGAAACAGTTTATTTCTAACATATCTTGTAATCTAGTTTATATGTCATCGACCAAATAGTGAAAATAGGGCAATTTTCCAGTTTTCAGCAATTTCCTTTCAAAAACCAAGATGTTAACCTAACATTACCACTCTTTTACATGCGCAGTCTTGGTAGACTTTCAGAATTCATTTTTAATTGTTTATCTATACCAAATACAGGTGAAAAAAACATTCTTTTGCAAATTTTTGCAGTCTTTTTCATAGATTTACTAGACTATCTGTAAAAACCGTGTTTATTCATTATTGTTACCATTTTCACAATTATTTGACTTTATCTGCTTAGTTTACAGATAGATGGGTAGAGATACCAGCAATTTTATTTTTGTTAGTTGAAGTTTCAATATTGGTCTAAACTTCCATTTAGATAGATGGGTCCAAACTTTTGTTCTCTGTTTGCTATGGATAATTGAAAATTACTGAAAAACACGTTTTTCCCCTATCATTTCATTGAAAATCCACCGATTGAGCCCATATATTGAATTTCATCATTAAAAAGGTGGTAATGATAAAAAATTACATAGAAACAATTTTTTCTAGGTCAGTATGTTAGTCTGGGCTGGAAAAAAATAAATTGCACAATTTTTTTTTTCATTGAACACTTCTGCCTGGTGCGTACTGGCATTGCCTCTTAAGTAGTTTTATAGGGTTGTAAAAACATCTGTTGATAATTATTCTTAAATGAAATATATATATATATATATATATATATATATATATATATATATATCAACAAATTCTCCAATCAGTAAACTGCACAACTGATTAAAAATAAAAATGTCGTGCAACCATAAATTCATTCTGAACTTTATACTTTCATCTTCCGACTATAAAAGGTACAGACAAGATAATGAAGCAGACATATTTTCTATCAGTCAATTTAAAGGTATAATTATAAAATTAACTTATTTCTTATGCATTTTTAAGTTATTGGTACAGATGGTTGAGCGTGTAATGCAAAAAACCACACTCACACGATTCATACGTTACACGCACACGATTCGCACGATACACGCACACGATTCGCACGTTACAAGCAAACCACATGATGCACGTTACACGAAACACGATTTCCGATCGTGCGATTCCTAAAAATTGTGTTTGGAAGATACGAACGTAATATAACGAAACGAATTATTATAATTAAATTTATGCCGGATATGAATAGCAGTGAAATATTGAAAATGCTTTTAATTTTAAATAAATAAGTACGATGAAAGGAAGTCGTTTTAAACGGTCCCGTTTAACTTTTTTCATAAATAAAAAATATTTATTTTTATATGGTATTTTTAATAGGAACTTTATAACAGAACTGTGAAATTATATTTTTAATTTATTACAAATCAATAAACCTTTTCATGTTGTTATTACCTAATTAGCTATGGCATATTCACTGTTGACATTTAACTGTCAGATTTCATAGGTAAATTAACAGGTAAATAGACATTTTATCTTCATAAGAGCTCTTAATCCTTTGTTGTTTTAGCCCGGTCAAACAATTACTTATGGAAAAGATGTATTATGAAAATATAAATTAATAAATGATATTTGCAAAAGGATTAAAAACTCAGGCATATTTTAAGAGTAATTTAAAATATTTTTTTTACAGATAAGTTAAAGTTCAAATTTATGTTTAATTTGCAATTGTTGCATGCAAGTTGCATCATCGTTTAGTTTAGGGAACCTTTTATTTAATTTATTCTTTCCAAACCAAATAAATTTAATAATTTAAATCAGTAATCGAAAAAAAAAAAAAAAATAGAATCTGTTGCGGGATTATTAATATCAGTATTTTCAAATATTTGACAACGATGAAGGTTCGTTCAAACAATATTTTAATTCGAGTTCGAAATATTCTCGGATTTGAATTCACACGTTTTAATATCTGTTTCGACCAATGAAATCTCATACACGTTGCAAGATTCGAATAACACGTTTATTAACACACGCAAACCACACGCACACGATTCACACGCTACACGCACACGATCCACACGTTACACGCACACGTTTCGCACGTTACACGATGTTTTTGGTGATTTACACGTTCAACCAAGTGAACATGTATATAAACTATTTAAATTAGTGAATTAATTAATGAAAGCAAGTTGGTTTTAATGTTGGTATAAGAATTGTATTAACATGTAATGTTCAAGACATTTATATATGCCTATGATTACAAGTTCTGACTAATCTATTACATTTCAGAATAAAAAATCAGAGATGTCACTTTAAATCAATATAATGACTAACTATAGCTAGAACACTGAAAAATAAGGGACGAGTCTTAAGGCTGGTCACTTGTAAGATCTTTGAATTTTGGTCAGGTTATGCGAACTTCTCAGGGTTAATCCATGTATAGTATGGGATATTTTTTCACCAGTAACCCCCTATTTTCTGTTCGTTTATTTATTATACAAACATGACATATCTTTAAGATCTAAATGAGAACATTTTATGAAATTCTATATATTAGTTTAATTGCAGTTATTTTATTACTTGTCATAAACATAAAATGTAATTATAAGAATTAAATGCACCAGTAGTTTCGAGGGTTGTAAAAACATCCATAAATGAAATATATGTATGCATCAATCAATTCTAGACTCTGTAAACTGCACAACCGAATAAAAATATAAATATTGCCATGCAACCATAAATTCATTCTGAACTTTATACTTTCATCATCCTACTATAAAAGGTTCAGACAAGATAATGAAGCAGACATATTTTTTTATCAGTCAATTTAAAAGTATAATTATAAAGTTAACATATTTCTTATGCAATTTTAAGTTATTGGTACATGTATATAAACTATTTAAATTCGGTATGACATAACAGTAACTTGGTTTTGATGTTTGTTTAAGAATTTTATTAACATGTATGTACATGACATTTATATACTAGTCAACAAAAGAAACGATACAGGGTAATACATTTTTCATATATTCATAATTTCAAATACCTGTACTAAGCAGAAAAATAGGCCCACACGCTTGATTTTCATAGTACATTGTTTTCTAATCAAAAGCATGGATTTTGTGCAAAAAGTTTGAAACAAAAAATTCCAATTCTTGAGGTTTAAAAAAACACATTTTTCAACACAAACTTAAAAAATCAGTAATTTTACCCCGTTTTGAGTTTTTTCTATTGATTTCTGCCACTGGATTTTCATTTAAAAGATGTGTGTAGATTTTCTTCTCGATTTTCCGCAAATTTAATTTAACCCCTTTTGGAAATTTCCATGTTCCACCATTTTAAAGTTTTATCCAAATTTCAAAATTAGATGGCATCAGATCAAGAAATAAAGTAGCAAGCCATTGTTGTCATGATACTTAAGTTTTTTAAGGAATTACCAAGATATTTGGTTCCGAACTCGTGTATCGTTACTTTTGTTGACTAGTATATATACCTGTGTTTACAAGTTCTGACTAATCTAGTACATTTCAAAATAACAAAGCAGAGATGTCACTTTAAATCGATATAATGACTAACTAGAACACTAAAAAATAAGGGACGAGTCTCAAGGATGGCCACTTGTGAGATTTTTTAATTCTGGTCAGATTATGCGAACTACTCAGGGTTAATCCATTTATAGTATGGGATATTTTTTTCACCAGCAACCTCATATTTTCTTTTCATTTATTTATTATACATACATGACATATCTTAAAGATCTAAATGAGAACATTTTATGAAATTCTACATATTAGTTTAATTGCAGTTATTTTATTACTTGTCATATACATAAAATGTAATTATAAGAATTGAATGCACCAGTAGTTTTATAGGAATTCAGCAATTCCATATTATCTTTTCATTTATTTATTATACATATCTTAAAGATCTAAATGAGAACATTTTATGAAATTCTATATATTAGTTTAAGTTGTATAAAGCTTTAAAGATTCATCACATTTTCCATTCGATTTAAACCTATTTGCCTTTTTACAAAATATATGTGTTTTTAATCATGTGAATGTTTAAAGGCGCTGTGAAAGTTTCTAAACAACAACGCTATTATATTTGTTTTGATGCGACCCCTGTACACTGTGTGTATCTAGGTCAATTATAACTCGGCATTGTTCAGTGTCACGATAACATGTAAACTAAATTATGTCTGAAGATTTAACCACGTGATATTGTGTATTTTTTATCATAAACTTGGGAGAGAACATTCTGGTTTAAATATTTATATTAAATCGGAAAAAGGAAAGATAATAATATTATTATTATTATTAAAAGTATTTATTTTTCTACGTTAATTAATTCATACCGTTTTAGTAAGGTTTTATAAGTAATTGTTATTTAATTTTTTGTATTGTAATATATCTATAAAACGGTAAAGGAAGATTTCAAGACGATATTGATGAAATATACAAATATATCAAAAACTTGAATTTTAGTTTTGGTTTATTGATGGTAGTTTTTGGAAATTTCGGAAAAGATTTTTAAATATGAATTTATGTTCATTAAATTTCAATTATTTTTTTATTTTTGTTTTTAAATAACAGTTAAAGTCTAATCTTCAAGTATCTGCATCTTTAACATATGTTGCAATTATGAGAATAGTTTGCACTGTTTTACTTCATAAGAAACCGTTTAAACAGTGTAAATTGCGTAAGTTTGATCATGAAAGCATGATGTGTCAATATTGTATATAGAAATAACCCTTTGAAGACATCGCCTTTGTTTATTGTCTTAAAATTAAATTAGTTGATAATTACGGACATGAACATCCCAGATACTTTGGTCACTTATGTAACATGAAATGAGGTTCCAAAAGGGAAATATTTTTTTTTGTTTCCTCTCAAACATACATACATTTGGTTTTTGGTGGATAGGCAATTCTGTTTGTATCTGCCTGTAATTCAATGGTTGTTGTTTGTTGCTGTGTTGCATGTTTGATTTTTCGTTTCTTTTTGGGTACATTAATCAGGTCGTTCCTTTTCTCGTTTGAATTGTTTACATTTGTGATTTCAAGGCCTTTTATAGCTAACTATGTGGTATGGGATTTGATTTTTTGTTGAAGGCTGTATGGTGACCTATAGCTGTTAATTTCGGTGTTATAAAGTCTCTTGTGAAACAATCTCATCTAAATTCATACCAAACTTTTTTATATTTATTTGGTTTCCTTTATTCTTGAAGGTATATCACAGCACACCTCTTATATACTAGCAATTATTAGTCATACATAAAGGTATTTTGATTCCATACCAAACTTTTATTAGTCATACATAAAGGTATTTTGATAGGTTAAGCCAAAACCATCTTCAAATGTGAGGTCAAAAACTTTAACATTTACACTTATCTTATATGTTCTCATTGCTTACATTACAAATAAAGTATGTATGATTTTCACAGACAGCCTCATACATAAAGGTATTTTGATAGGTTAAGCCAAAACCATCTTCAAATGTGAGGTCAAAAACTTTAACATTTACACTTATCTTATATGTTCTCATTGCTTACATTACAAATAAAGTATGTATGATTTTCACAGACAGCCTCAAATAATTATGCAGGATAATTAAAAACATCTAGGAAACAAATTATGTCGATATGAATTTTGAAAGTTAAAATGAATTCAGCCGGAAAATATAGGAACCTGAGGATTAAACATATGGTGCAAAGTCAATGCAATTTGCCTTAGTCACTTTAGAGTTTGCAGAAATTGGGAATTGCAATAGGATCAGGAATTTGTACAATAAACACAAAGTAAAAATTATCTACATTCCTATTCACTTGTGCAATAATCTACACACTATTACATATTTTCAATGATGATGTGACAACAAAACTCATCAATATCTATCAATATCTAATTCACAGCTAATTATTTCAAATCAAAAGCAAATAAAGTCAAGAAATGTTGGTGACCAGTCAGCAGTCGTGGGTTCACGTATTGCTTTTCTTTTTTTAAAGAAAGCAACTTGTTCTATTGTCAACTACTAAAGTCGATTTAAGCGACAAACGAAGTGTCTATTGGCATTATATGTAGTGATTTTTTTGTCAGTGTGACCATAAATATCATATATTTCATCCATTTTTTCAAATATTCAGCAGTGAAAGTTTTAAGTTTCCTTCTAATAGGTTATATTTTGGCAGTTATATTAACGCTCTTTTTATTATTCCAATAGCTTTAAAAAAATCAGTTTTAGAGAAACACTGTACAATAGCAGGGAAATGGCATGTTATATTTTATGAGAAGTCTGTTAATGAGATAAAGATGACGTCCACGCTAATCTTGTATCGTTGATGTCAATCTAAACCTTGTATTAAAAGTGTAGTTTATCTATTCAGAATTTTTAATACATTTTCTGTTGAATCTAAGTCATTTTTATTCCTTTTCTATGTGCCACCTGAAAAAAATATAGATTTTGCTTTTTAAAAACGCTTCAACTAAAGCGTTATTACACAAACAATTATATTCTGAGATAAAAAAAATATAAAAATTGAAATGCTCTGTATTAATACTTAGCTAGAAACACTGTACTATGTATTTGTCCATTTTGTGGGGGGGGGGGGGGGGGGGGGGGGGGGGTTGCTAGTGGCTGGTTGGCATTCAATGCATTTTGATCATGCACTTTGAATTACAGTAATTACATTTTCATAACAGAACGTGGAACTCCAAGGGAAATATTATTATCAAAGTCCAAAATGATGGCTAGGTGGGAAGACAAGCAAACACCCACAACAACTTGAAAGCAACAGTCATACACCGGACTTGATACAGGTGAAAACAATATAAAGAAATACTAAAACACACTGTATTATTAACACCACTGCATCACGTAAAGAAAGTCGTGTGGAATTCTGTGAAAATCTTTTAATCCGAGCTGCAGTTTTACGTTATATGTTGACCTGATATAGCGATATGTACAAGGGACGAAGTCTCATATAATAAACCAATGAGAGGGAAGAATAAACATATCATATTTAATTGTTTTATTTTTCTGAACTGGATGTGTAATTGAATTGCTTTCTTGGGGTCATTTTTGTAAATTCAGAAATTATTGCATACATTTATTATTGTGATTTTGCCATTTAAGACCAAAATGCGATTTTAATTTTTGGGATATTGAGAAAAATCCCGCTTCATTCATTAAAAAAAATCCAAAATTCGAATTTAAATTATTGCGATTACAGCGCTGTCGCAATAATTTCCGAATTTACATTTTTTAATGTTTTCGTGTTTTTTTGTGGTTTTTTTTTTTTTGTCAGGCGTTATGGCAGTTTTACTGCTGACTTGATTAATAACGGATTCTTAGTTTTATAATCAAATCAAATTAAAATTTTATTGTCATTTAAATCATGAAATACGATTTGTGACAATCATAATAATGAAATACAATTAGTAGATTGTAATAGATAGATGTAAGGAAGGACAAGCTCGTTTTGTACTTCTCGTCGCATTCCTATTATTTAACGACCAGGAAAATAATACCCAAACGACAAAAGAGTGGGAGAAGATCGTAAACTCGAAATCCAAGGAAAATAAAAAAATGATGAGAATGATCGCAAGAAACAAACGCCACCAAGATACATTTATAACTGAAAGACTAAAATACAGATAATAAACTAAACAAATATAGAACAAAACAGCACAGAAACTAAACCACTAGCAACGTGAACTCCCACTAAAAACCGGGAGTGACCTCAGGTTCTTCCAAAGGGTAAGAATGTCCTGCTCCGTTGCTAGTGAGTACAATTCAGTAAAGAAATACTTACATTTTGATTTCTTTTGTTGAGTTATGATAAGATAAATCTAATCATAACAGTGACAAGGGAAACAACTCCTATTGTGGACTGTTTCGGGAAAAGTCCAGGACTATGACCTGCAAAGTAACACAAACAATTAATCGTTAAGATTGAGAACTCTTCCAAACATCTGTTCGATTCCAATCTTTATTAAGAAAAGGATTGTAGATTTTCCGCCGAAGGTAGGTGCTATACATAACTATGAAATAATATGTTAATTGTTGAGAGAACAAAAATATTAGAGGTAAAGGTCAGTAAAGCATATTATTTCATAGTTATGTATATATCATAGAATTAAAGGTCCAAAATTCATAAATATATAAAAATAGTATAAAAATATAAGGTAATCGTTTTCAATGTCAATAAGTGAATCAAACAACACAATCTAATGTGTCTACGCTGCATACTACATTTGGTACCACACGATAAACTACAAGACTCGGTTGCGTTTCATGTGTATAAAATGACTACATGTGATATCCAACACATGTCAAAGGTGGGTGTATGATTACAAATAACTAAATTAGTGTGACATATAAAACCGACCGGAAAGAGTTCTATATGGCACACCATAAGTACATGTATATGCTTATTCTATCTAAGATACAGCTGGGGGCGGGGGGGGGGGGGGGGCACTATGGAACTCTGTCCAATTTATACATTTTTTGTCAAATTGAATACTTCTGCTTAATGCACATTTTCAATATATTCATATGTCAAGCCGTTTTACTATTTATTCGAACTTCAAAATATCTAAAAAACTTGATAAGATATCTCATATATATATAGTTTATAAGATATCTTAAATAGTTTATATGATATTTTATATAGTTTATAAGATATCTCATATCATTTATAAGATATCTCATATAATTTTCTTTAAAAGATATCTTTTAAATTATATGAGATATCTTATAAAGTATGAGGAGATGGTATTCTACAACAAGGAAAATCTGGAGAAAATTGACATTATACTCCTTCAAATTTCAAAGCCACAGGAGGAGCTGAGTGATTACATAAAAAAAAGTACCCTATTCATTTGGGGCAAACGGGGCACCGCGATTTTATCTGATTTGTTTTTGTCTTTATATGAAGATAAAAATAAAATAAAACGATATTAACAAACATGATAAGGGTCCTTAGTGCCCGAATGTTTTAGGTAGTTCGTCATGACTACTTAAGGTCACTAGCCTGTCAAACACTGAGGTTGTGACTGTGGCGGGGTGTGATCGACTCCAATTTTAATTGACAAGGATTGCCAATTTGCCTAGGTGCTTTCTCCCGGTACTCCGGCTCCCTCCACCAATAAAAACTGGCCGCCGCGAAATAGCCAAATGTGCTGAAAACGGCGTAAAAACCCAACTAAACAAACAAACATGATGATTTTAATATTACAATTTTGAAATTCTAATATATTAGTAGAGGCATATCAAGTCGACAGCATTTGGTTTAAACATTTAACATTCATTCATTAATGCCCCGTATGATATATACACGACGGCTTCATGGGCTTGTCAGCTTAGCGGAAATAATGTTACATTTTCAAAACATCATCTGCAGTAATTTCATAGGCTAACAGCAACTTTCGGTACAAAGTTTATAACTTGATAGATTCCTTTCATGACGTCGTGCTTATGAATACGTACGCATGCAATATAGTCCAGCTGATTCGTGAAAAAAATGTGGGTTTGATGATAAAAATAATCATATTTGGCATGGTGGTAGTAATGGACACCCCAAACAATATTAGATATGTACCCGCCTTGATAATTCAAAATGGCGGCCTTTTTCAAGATGAATATAAAATTGACGTATTTTGCATGTTGAAAGTTGCAAACAGTTTTTGCTTTGACTTACCAGAGATGAAAATATAAATAAAATGATGAAATAAGATTAAAACAACTTCACTGATCGCTTACTCGGCCGGGGATATGAACGCACTGGAATTGAAAGTAAAAAAAATACAACGTAGAACAATTAAAGCGGAAAGACCTGTTGAGGGTGAAAAACAAGAACAAAAGCGGCCCGCTATCATTCGTAACAAAATTCATCCCACATGTTAAACAGCTTAGGCCAGCTATCATAAACACTGGAACAGTATAGTTAATAATGAGGAAATAAAACACAATTTTGTAAATAACCCAATTATTGCGTACAAACGAAATAAGAATTTGAAAGAAATACTAACCTCTTCTAAACTGAAAAAGCACTGTATCAACTGATATCATAGTCAATTTATCACTAAAGAAAATACATGTAACACATACATGTATAGATATAATATATATATCAAACCACAATGTTTACCAGATCCCTACTTAGGTGTAAAGCCCCTGATAAGTTAACATAAATTAATCAACAATTTCGTCATAATTTGCCGGTATCTAACCCATTTTAATACAGTTTGTTCGGGTGTCTGATGAGAACATGGCCTGATCACTGATTCAAATGCCATGGCAACCATTTAATGTAACATGGCCTTTACAATACTAATGGATTTCGGGCTGTTATGTTATCTGAATTGCGATGGTAAGATGGGATAGGGACACGTTCAATCAACAAAGGTTTGTGTTACGTTGTTTTGTAATTTTTTTCGTTATATGCCATTTTGAAAATATTATAAATAAAAAACATAATTACAAATGTTACTTAAGCATTTGATACACTTAATTTGTTTTTGTCAGTTGTAAAAACAGATAAGGTTTCAATGTCCAAGGTCCTATATACAGATAAAAACATGGCAATGCTACATGCCCACCATCTTGAAAAATGTTTACAGTTGCTTTGCCCTATGATACAACTTTGGTTGAAATATGCATATTCATTGGATCAGAAGTTAATAAAGTTGTAGTATTTGCAGCTTTTGTGCAACCCCCCCCCTTCTCCCCCGTGTACAAAGGTATTCACAGTAATCACTCACCAGACACATAGACTGATAGTCGCCAACCATCATCGTTAAGGCTTAAATCTGTTCTAAAGTATATAAGTAGATATCTTCCTCCCCCCTGTTCGAATTCATAGTTGTCTTTCGTACCGCATATTTGGTCAATTATTTGGGATTCTATAGATACAGAAAAACACAAAATAACTAATAGTATAAACACATATATTGAATGTACCGGACCTAATTAAAAAAATTGTCATCACGTTTAATAAAAACTATATAAAAAACGATTGCTCACTGCAATCTGTGAAATGAACCGTTTTTATAGTTTCAAATTCTGTGCTTATAATGTATTTTGGACTGAATATATATGTATTCTAATCATTCAAGTTTCGAAAGAGGGAAATTCCACTAAAACGGTACAAAATTATAGTACACAACACAAATTAAACACTGATATAGAAAAAAAAAGGATTTATATAGAAAAATAATCAGGCTATATTTGGAAATCCCCAGTCCGTAAAAACTCTTTAGCATTCTTTACATGTTTTTTTTTCTAGTTTCTTACGTGTCATATGCTAATAGAAAACTGGATATATATATAGAAAAAATAATAAAAGTGAATGCAGAAAAGGTCAAGAATGACATAAAAGTCAATTAACACCAGCCAACAGACAGAAACTAAAACAAATAACATAAAATAGCAGAAAATAAAAACACAAATCCAAAAGAGGACAAATATACCTACGGAGCAAACACAAAAAACACGAAATCCATTAGACATACTAATGAACAACTACAAGCAAAACAAATAAACACTGAAAACTAAAAAAACAATGAAAAACACAAACTCCTATCAAAACCAGGAGTAAACTCAAGTGCCCCGATAGGGTAAGCAGTTCAGAATAATCTGAATTACATACACAGAACAATGATGTGGATAAAATGGTTTTAAGGGCGCACAGACCCCATTTATCTGTTCTGAAACTGTGGTTTTTAACACATACTACTAAATCCCATATCCAATATAGTATGACTACAAGCGAGCAAAGTGTCCTTAAATCAAGCCACCGAGAACGCAGCAGGTAATATAAATTTAAATGCAATATATATATATATATATCAACTGTACGGGCATTTCAAGATTGATCAGGTAGACTTGAATTGAAACAAAACGGAAAGCCAGTCTTAGTTTTTATCTACGTTTTACAAACTAATATAATTACCTCCTCATGGTGTGCACTTCTGGATTAAATTAAATAAAGTACTCTCGTAACAAAACTTTGGAAAAAAATATATAAACCAGAACCTTGTGAGCAATACAGCCAAACAGATCCAAACAGTTTATGCAAAATCCTAGAAATGTCAACCTTACCTTAGAAAGATGAAACCCATTATTTAAGGTAATTGTTCAATAATAAATGATGACGGTTGCAGTTATACTTCTTTAAAAAAAGACTTTAATCAAAAGTTCAAAGCATGGATAATATGGATATATCTTTATCAAATTGAAAAACTCGTAGTTGTGTTTATGTGGCGTCGGGGAAATTAAGTTTCCGAAGTTTGCGATAATTACTATCATTGTCATTACGTTGCATGGAACATCCGGGACATTTACAAGAATCACGTGGTAAAGATGTGGTCGGGAAACTTTAAGACAATTCTAAAATTTATCATCTCTAACATCAAAAAGGTGTGTACAAATCATAGAACATATTGCCGAAGTATTGACTGAGGTTATGGTACCCTCTTGAACTAACAGTCCAGCAGCAAACGTATCAACTCAGCATTGATTAAATTCACTCAGATATCTTAATTCCATTTCTTTTCCTTTCCCTCTTTTGTATTCGTGATATATATCGGCAAAAGAATATCGAAGGAACAAAACATTGAGAAAAGTCCAGGGAAAAGATAAAGTCAGTAGAAGGAAGCAAAACAAACAAACGCCACAAGGATACATGTATAACTAAAAGAATAAAAACTCAAGAGGTAATATGAATGCAAATACAATACACAGCTTTACCGTTAAAACGAGCACATTATGACCCAGCTATCTAAATTGTGTACCGTCCACTCTAATTTGGACACCTTGGTGGTAATCATACTGCATTTATAGTGTGTCGTATTCACCAGAGTGTCAGAATAGATAGGGGGTACCCATAAAACCGGATTAACCCCACCAATATTCAGTGTCTGTACCAAGTCCTGACTCTCTGTTGCGTTCATGTTTGTGTTTTGTACTCTTTTATGCTATTTTTAGCATGGCCTTCTGTCAGTTGGGTTGCTCTGATTGATTGATATATTATTGTTAACCTTTCCTGTTATTAATTTACCTGTTTGTTTATAATAAAATCAATAAAACCAGAACATGACAGCACAGAAAATGAAGCAGTAGCAATGGGAACTCCCACTAAAAACCTGGAGTGACATCAGGTGCCCCGAAAGGGAAAGCATGTCCTGCTCCGTTAACGACACTCATCACCATATGCAACTATATCGGTCATTATTAAGTTAGTTTACTCAGTTCAAACTTATTAACTGGTTACCAAATTATCGTGTACTGGTCCTGTTTATGCCAGGCATTTATCGTACTTCCATAACACTCTATGATTGATTATAGCACGTACTCCCCGTTTTATTTAGAATATGTAGTAACATTTCACATAGATTATAATTGCAATATATAAAATTTTGACAATAATTAATAGTATATTAACTTTATTTTGTGGGGTTGATGGTATTAATAGATCAAGAAGAAATCTTCGAAATTATTTTTCAACCATGAGTCCTTATGCAAAATTCACGTGCGTGATATGTATTTATTAGGCGTTAAACACGAAACAATCAAATGCGATTTGAAGTAAAAATTGTATTTAAAGTACATATCGGAAACGACCAAGTAATAAACTATACAATGAGGGGTTGGATGGTGTCAAACACACGATACCAAATAAGTTATGGGCATTTAATTAACAAGTCCCATTGATTTGTATTGATAAATTGACAGTTATTATTTGACACCAGAGGTCACGTGATGACGGAGATAGCTGGATATGCATTGCAAGTGTAGTGTCAGGTCTGGTGAGGTGTCGAGTCCGATGGGGGTGTCAATTCCAGAAGGACGTGAAATCTAACTAAATATATCTTGTCTCATACACGAGATAAAAACTCCGTATTAGCCAATCAATTCGTGATGACGATCCTAAAACGTTTGGATTGATTAAATTAACATAGACTGAACAAAACTTTGTCTGCGAATTTTATGTGACAGCAATCTCGCTTTGTCGAGAAAGTCGCCGTATAAATCACATTCGGCAGTAACGAATCAACTGTGAAAGGCATACAACATAGGCAGGAGACCTTAGCATGTTAATGCTAAGAAAGGGGAAATTCAAATACCAAAAAGTACCTGAGGCTAACAGGAATATGCCATGATAGATTCTAAAAGATGGCTTCAGATAACAAAGTATCATGTCGGTTTGAATAGTGGGTAGTTTTCTCTTTTGCTATCTTTTCATTTCCATACAGTACATGCCAAGCATCAAAACTACCATTGTTAAGGCTGTTTTTAAATTGAATGGAAAAATTGAGAGAATTATGTTTTTACTTTAAGGAGTCATAATAATAGATCATTAGATAATCTTGGGTAGGCGAGTCGGACTTAGTATTGTTTTCCTCAAAAAGATGCGAAGCCATGGTAATTATTTTGAATTACATGAATTAAGTGTGTAATTGTTTTTTTTTCCTTTGGCAGAACATTAAATTCTCAATTACCATGTACATTTCGAATGTAATTCACATCTTTGCTTGTGTAACAGTAGAGCATGATTAGTCTCCCAAAATTACCTACTGCACCAACTGGGAATCTTTGGTACAGTAGTCCACCGCTTTACCAACTGTGTTAAAGGAGTACTCCACTAGCGCAGCTACTGGGGATGGTGGTTATAAGCCTGTTACGGTTCTATAACTTCTGTCATACACAAGGGAAGCCCCGTTACACTTGGACAATAAATTGCAATAACCTTGTCAAAACAATAAAATAATATAACTCAAAAATAAGGACCAAAAACAGTTCTATAATTCATACAATGTATGAAGACGAATGGCATCTTCATGTCACATTAAAAATTTGTATCTATAAGGCAGCATGGCTCCTGATGATTACAATGCTTAACGTTCATAGGAAATCACTAACTACTTAGTATACAAATTGTAAACACATATTGTTAAAATATTTCAAAAGCTATTAGGACAGGGTTATGTTGCCCATAGAATGAAGTCTTTGTTTTGAAAATTCTACGGTCGTCACCACGATCTGATTGACCGCTATGGAGTGTCAGTTTCCAACATGACAAAGGCTTCCATCTGTCAGAGATGTTCCTCTTCCTCCAAGGTACATGAACTTCAACGAGCAGCACAACGGGTGTATTACAAAATGCAGGAAATGCTCACCCTTCCGGACCACCTTAGTTCATCCCCTGTGTTTGATTGGGTTTGTGTGCACTTTTTGTTTTTTTTGTTGTTTGTTACTCTTTGTCCTTTGTCGTCTTTTTGGTGCTCCCGGTTTTGTTTTTTTGTAAACGGACTTTCCCTCTTTTGACACTTCGGTATTCCTCCTTTTTCACAATTTTTGTTGGGTGTTTTGCGAGAAACCCAATCAACACGTGACAAAAGTTCAATCAAGGAGGCAACGCCTTAATTCCTTAAATTCTGATTTAAATAATCTCAAATCTCCTCCAAATTTCTTACCATTGAAAATCTGAACATAATCATTAACACACTTAGCACCCGACTCAGAATTGAGATCAGTTGAAAAATTCAGAAACTTTCCCACAAGAGTATTGGAATCCGACCCCTTATCTAGTATCCAACAAGTCGAATAGGATCTACAAAATAAAATACGTGGAAATGGTAAAATATTATTTTAAGGGATAGATAGTAGTTATGCCAAAAAAAAATAAAAAAAATAGAATTTAGAAATGTCACATACATTAAAATAAAAACATTCACTATCAAAGCAATATGCATGTACATAAACAATAAAATTGATAACAGGAAAGGTCAATAATGACATAAATTGTACCAACCAATCAACACTACCCAACAGTTAAAACCCAGGACAAAACAATAACATAAAGAGAACAAAACACAAACATAATCAAAACACAGGATCAGGATAGTCTTACTTGGTAAAGCATTTCCTTCATCTATCCTGACACTCTGGTGCATATACAGCCAAAACATTATGATTACGAACAAGGTGACCGCTGGCTAGAACGTAAAAACGTAATCCTTTGGTAAGACAAACCAGGGAAGACAAATTAACAACCACAAGCACAACAAATAAACACTCGACATGATAACTTTAAGTTTAGGAGTTCGAGCATTTTCAAGTTGTAAAAAAAAAACTTTTTATGAAAACAACCGTTATGGAAAATCAATAACAAGAAAAATAAATATAAAATGTAAAAAAAAACAACAAACAAAAAAGTTAAAAATACAATTTTATATTTGGTTTTGTTCGACTTGTGTATTTCATACATTTTAGTCGTTTTACGCCCCTTTTGACAGCTCACCATCTGCTTTTATTTTTCTTGTTATCTATTGTCGCAGGAGCTGTTTCACAACATACTTAGTTATGGAAAATCATTACTTCATTATCTTTTCTTTATAATATAATTTTAGTGATAATGTATCTCCTACTTTTGGATATTTTAGTTGTCTCTCATGAGTGATATTTCCTGACAGAAGGTGCCCTTTTTTAATACAAAGGGAACTATTACTTTAATTTTTTCTGAAAGTATTGAATTAGGGACATGGAAAAACTTCGAAAAATATGTTCAAAACATATCATTAATGTCAGTTGAAGATACTGTTTTAAAGTAAAAGCATTTTGCAGAAAAATAACATTTTTCCCATTGATATCCTTGGTAGACACCTTCAAGGAGCAAAACACTCTATAAGTAGGAGAGTTAACAATTTTTCCATTGATATCCTTGGTAGACACCTTCAAGGAGCAAAACACTCTATAAGTAGGAGAAAACTCACATGTAACAAAAATGGGGAATTAATATAAAATATAATATTCGTGATATCAACAGTTTATCACCATAGTGAGCTACATTCCAATCATGTAATATTTCCTCTGGTTTTACTCACTGCAGAGACAAAATATAAGAGAATGTAAGAACACCTCGTGAGGTTTTGTTCCTCTTTTGTTACTTATATGGTTTTTAGATACATCATGTGGCTTGGCAATGTTTTGTTATCATACAATCACAGTAAATATAGCATATAACTAATTGTCTTAATATTGTGACAAACACATAATGTATACATGGTATATGTCCGATGGATTTCCGAACAATTATCGCAGATACAAGGCATTCCTAAATATTCATTTTTGGCCTGAGCACTAATCCCCAGCAGTTAAAGTCAGTTTTAAATACTCTAAACCTTTTGAACACACACCGTTGAGACACTATTCGTCCTACTCGCCTGGCGAATATATATATATATATATATATATATATATATATATATCAATATATATAGTCTCTTGCTTTTTCAGTCGAAGTTGTGTTATGTCAAAAACTTACTTAGGATATTTAGTTGTACCAAAACCATCATGAGATTCTATATAGGTAATATCTGTAGTAACTTTAACTACTTGTAAGGAGCCACCTGTAAATTAAAGAGACAAAATATATTCGATAAAATTCTACAAATTGTAAAAAAATAATAACTGATATAATTTATTACAACAATAATACTAAGAAATATACAATATTATTGCGTTGAATAAAGAGATGAATATGTTCGACAATTATCTCTTCTTTTTACAACCCTCCCCTCCCAGAAATGTTCCATAAATTACAAAAGAACTACATTTTGAATATAGCCCTAAATCTTTTGCCGTGAGGACAATGGCCGACAAGTTTTGCTGGATTTGATTATCCACTTTTTCCCGCGCCTTTTTAATCAGATAAGATATTGGGTTTTCGTGGTAATTTAAAGGGTTTTAAACTTTTAATAAAGTCTATAGGGTTTAACCTGTCACTGCGAAATCAAGGACCGAAACAATGGCATGGTGGGGTTATCTTCCCATTTCCATGCGCTTTTAATTCCGCCTCTTTTCTGGGCCTTTTAATGGTAAGGACGTCCTTCCGTAGGCTATCGGCGTTGATCCTTATCGTGGATTCTCTTGTTTTTCGCTGCTCAATCACGCAGCGACCACTAGCAGTAGCAGCAGCAGCAAAAACCAAAATGAGCACGTGAGTATAATAATGAGCAACAAAGAGAAGTGATGAGCAGTGAGAATAGTGTCAGTAGTGACTTTGGTATAAGAAGCCTAGGACACACGTAGTGAGTGAGATTTCGAACAAAACACAGATTCAACGACCCGTAAATCATATATTGTTCGAGTCGGATTTAGCAGTGTTGTCCTAATAAACAGACAAAGACAATTTGTGTCATTAAGACATCACAATCCAATCAGCTAATGAACAGGTTTAAGCCAGAATATAATCCGAGGTTTTGCTTAATTTCGTCAGTTGTTTGAACATCGTAAAACAACATGCACATACGGATCGATGGAAGCGAAAACGCATTTCGTTTATTTATTGGTTCCTACTTGATATTCAATGCCTGTGGATCTCTCTAACGGCGACACAAAACCGAAAGGAAACGGTAAATACTTCCAACTAAGGCCAAGAAAACCAAACGTCTTGAAATTACTATTGGAGAAGCTACCAATACGGGGCTTAAGAAGAAATGTTCAAAAAGCCAGATGGAAAATAACCCTCTTGACTTCTACAAACATTTGAAAATCTGCAAAGGGTGTATAAGCATTGGCAACCAGTGGAGAAAACTCAACAGAGAATACATCAGAAAACTGAACTGTGGAAAACAACGATTTCGAAAAGAATATTTTGCCAGACGCTTAACCCAACAGATCATGCAGAAATCCATATCAAATAAAAGCACCTGCATAACGGATGCAGCTCATTCGAACATCGAATCGCAAAAAGTAGAGACGTCTTAAAAAATTATATACCTGTGGCATATGTGGATACCAGTCCCAGAGAAACTTCAACCTAGTTCATCACAAAAAGAATAAACACGGTATGGAAGACGGATTAAAAGAGTACATAAAATCTGATTCAGCCTCAAGCACCGCCACAGAAAGCGATAACGAGAAATCTGAACAAAGCAATGTCCGTGGATCAAACGTAGACTCCGACTAGGAATGCGAACAGTCCTAACGGGTCGTTATATCACTAGTAACTCTTTTAATCTCAATAGGCCATTTCGATCTTGATTTGTCTTGAGAGGAAATAAATTCAAACCAAAACTAGATTTTCAAACCATTGCTTGCAGCCGATCAAGATCGGTTCAGACCAAATCGGATGATTTCATATCATCAGTCATTACCTTAAAATACCTTTTTAAGAACGAATTGGATCGGTTAGGTACAGAAAGAAAAATACTGAAAATCTGTGTTAGGATTTCTGAGAACGTCAAGATCATAATTCATTTTATATATTTCCTTCCGCTTTATTCTCGGATTTACCTATGATTCAATAGGGATTATCGCCCTTATTACTGTTAGGGAAAGTTTTAAAATGATATCGATTTATGGACATAATGTATTGATTTTTGTTATAGAATATGTTAGAAAATAATTGTGTTTTTCCCCCGAATATGTATAAGAATATACAGATCTTGTATTGATCACATAAATTAAAATCATTCATACAATCCGTCAAAATTCAGTATGGACTAAGATCTGAACCTGCTCAAACAAAACTCATTCGAAAAAGACATAAACATTGTAAGTCACAATTTAAAAACCAATCACTGACCTGCGCAAACTCTCTCTATGACGTCAAATACGACGGACCAATCGTTTCTGAAGAGTAATACATAATGTCCCAACTGAGGTGTGCAAATGAAGGAAATTCCCATTCAAGGTATAAATAAATGAAATCAAGTTTTTCTTTTAATCAAATAAGAATTCAATCAATCAAATGATCAATACTTACAAATCGCGATATAAAAATAAAAACGATTATCGTGCCAAAAAAATGCTGCAAAGCACCGCCTTGGTGGTATATTCAAATGTAGGTGGTGGTCATCAGTTCGTTTTTGCACGAGATTTTCTGTTTGTTGTGGAGAGCAATAAAAATTACCATAAAAGGCTTGTTGTGTACCCGCGCTTTTACTATCCACGCTTTTGTCAAGATGTGGTTACTCACCTGTAAAATGTTTTACTACGTACGAGAAGAAAATAGTAAACAGCACGTGCTATAAGTTACGACAAACAAAACATGTTAATCTTACCACAAGTTTTAAACATACGACGTAATGCGTGCTCAATTTAAACGTGTTTTGTGCACATTATATTTAGACATGTTTGAAATTTAAATACATGTTTATTATGAAAAAATGATAGATTGACTTATGTTTACGCATTTAAAGTTAGAAGTTGAAAGAAAGGTTCGGGAAAAAATATTTGTGGAATACATTAAAAAAAACACGTTTATTGTAATTGTCTTGTTTGGCTGAATATAAAATTTTATTCACATAGTTTGTAGAAAGATTAGGAATAATACCCGAAATAAGTGTTGGAAATGGTAAGAATTTTTTTAAATAATCAAAATATCAAATATTTCTCTTGATTACCAACGGTGCTGCTATCAATTCACTGATGACATAATTTTTTATATTTTTGCACACTACCACTCGAATTCTTTCTTTATGTTACAATTATATTTTGATAAAGCATCTAATATTGATCATTTATTTTGTTTACTATCGTACACGTTTCATTGTTTACTATTTCTAAATCCATTCATTGAACTGGGAGGTGTGCGTGTTAAACATGATTTGATTGGATGTTCATACAAGTTCAGCGTGACGTTATAAATTGCTGTCTCTCGCGTGTGAGTGGTTGTTTCATCGCGACATATGTAATTTCCAAGGTAGTGTTTGCCCAGGTCAGTTTACTCGCCCATGCATTGTCCATACTGAATTTTGACGGCTTGTATTTGAATTAAGAAACATTCCACCAATATCATGAATATGTTTGATGAAAAACTCGTAAATACATTTTATTATATTATTTTTATTTATTCATTTATCTATTATATATATGATTCTCCCAAAATATTTTATAAACATACGCATAAATTTCAATATTGCATATATATGAAGTAGACTTATTTTTTGAAGTTGTGAAAGATCATATCTAAGATCCTAAGATGACACCTTTTGTGCAGGGAAGAAAGTGATCATCATGTTTGTTTTTTCGCAGTTGTAAAAATGTCGGTTGAATTATTATTTACAATTTATGTACGCAAAGTTGGCAGTTTAATTAATGTAAGTCATATAGATTCTTATCAGCATGTGGTCACCTAACTGAACTTCATTATCTATTTTATGACCGACCGTCAATGAAATGTACCCGTTATTAGTATTGGATACACACACACATGTACCTTCTGTCGGGTGCATTAGCAATAGGGGTATATTCCATTTATATCATGATACTTTGAAAACTGTATCTGATAGGTTTTAACCATTTAAAAGGGGGTCTTCTGGCATTTCACCATATGCAAAGATAAAGATAAACTATGATAAATGCAGACTGGTAACATTTTATGGCATCATGATATTAATATAGATTCTCCTTCAGATACGAGTGAGTTATGGAATTTCTCTATAGAAAAAAAGGCGGTAATTCCCACATAGAAATTTAATCACCCTGAAGTGGTTAAAGATGTTATGTATTTTTATCCCACCGATTAAACACGTCAAGAATAGGAGAAAGCTAGTTATCTAACTGATAGAACTTTGATTCTTTGTTAATCACTTCTTAAGTTAGGATATATTTTAATTATACATGACATAGGAATTGTCTATTTTTCTTATTTTGGTAAGTTCAATTCAATGTTTAGTAAGTAGTTTCTTCTGATATTCAGTGCTAAAGAAGAAGTGTTTCGCACATATTAAGATTGATACTGATTTAATCATCTTTATAGTTACGGTATTGAATGTTCTGATATGTATTTCAGACAATGAAATACTGATTTCCATTTACTGCTCTTTGATTGAAAGTTGTTATGTATATATATTATATATATGGAAATAATGAATTAATGTTTATACCATGCTTCTCAGGTTTCACTTCATTTTATTTTAGCCAATATTTCCTAAACTGCTGATATAAATTGAGATCACCTTCAAAATCTACACTAATTTGTTCGTTTGTTAAGTTGGAGTTTTTACGCCGTTTTCAGCACATTTTGCTATTTCGCGGTGGCCATTTTTTTATCGGTAGAGGAAGCCGGAGTACCCGGAGAGAACCACGACCTTCGCTAGGAAAATTGGCAATCTTTGTCAATTAAGATCGGATCCAAACACAGAATACTACATGAACAGGCCGACTCCGAAATGATCCAAAAGTTATCTCCCTTGCACTTCAAGTAAACAAAATCGCCGAAATTATCTCCCTAAAACAACCGGTTAAAATATGCGCGAAAAATGGCGGGAAAGTTCATCATTTGCCGTTGAGCATGCGCACAAACTTTTTCCTGTAACGTCATTTCCGGCGAAGACACTTCCGCCACCATCAGGCACCACTAAGACAAATACCAATTTAAAACCTCACATACTACCAAAATAAATCCCAGATAACAAATTCCTGTGATCAGGTACAATTGCAACCAATATCTTTATATAACCAAACAATACTTAAATTTATCAGTAATAGAACAAAAACAAAAAAAAAAAAAAAACAAAACAAAACAAAATAAAAAAAAAAACACAAAAAGCAAAAAAAAAAAAAAAAAAAAAAAAAAACTCGAATTCCAAGGATATTATGTATATTGCAGATTTTCGGAATAATTTTTGTCAGGTAAGCTACATGTAGCTAGTAGCCAAACACTTGTCAAAATAACTAAACAGGATTAATCAATT
Organism: Mytilisepta virgata; assembly: GCA_028015205.1. Classification (NCBI taxonomy): domain Eukaryota; kingdom Metazoa; phylum Mollusca; class Bivalvia; order Mytilida; family Mytilidae; genus Mytilisepta; species Mytilisepta virgata. Next base: position 7,309,703 of record CM051513.1, read on the forward strand.
TAGCCAAATTTCAGGTAAGATCAACTATGCCTGGGTAAATAAAGTTCAACACACTTATCTCAGTGGAGGTAAAATAAAATCAGATACGAAAACAATGCAAATAAATGTTTTGACAAGAAAATATTACTGTAAATTCAGAAATTATTGCGTGCATTTATTATTGCGATTTTGTCATTTTAGACCAAAACGCGATTTTAATTTTTGCGATATTGAAAAAATCCCGCTTCATTCATATAAAAAATTCCAATATGCGATTTTAAATTATTGCGATTACAACCCTGTCACATTTTTGGCAATAATAAAAACATCGCAATAATTTCCAAATCGTAAAATTTTGAATTACAATAAAGATAACCTAACTTTACCAAAGGATGGCAAGAAAGACCAGATCAAGATATGTTGCCGTGTATCCGAGTCTATATCAGAACAGTGCAGGTAAAAGTAAACATTGCTTAATTCACTATGGATTGGTCTTAACCTATCTTAATAGATCACAAGGCGGTATATCTTTCTTTTAACTTGTCTTGATTTTTCCAGAAGTAAAAAATGTTGACAGTCAAGACAGTCAAGACACATGTAAATCAATACAGAAATGACTGTTTAAGATAAAAAAAATGTCCACTACTGAACGTGTACAATCGATATTTCTGCACGGTGCTGCACCTCGCTTCCTTTAAAGTATATAAATTTGTACTGTGCACGTTACTGCAGTCTTAAAGTTTGATTATATACAATATATTGTACTTACTGTCTGTCATTGTAACAGCACAAAATTGCATCAAAATCAAACATATACAAAGAACCTCAAGTTGTGTCATATTGAAGCGGGTATCCTCAGATATCGTCTCTACTAAGATGTGCTTTTAAATTATTATGGCAAGTATTTAAACATATTTTCAGAAGTAAATCAGGCGTTATATTTAGTAGCAACCAGTTGTGTAACTAAAAAGTCAGATATCACATGGCAAACCATGACCTTTAAAAGTGACCAAAAAAAAAACAGGGTCATGTAACTTAATCTCATGGATAATTTTTAAATCATAGTTTTATGTGACTATTTTTCAACAATTATTTGTCACATGTGTAGGCCTAGTCCTTGTCCAAATATTTGAAACTGATACGGTGAACTTCAACACCTATACTCTTCTGAACATTGTTTGGAGCATTAAGGGTTACCATCATTTTCAAATTAGATTATCTATTTCTTATAACTTTCAAAATATAGTCAAATAAACTAACAAACAAAAATCAGCTAAAAACTAGATGCATAAGAGGCTATAACTCCACCATCAGTACACTAATTTTGATGAAATTTTGCAGGCATATGTGGTTTATCATATTGATTATTTCTGCTTTATCTATCTGTTATTGTTTTCAAGATACAGGCAAACAACCCAAAAAGGCGGGACAAAGGAAAAAGAAACTCGTACTGAAATGTTAAAAATAGACTCAATCTAAAAGTTACCTGTAGCTAAAGGTATTTTGAGTTGACCCCTAACTAAATAAGTCGGTATCGGTGTAGAAATAGGTGTAGATGTCGGTATAGGGAATTTCGTATGATGTCTATTGGATATTACATGTATGGGCAAACAAGGAGTATTAGACTGTCCACATTATATTGGGCCGGTATCATCAGAAATAATTAATTTTGGCTCAGCGTTAAATAAATTTAATACCTAACATTTATTACATTGGTCCAATGTTGGTATAAGATTGGGCCAATGTAATTATAGATAAGGCACAACATTGACCCAGCATTATGCCAACATTTTGGTCCAACGTTGGCCCACTTTGCACCTAGAACATTGGGCCAACGTTGACATATTTTTTGGGCCAACGATGATCCAACGTTGGCTTGCTGACTGGGATATAACAGAAATCAATCAGAGGAATAATACATATACTTATAGAACCGCAGCTTTCAAATATATGTATATAAATGTATTATTATTTTGTTTATATTTTTTAAATCCTGTGATCACATGTTGGTCAAATACTCATGTATATTTCTAAGAATTGATTTGCATTCCGTTAAAATCACCAATAATAGAATAATAAACCTTATGTCATTTGTATATATTGACCTGTTACTAAAAATAGATCTTAAAAACCCATTTCATGCATTTTATAACTCTGAAAATCCAAAATAGTTTAAAACAATAAAACAATTGTAGCCTATTAATTTCGGTCAATGCAGGAATTTATTGACCAGAGAAATGTATATTGTCCTCAGACTGCGTCCTCGTTCAATATAATTTTCTCGGGTGAATACATTCCTGCAGTAACCTCATCAATAGGCTATAATTGTATAAAAAGCTAACATGATAAATAATCGGTTTGATTTTTTTTACTGCAATCGCCTTATAGTTTCAAATTTCAAAAAATGTACATAATATCCTTACATTACACATTATTTATTTGCATTATTTACAAACTGTACTAGTTTAAACATAAGAATGTGTATAATAATACCTTTTGTTCTTTTGGTTATCCTCGTCGCGTTTGTTTGTGTTGAAATTCTCCTCACTTTGTCTTTTCCTTGGACTTCGAGTTTGTGGACATGTCCCACTGTTTTGTTGCCTCGGTATATTCTTTTGCCGATATCTATGTGAACATATCTTGTTAGAACACTGATACATGCAGGTGATAATTTTTTAGTATGATAAAATGTTCATCTTCAAACAAATGCTCTAATTTACAAAATACATTTTGGTGATGTTTCAAAAATACTATTTCTCTGTTTTATAAAATTATCTCTTGGCCTCTGCTTAAATACAATGAAAAACAAATCATCATTTGGTTTCATGGCTTATTAATTCATCATTATATCTTTAACCGGTGTTCCAACATTTTGATCTCGAGCACTGCTGATGAGTTGTCAGTCAACGAAATGGCCGTGCAATGCATCAATTTATTTCGGTATTTTGTGATACAGTTTATTACTACCGCTGGGTCTATGTCACTGCTGGTGGACTGTAAGTCCCTGAGGGCATTATCAGCCCAGTAGCCAGAATTTTTGTCTTGGCATAATTCATTACCTCAATGCCTTTACATTTTAAGTTAAAACTTTGACAAAAATGTCTAAGGATCTTCCCGTTGATGCAGAGGTAACCCTTAGCTGAGTTTGGATTCCGGTTTGTTTTAATCTTCTTGTTCTTTTTTTTTTTTGGTTTAATGGCTTATTAATTCATCATTTTATCTTTAACTGGTTTTCCAACATTTTGACCTCGAGCACTGCTGATGAGTTGTCAGTAAACGAAATTACCATACAGTGCATCCATTTTTTTCGGTATTTTGTGATACAGTTTATTAGACAGAACACAATTATCCCCCATGCCCGTCTGTCTGTCCGTCTGTCAGACTTTCTGGTGACCTAAACTCCTTGTTCATTTTAACTTCATGCATTTCATTTCTATGCAGTTATGTCACATACTGCATGTAGGTGAAATAAGGTTTTAGAATTTTAATTTTCAAAAATTGGGCCTACAGGGGTCGAATTTAGAGTTCAAGCTTGTGACCTAATCTCCTCTTTTATCTTTTATTTGATGCGTATACACTATTGTCAGAAACCTTATGTAGATACGCTATAAGATTTTAGAATTTTGATTTTCAAAAATTGGGGCTCACAGGGGTCGATTTTCCAAAATTAGGATTTGAAGCTTGTAACCTAAACTCCTCTTTCAATTTGCTTCATGCATTTAATTTCTATACAGTATTATCACATACTGTATGTAGATGCGCAATAAGGTTTAGAATTTTAATTTTCAAAAATTGGGGCCCACAGGGTCGAATTTCGAAAATCTTGAACTTAAGCTTGTTACCTAAACTCCTCTTTCATTTTTCATTTTATGTATTTAATTCATATACAGTATTGTCACATTTAGATGGGCAATGAGGTTTTAGAATGTTGATTTTAAAAATTGTGGGCCCACAGTGGTCGCATTCCTTAAATCGGCCATTTAAGCTTGTGACATAAACTCCTCGTTCATTTTTCATTTTATGCATTTGATTTCTATACAGTAATGTCACACACACACACATATATATCTATATAGATAGTAAAATTTTCGATTTTCTAAAATCTAAATTTAACAATTGATGGTGGAGAAATCCATAACTCACCAGTAAATTGAAGGAAAATCTGTTTCTGATATGATTTTCGACAAAAACCGCAAGTTTTTCGTTGCTATGTCGTTTGTTACCGGGAGGTGGTTAAAATATTATGTAGTTTTATCCAACCCATTAAACACGTCAAGAAAATGAGAATTAAATGTCAAGTGAATATCAGATATCATTTGCAAAATGATTAACATAGATTTTTTTAGAAATCTTCACTTCCACTTTCAATCATTGCATCCTATTTTGATATTTAAAATATGTAAGTTTTAAACTAAAACAATAGGTAATGAACAAAATGTTCTATATTATTTCACCAATTTCAGTAAGTGGATGTTAAATATTTCTCATTTTGCCGTTTATTTCAGTCTAAATTGAACTTATGTCGTCGGACACGTTATTTATCTATGTTCCTAAATACTGTATTGCTTGAGGGAAATTCTAAGGATAAAGGTAATAACCAAATTACCGACCTTCAAGGCATTTGTCAAAAATAAATAGTAAAAAGTGAATAGTTTATATATAACAGGCAAAATCAAAGCAAACACCGGAAATTGGAAATGAGCGTAATGGTCCCCACTTGGTATAGGCATTCTGATGGAGATGGTGGGTTGAACCATGTTTTACATGACGCTATTCAATGGAGCTCAAGATGATGCAGTACGAGTTTAGATCCGGTATCATTTATTAGAAGCTCTAGTTTGGTTTGAAGATAGAGGACAGATTCTTGTATTTTGTTTTCAATGCCTTTTTTTCGTTTGTCATAGTTTTGAGTACTATCCATAATGGCCCGCTAATATATTGTTCCAACTGACGACATCCTCGTTAACTCATTTCTACTGGGAGATTAACGGGCAGTACTAGTATCAAGCAAAAATGCATTTCACCATGAAATACCACTTGATAAATGTAACTTTGACAGCTGCAGCATTTTAGACCTTATTTGCAAAATTAAGTTTGATTTAAAACGTTGCACAACTATATCAGCTGACACTTGATTTCGAGAGCGGCCCCTGTAGCGGCGTTTTAGCCTACTCTTTTTCGACATCTTGTGGATCTCCCTGAACACGAGACAGCCATTTTTCGTCCCCATCAGACGGACTAGCACCGTTTATCGAGACTATCTTCGCAAATGATGTTCCAAATTTGATCCCTGAAATTTTCATCGCGACCCGGAATCGAACCAGGGACCTTTGGCTTGGTAGTCCGACCGCCCGCCAAGTGGAGAGAGATTGGTATAAGTTCGTATAACTTGTTTCTTAATCCACTGTCAATAAATAAGTTTAAAATAAACTTAATTTCAAAATATTTTCTGATATAAACAGGTTACAAATGATTTAGAAAATTTGATTTCATAGTGAAATTATACAGCACCTATCAGACCATTTCCCATTGCAATGATAATATTGTAACGTAAATATTAAGTTATTTCACACAAACATTATCAATTTTATATTTAAATATTTTATAATGTACCGATTAATATACTTTCAAAAGGACGGATATATCTCTTTCAGGTCTCTAAATTGTGTAATACTACACCGTTAAGGGACAAAAATATTCTGGACGATCGATTTTCAGACAGACATCCAGTCTAATAAGTCTATTACTTATGTTTATTTTGATGCAAGGTTGATCTGATGTAAAGGCTATGTGTTACCGTATACAAGAGTAGGTGTTTTTCTTAACATTCTCAGGGCTTCATTCTCTTATGTTAAAGATCCGTCTTTGTCAGATGGCAATGTTTTATTTAGGTCTAAATATTAATAAGATTGCGTGACCAGATGCATCTCGTTCCCATGGTGACATAAGGTCGGACATAAGGTACTTTACTTCAATAACATTATTGTCATTGTCATTGGTTTTTAAAAAGGAACTTCCTGCTATTGCCAATCCTAGTTTTATAAAATATTATTGTTAAAGTAATTACTAGCTTACTACTGCATATATTTTAATTTGTAGAATAAACCCACTAGTATGCAATTGTTGATTTAATATCCTGTGTAATCTCGAGTGCAACAAGTACGGCAGGTAAAGTACTGAATATTAATTCATTAAAACATATACAATATATTCCCTCGTTCAAATAACCAATAGGTCATTGATAGTCGTGTACCATCCGACATTTTCTTACGTGCCTGGATCTTGTGTTGATCATTACTGGGTACACACTACTTAAACATCCGTACCGTTTATCGTTAATTCTTGTTGGTAAGACGGACATGTAGTGTCCTATTGGTGGAAGTATAACATATTTTATCACCCCTTCGTAGATTTTAAGGTGTACAAAGTTTTCCCTGATGATTTAGGGATGTCCAAATACGGTCTTACCGGTTTGATTGATATAAGATACAGGGACGTGACGTCGCCGTCCGATATATCCCGGTCTCTCTCATGAAATCTGAATGCTTCGGAACGTCCGTCAAAAAGCCTTTCTTGGTTCTATTGGAGTAATCATCTCCGTCTCCTGTACGAATCGTTATGTCGTATTTTACGGTCAAATGCGCACTCTTCGACATGAACGTAACCTTGACTTTGCTCTTTTTCTCTAAGGTGCGTTGATGTAAATGGACCATAGTCATCCCGTTTATCGGATGTTGGTGCTAAACAGTGAAGAAAACCATACTGTCTGACCAGGGTCACTTATAACTTGGTCATAAGATAATTTAGAATAAAGAATATCCAGACACTTTTGTTTTTTTAATATAAATTGATTGTGCCATTTATATAAGCTTACATAAATCTCATAAACTAAGACCTTTTGTATAATGGCATTTAACAGAAAATTGTGTTTATTTGCTAATTTGTTAATTCTCAATTAAATTTGACCAAACTGAATGTTCTTATTCCATTTTTTTGGTTGATACATATATCAAATCATACTTTTTTTAAAGTCAAGCTCTTATGATTAAATACCTAACTTGATTTTGTTTTTTGGTTTTTGTCTCGCCTGCGACGAATAGTCGCGGAGGCGAGATATAGGTACTACATTCCGGCGGCGGCGTAATTTTTTTTAAAACTTTAATAACTTTAATCTTAATGAAAAATGCAAACTGGATTCCTGCAGGGTAAAAGTTTAATGCTTGTTATAAATATTTTTGACCTGGGAGTTTATAGGTGACCCAGTGGGGGGCAAGTTCATTTGACTTTACCAGATTTTGTCTCGCCTGGGACGAAAAGTCGCAAAGGTGAGATGTAGGTATTAGTTTCTGGCGGCGGTGGCGGCGTAAACATTTGTAAAACTTTTATAACTTTGCACATGAAATACCAACAATTATGATTGATGATCCACAAGGTAGTTTATCGTATAAGATTTGCTGCAGTATACTTGTCTTGTGACCCTGACCTCATTTTTATGGTTCACTGACTTCATAAACATGAATTTAAAATCTGCGTCCAAGTTTCGTGGTTAAATCCATTTCTCAGCAACTGTAATACCTAGGCCAACCATATTTGGTCTATAGATATTTCTTGGTGGGTACATGTCAGTCTGACACTGCCTTTTGACCTTGACCTCAATTTCATGCTTGAGTGACCTGCGTCACATTTTCGTGATTAAGTACATTACTCAGAAACTAGAATACCTAGACCCACCATATTTGGTGAATAGATAGTTTTAGGTGGGTACATGTCAGTGTGACATCTGGCTTGGGACCTTGACCTCAATTTCATGCTTGAGTGACTTTGTCACATTTTCAAGATTAGGTCCATTTCTCAGCAACGTTAATACCTAGACCCACCATATTTTGTCAATAAATTCGTCTAGTTTTAGCTTATGGTAAAGTTAAAGCCCAAGAATATCGAAATTATTGATTTGTTAACAACATTGGCGGCATCCAGTTTGGAGCGATTTGCTTCCCTATTCGAGGACGATTAAAACTATATATTAGACAGTAGCAATGCGAAAAAGACTAAAGATGTATTAGGTATCAGTAAATTTTATTTCGGTAGAATAAAACACTTATTGACTCCACCGGGAAAGCACAATGCCTTTAGCCGTGTTCAGATCTCGTCCAGTTTTATTACACGTGCAGATGAATACAAATTTATTGGTTTGCATGTATCCGGATCATAATAAATACTGACCGTAAAAAATGTTTACAGAAAATAAATAAACCATAATGTTAACACCTGATTCACCAGAGAACCATGCATATTGGGCAAGAAGGATTTTGTTGAAATTTGGTGTGCATATACACCTTAGTGGTGAATGATGATTCCCAAGATATTTGATCTGGTAACCCTTTTACATATAAATGGTGGACTATTTTGTGTAGGATACTAGTCCAGATGCCCAGACAGCTACATTCTCATCAAATCTGGACATCATCAAAGGCAACAAAATACCAGAAAACTTAATCATAATATGGAAAATTACTATTTATTGTAAACCAGTATGACCATTCAGCAAGTTAAAATTTCATATGGCATTTAAGGTCAACAAAGGAAATATTTCATAGACAGGGGAGATAACTACACCAATTTACGATTTTGAAATTAAAAAAAAAAACACCATGCTTTAAAATAAATACATAATCTCGTATACCAATCCGGCCATAAAAATCGATATTGTTCACAAATAAACAGGGATTTCACTAAAATGTTAGAGCAAAAACATTGGTGGGCCCGGGCTTTCCTCTACCAAAAAAAAAAAAAAAAATAGCGCTTGAATTTGGCGAAATCTTATACATTTTTTATTAATTTTAGAGGCATTAATTTCATAACATGAAACCATAATTATGAGTAATTATTTATATAGATATCTAATTTACAATGGATTGAATTATTTATTAAAATGAATCAGAATTAACAGCAAGGACATCAATTTAATTATATTCAAAAGAAATTTTTCATAGGAACGAAGGGAGATAAGTATTCTACATAGGAAAAATTGCAAAATATGTTTCCATATGTTTTTCATATGTTTTTTTATATGTTTGAAAACATATGGTAACATATGTTGTTACGGCCGAAATCACCTTTAAACTGTAGCCAACAAAAGACACAAATCAATAATAAAATTTAACGAGATTTATTATATACAAGTTTACAAAAAATATTACACAAAATAAAATGTCAACTTAACTGTTCAAAATCCTGTCTTTTCTTTGTCCGGAATTCTTCTCGTCACTGTTGCGGGAATCCAAACGGAATATTATATCCAATCAGTCACAATTTAGTATGATGTAACGTAAATAAAAGTGTGTCAAGTATGATGTGTGAACGTAAATAAAAGTGCGTCAATCCAACAGCTGAGAACACAAGAATGTTAAAGTCTGGTCCGATACTTTTCTGCTCTGACTGAAAGTCCAACTTTCTTTTCCGTATATATATAACAGTGACGGAAACTTCTGGAATACGGTAGAAGTTCGAATCACACCAGAATTATTACGTAAGTCAAATAGAAAGTTCTAGTCATTCCATCAGTATCTATTATTGTTCCAGTGATTTCTAAACTGCGCAGTTATAACATTATTTAGTAAACAACTATAAGTATTATGTAAACATATTATACATGTTATAAGGCCACACAAAGCAAATTAGGCCAAGATAAAAAAATATAATAATTACAATATCATAACAATGTTTACGACCGGTATGGAAACATGTTTTTGAACATATGAGAAACATATGAAAAACATATGTTTTTAAAAATCATATGAAAAACATATGGACAACGCATACTTTTCATATGATTTTAACAGACATATGTTTTTCATATGATTTTCATTTGTCCTAAATATATGTTTTTAATATGTATTATCTTTGTTTTCAAACATACGTTTTTCATTGTTTCTTTTTGATTTAATGAAACATATTTTTTGGCATGTTTCCCGTTGGTGCTTAATTAAAACAGGGGTCCACGTTTTTAACCGGGTTTTCCTCTGGACAAATCCCGTTATCGAATTGGTGAAGTCGAGCTGTCGGACGTTCGGACGGGCAGGCGGGCGGCTGCCAATCGAGTCCGACCTATAACTTTCTTGTCTTAAGTCCTAGACCTTAGATCTCTGGTAAGTGGTTATGTCACCACAAGACGATGTGTCATGTTTCAAAAATGTAGACATATGACCTTGACCCTTGACCTTAGGGTGAATAAATAGGTCATTTTAGAACATCTTCGTGTCCGTCCTGTAACTTTTTTGTCTAAAGACCGAGGCCTTGAATTTTTGGTATGTAGGTAGGTTATCTCAAAATGATGTGTCGCGTACCAAGAGTATTGACCTTGAACGTTTACCTGAAGGTCAATAAATAGGTAATTTTTGTAACTTTTTGGGTCTAAAGACCTAGGCCTTGGATCTTTGTTGTGTAGGTAGGTTACCTCGAGACGATGTTCACATTCAAAAGAATATTGACCTTGAACCTTGATCTCAAGGTTAATAAATTGCTTATCATGTCCAGCCTGTAACTTTTTTGTGTTAAAACCTAGATCTTAGATCTCTGATGTGTGGGTAGTGTACCTCAAGATGATGTGTCGTGTACTAAATATGTTGACATCTGGCCTTGACCCTTGACTTCAAGATCAATAAATGGGTCTTTTTTGTAAATTCTTTTTGTCATAAGACCTAGGCCTCGGAATTTGATGTGTAAGTATGTTACCTCACAATGATGTGTCAGGTATAAAGGATGTTGTCATTGACCTTTGATCTCAATTTTACTTTCAAAATAAATATATTCTAATATTTAGACACTATATTCATATAGATATTGCTATAAGCAGTTTGTTAGAGAAAAGTTACTCAGTAAAAATGAAATAGAAGGAAAACCCGGTTTGCTGTCTTGTTTTTTTTTATCTGAAGTGGTAATTATTTGATTAAGTTGTTGTCTCTTTGACACATACATACCCCATTTCCATTGTATATTCTATTTTCATATGTTAAGTCATTGCTATTAGTATTGTGGCTAATCTGACTTATGTGTTTTACTTTTGTTGCTATTACCTTACACAGATACATGTATGTGATTGTGTACACTGCTTGTCTTCTATTACTGGTGCATGAGTATGCAACTGACTTTTAGAATTAACACACGACATTAAAAAACAACAACATTGACTTTTGTGTTGAATATTATATTAATAAAATTATAATGTTCTTTCTGTTACTGTACTTTCTGTACGTTTCAGTTCCTGCAAGTAAAACTAGAGGCTCTCAAGAGCCTGTGTCGCTCACTTGTATCTACTGTGGTTTTTCAAATCATTGAAAGTAAGGTTAAAATCATAATGAAAAGTATTAATAAATTGCTTCGCTGAGCGCAGCTGGATACGACCGCAGAGGTCCAACCCTGAACAGTTGGAGCAAAAATGGACACAATATTCGCGCTTGATACAGGTCTGAATTTGGATTGTAATTAAATATTTGACACATAATAGGTTTCTGACAATGAATAACTGTTGTCAAATAACTTAGAATTGGTCATATGATTTGAATTTATATTCAATTTTTTGCTTTTGTGCAATACAATATCCTGTTGCGTATTCACTCCCCTCACAATTTCTTATTTACCCCCTAATTTTTGTTCACCTCCCTCTTGCCCTTTTCCCCCCAAAAAAATATTTCCTTCAAAATATGATCATAATCCCTATTCAAATTTCTCATGGAGTTTGCAAACACAATTACCAATTTAAATACATCATAAAAGTCTTAAAATAGAAAATGACATATGGCTAAAATTAATATTAATTAATAGTAACTTCTAAAAATAAATTGACAGCTATAAATCACCCCAGGACAATTTACATTTCTTTATACATAATTTACACTGACATGACCAAAACATCGAAATACTAACTCGGCTCCTGCAATTGCAAATGTTCAGCAGAGCCTCGCATTTCCCAGTATTCTAAGCCTTATTAATATATCAGTTTTATGTCAAGTCAGCCCAGCGATGTAAAGATATAAAGTTGTCTTTATATATAAACAATACTAGTTTTGTGTGGAAGTATGGGAAATGAAGATGCATGGTTTTATTCACGACATATTAAATTGCCTGTAAAATGCAATGTGTTTTTAAAAAATAAGTTCTACAACCCATTAATTTCTTCAAGATGTTAAATAGGGACCATATAAGAACCTATTAATTTCTTAGTTTATATAATTCATAACATGAAGTCAAGACTAAACGTATCAATCGCTACTCTAAACGTCTGTCATGAAATAGAAGTTCCTCGTAGTATTAGTTCCAAATGGAAGAAATCTTATTTCCACTGGAACAAATACTGTAATGTTTGTTCCAGTGGAAATAATACGGAATAAAGGTAATAGAATATTTGTTCCAACAGGAACATATATTATGGCATTGTTTATAACAAAGTTTCCAGGGAACTTCTGTTAGGCGGAACAAATATACGTTGACACTTCTAATTTTCATACAAATTCTTAGAAATTGTATAAAATGAAGTTTGACACATTCTGGTATAATTAAGATGTAACATTTTGTTTATTCAGTATGCCTGAATTCATTTATCATTTTAAATTTAAATATTTGAATAAGACTTTTTAAAAAGTCAATTGAAATTTTGAAGAATAGAATAAATAGGTATACAAGTCGATTTAGTGATTTATCCCTTATACCTACGGTACATTTTATTCATTTGACAAATTGTGGACACATTGTTTATATCAACTTCAGCAGATGTTTCCTTAGCGATAATTTCAAATCTTACCCTACTGCTCTGAAAAAAGAAGAAGAAATTATTAGTTTGTAAAATCAAAGGAAAACATCGCAAATTGATAAGGCAATCCTTAAAGAATTTTTAGTTTGCGGTTTATTGACCGACTCACAAAAAACCTATCTGCTCAAAATTTATTTTCTTCATTTCCAAAATTGTTTAGTTCTATTTTTGGGCCTTTTTCATAAAAAAATATTCCCCTACATAGCTATCTACATCCAAGTTGTGAGTATGAATACAGCAAACCAACCATTTTTTTAAGAGTAAGAATTATCTAATCCATTAGTATACCTAATATTTGCAGCCTTCTCCTAGTGTTTATCTCTTTCAGTTCATTTGGTGTCATTTGCTATTTCCAATTTGGTTTAAGCATGGTAATCTCTAAATGTTTTACAAAAGTTTGTGAAGAAATCTAAATTGTCACTTCCGTCAATGTTCAATGAAGTGTAGAATGGTATACATATATACACCCTCGGTCTGTATTTTTGGTTATGAAGTGTAGAATGGTATAGATCTATACACCCTCGGTCTGTATTTTGAGTTATGAAGTGTAAAATGGTATACATATATACACCCTCGGTCTGTATTTTTAGTTATGAAGTGTAGAATGGTATACATATATGGTATACATCTATACCCCTCGGTCTGTATTTTTAGTTATGAAGTGTAGAATGGTATACATATATACACCCTCGGTCTGTATGTTTGGTTATGAAGTGTAGAATGGTATACATCTATACACCTTCGGTCTGTATTTATGGTTATGAAGTGTAGAATGGTATACATATATACACCTTCGGTTTGCATTTTTGGTTATGAAGTGTAGAATGGTATACATATATACACCTTCGGTTTGCATTTTTGGTTATGAAGTGTAGAATGGTATACATATATACATCTTCGGTTTGCATTTTTGGTTATGAAGTGTAGAATGGTATACATATATACACCTTCGGTTTGAATTTTGGTTATGAAGTGTAGAATGGTATACATATATACACCTTCGGTTTGCATTTTTGGTTATGAAGTGTAGAATGGTATACATATATACACCCTCGGTCTGTATTTTTGGTTATGAAGTGCAGAATGGTATACATATATACACCCTCTGTATTTTTTCGTTATGAAGTGTAGAATGGTAAACATATATAAACACTCGGTCTGTAGTTTTAGTTATGAAGAGTAGAATGTTATACATATATACACACTCAATCTGTATTTTTCGTTATGAAGTGCAGAATGGTATACATATATACACCCTCTTGTGAATGGCAACAATTCTGTCAAGTATAATTTAATTCCTTCCGAGGCATTATTATGCCAAGAACAGCGGGCAGGACTTTGTTAATTTGGATATGGCGTACGTTTAATTTGCAACAAGCATAACGCCAATGAACGGCGGCGAAATAAATTTTTAAGTGATATGAATACAATATTTATATATGGGATGGCAATCGATTCGAACTGTTTGTGTTTGTGTGACGCTTTTCTAATATAAACTTCTAACTGCGTTGATTCATTCTATATATTTACATGATTCATGCTTGGTAATGTATTGAAGAACAGGATGAATCACATTTTCCTCGGTTATTTAATTAATATATAAATTTGACCACCGGCTTTTTGTCAGCGATGTTTTATTCTTTGATTTGTTACAGAAATTACCAGTATTTAGAAAAAATCATAAATATTAGAAATACTAAGGGTTCATTTCTTGTATTGCACATGGTAGATCTTCATAGCTGAAATTTGGCTTCCTATTTCGGTATTTCTTGTTATGAGTACTTCTTGTTTAAAATAAGTTTGGATTTTGGTCTTCCAAATGTTTCGGTTTTAATGCTGATGATGAGAGGTAACTCCTTGAAATGCGTCGTATACAGCATGGTATAAATTTACTATATCTAATATTAGTATCTTTGGATTGTTATTTTATTCTACATCATGCAATTGCATTCTCTATAAGGTACTTTGAACACTGTATTTTGTGTATAACTAGGTATAATGTGATATTAATACATGTAAATATGACAAGGAAATATTTGATAAAAAACAACTACGATAGATCTTTCGAAAAAATTACTAATATCTAAAGTACAATAAAGATAATAGTATTGCTGTGTACTAATCATAAAAAAATACGCGTTCCTCTATAATCTTAATAAAGATTGGAGGCAACTCTGTTTTTTATTATTTATTTATTTATTAATTAAAAAAATATTCTTAAATTGTAATTTATTTCCTGATTAAAATAAAACGTCTGTTTAAAAAAGTGTTATTTCGGAAGAATCTCCCACCAGCAGTTAAAATCGGTCTACAATTTTACTTTGCCAAATGAACAAGAATGGTCCGAATGTTACCATCCCCGTATACTTCATCGAAGAAAATAGTACATTTTCCATCCAGCTGAAGAGACACACATTTACCCCTCTAGGTGTAGATATCTTTGAATAGCTATGGATATGTTCTATGCAACCCGCCACCAGCCGACAAATTGGTGTACAAATTGACTTCGTCCCATGGCCCGAATAGTGACTTATCACATCCTAGATCAAGAAAAATGCTTTATTTTCAGTCCAGCGGCTTAGACATCAATTATTTCCATGGATAACTACGGATATAAGATATATAAAATATTAAAATATAAGTTTTACTCTCCTTTATGTGTTCTGTAATTAATAAGTGCACCACCAAGCGCCATAAAAGTATTTACATTTCAATGATAATTATAGGGAGGACGAGTTAATGTAATAAGTCAAATTCAATGTGAATTCTGAACTGTTCAGATTTTGCAATCATTCGACCAATAAATCGAACTAAATCCTTCATATCTAGCATGACTGGCTAATTAAGAACCAAACTAGTATGTTTACGAACCGTGTCACTGAGAATTATTATATCGAGAAAGTACAAAAAAAAAAAACAAATAAGATCAATGTCATTCAACATTAAGGACATAAAACATATGGACCGGACAAAAAACAAGATTATACATGTATGTTTCCAATAGCCACTATGCCCCGCTTCCAAGCAAATACCTTAACCATGTTGAGTCAACCGTGAAATTTAGGTCACTTCACCCCTTTGACCTAATCGTGAATATATCAAATCTTAAGGTATTTAGTGATAAGGTTTCATGTTGATAAGGCATCAGATTCCCATTAAACTAGTTTTAATCTAAACTTTAACCTAAAGCAGGACGTATGAACGAACAGGTGGATACACTAAAACTCTACATGACCAATTTTACCACAGGTGGGGCTTTAAAATGGGTATAAATTCAAAGCATAATATAACAAAAAAAAAAAAAAAAAGAAAAAAAGAAAAACAAATTAAAGATTATGTGAATCACAACTGATATCATGGAATATCTGAGTCGACATCTTTCCTATTGTACACATGTACCTTAACTCCACCACTATTCAGTGTCTGTACCAAGTCAGACCATCCTGACTCTCTGTCGTGTTCATGTTTGTGTTTTGTGCTCTTTTTTCTGTTCAGTGTCTGTACCAAGTCAGACCATCCTGATTCTCTGATGTGTTCATGTTTGTGTTTTGTGCACTTTTATGTTGTTTTTTTGTACGGCGCTTTGTCCGTTGTGATTGATTTGTATGTTATTGTTGACCTTTCCTGCTATCTATTTTGTTTTTTTGGGAACAGCATGTATTACTTGGGTTGCTGTGATTGATTTGTATGTTATTGTCGACCTTTCCTGCTATCTATTTTGTTGTTTGGGAACAGCATGTATTACTTGGGTTGCTGTGATTGACTTGTATGTTATTGTTAACCATTCCTGCTATCTATTTTGTTTTTTTTGGGAACAGCATGTATTACTTGGGTTGCTGTGATTGATTTGTATATTATTGTTGATCTTTCCTGCTATCTATTTTGTTGTTTGGGAACAGCATGTATTACTTGGGTTGCTGTGATTGATTTGTATGTTATTGTCGACCTTTCCTGCTATCTATTTTGTTGTTTGGGAACAGCATGTATTACTTGGGTTGCTGTGATTGATTTGTATGTTATTGTCGACCTTTCCTGCTATTTATTTTGTTGTTTGGGAACAGCATGTATTACTTGGGTTGCTGTGATTGATTTGTATGTTATTGTCGACCTTTCCTGCTATCTATTTTGTTTTTTTTTTTGGGAACAGCATGTATTACTTGGGTTGCTGTGTTTGATTTGTATGTTATTGTCGACCTTTTGCTATCTATTTTGTTTTTTTTGGGAACAGCATGTATTACTTGGGTTGCTGTGATTGATTTGTATGTTATTGTCGACCTTTCCTGCTATCTATTTCGTTGTTTGGGAACAGCATGTATTACTTGGGTTGCTGTGATTGATTTGTATGTTATTGTCGACCTTTCCCGCTATCTATTTTGTTGTTTGGGAACAGCATGTATTACTTGGGTTGCTGTGATTGATTTGTATGTTATTGTTGACCTTTCCTGCTATCTATTTTGTTTTTTTTGGGAACAGCATGTATTACTTGGGTTGCTGTGATTGATTTGTATGTTATTGTCGACCTTTCCTGCTATCTATTTCGTTGTTTGGGAACAGCATGTATTACTTGGGTTGCTGTGATTGATTTGTATGTTATTGTCGACCTTTCCTGCTATCTATTTTGTTGTTTGGGAACAGCATGTATTACTTGGGTTGCTGTGATTGATTTGTATGTTATTGTTGACCTTTCCTGCTATCTATTTTGTTTTTTTTGGGAACAGCATGTATTACTTGGGTTGCTGTGATTGATTTGTATGTTATTGTCGACCTTTCCTGCTATCTATTTCGTTGTTTGGGAACAGCATGTATTACTTGGGTTGCTGTGATTGATTTGTATGTGATTGTCGACCTTTCCCGCTATCTATTTTGTTGTTTGGGAACAGCATGTATTACTTGGGTTGCTTTGATTGACTTGTATGTTATTGTTGACCTTTCCTGCTATCTATTTTGTTTTTTTTTGGGAACAGCATGTATTACTTGGGTTGCTGTGATTGATTTGTATGTTATTGTCGACCTTTCCTGCTATCTATTTTGTTTTTTTGGGAACAGGATGTATTATTTGGGTTGCTGTGATTGATTTGTATGTTATTGTCAACCTTTCCCGCTATCTGTTTTGTTTTTTTGGGAACAGCATGTATTACTTCGGTTGCTGTGATTGATTTGTATGTTATTGTCGACCTTTCCTGCTATCTATTTTGTTGTTTGGGAACAGCATGTATTACTTGGGTTGCTGTGATTGATTTGTATGTTATTGTCGACCTTTCCTGCTATCTATTTTGTTGTTTGGGAACAGCATGTATTACTTGGGTTGCTGTGATTGATTTGTACGTTATTGTTGACCTTTCCTGCTATCTATTTTGTTGTTTGGGAACAGCATGTATTACTTGGGTTGCTTTGATTGATTTGTATGTTATTGTCGACCTTTCCTGCTATCTATTTTGTTATTTGGGAACAGCGTGTATTACTTGGGTTGCTTTGATTGATTTGTATGTTATTGTCGACCTTTCCTGCTATCTATTTTGTTATTTGGGAACAGCATGTATTACTTGGGTTGCTGTGATTGACTTGTATATTATTGTTGACCTTTCCTGCTATCTATTTTGTTGTTTGGGAACAGCATGTATTACTTGGGTTGCTGTGATTGATTTGTATGTTATTGTCGACCTTTCCTGCTATCTATTTTGTTGTTTGGGAACAGCATGTATTACTTGGGTTGCTTTGATTGATTTGTATGTTATTGTCGACCTTTCCTGCTATCTATTTTGTTGTTTAGGAACAGCATGTATTACTTGGGATGCTTTGATTGATTTGTATGTTATTGTCGACCTTTCCTGCTATCTATTTTGTTGTTTGGGAACAGCATGTATTACTTGGGTTGCTTTGATTGATTTGTATGTTATTGTCGACCTTTCCTGCTATCTATTTTGTTGTTTGGGAACAGCATGTATTACTTGGGTTGCTTTGATTGATTTGTATGTTATTGTTGACCTATCCTGCTATCTATTTTGTTATTTGGGAACAGCGTGTATTACTTGGGTTGCTGTGATTGACTTGTATATTATTGTTGACCTTTCCTGCTATCTATTTTGTTGTTTGGGAACAGCATGTATTACTTGGGTTGCTTTGATTGATTTGTATGTTATTGTCGACCTTTCCTGCTATCTATTTTGTTGTTTAGGAACAGCATGTATTACTTGGGTTGCTTCGATTGATTTGTATGTTATTGTCGACCTTTCCTGCTATCTATTTTGTTATTTGGGAACAGCGTGTATTACTTGGGTTGCTTTGATTGATTTGTATGTTATTGTCGACCTTTCCTGCTATCTATTTTGTTATTTGGGAACAGCATGTATTACTTGGGTTGCTGTGATTGACTTGTATATTATTGTTGACCTTTCCTGCTATCTATTTTGTTGTTTGGGAACAGCATGTATTACTTGGGTTGCTTTGATTGATTTGTATGTTATTGTCGACCTTTCCTGCTATCTATTTTGTTGTTTGGGAACAGCATGTATTACTTGGGTTGCTTTGATAGATTTGTATGTTATTGTCGACCTTTCCTGCTATCTATTTTGTTGTTTAGGAACAGCATGTATTACTTGGGTTGCTTTGATTGATTTGTATGTTATTGTCGACCTTTCCTGCTATCTATTTTGTTTTTTTGGGAACAGCGTGTATTACTTAAATAAACATGTAGTCTTAGATGGACGAACATGTATTTTCCTCTTCGGAGATTTGATATTTCAAATTGATGGTCTTGTTGTAAAATACGTATCAGAAACACAGGCCTTTTAAATATTCGAAAGTATTTCTTCGCCTTTGAATTTTAAATTACTTTTCAGCAAGTCTCAAGTTTTACTTCAAGGAACAGTGGTATCGAGGTACGTAATGTATGCAAACATTCGAAAGCATAGAAGGATCATGCGAGATTCGAGATTCAACATCTTGAATAACCAAGCTTCTAAGTTGTAAATAGTATTTGACCAATGAAATCTGATTTTAATGCTACTGCTTTTTTTTTTATTTGTAGAAAATCATTTACAAGTTACTATTTGTGAATTTTAAAACTACCCAGTAGTACCCCCTATTTTCTCCACATGTTTTTACACCAATCTAAAACATTCATTTTACAAAGAAAGAACACTATTATGTAAATATAAACACACTTTTTCCTAACAGTATTAAACATTAAATTAATTATTTGTCTTTGCTTATTATGTTCGCAACATATCCCTTTTAACGCGTGTATCTCCAACAGTGAAAATTAATTAATAATTTTGTCTACTGAATCTCGAATTTGTAATCTTGAATCTCGTATGATCCTTCGGAGCTTTAATTTTACTGATTCAAACTAAAATTTCCTGAAGTATACATGAATTACTCGACCTCAATTTTACCCAATTCAAAGCCCATGTGAAATGTTTAAACTCAGAACACTTAAACAGATCCTTTCTTAGTTCCATATCAAAATGTAACAAAAGCTTATTTGCTAGGTACTTTACATTAACACACACTCATATTATTGGCTCGATTGTCAGTTCGTCTGAAGTGGCCCTGATTGTCAGTCGCGTTTTGATCAAATTTGGACACAACTATCCCACAATGACCTTATTGTGCAGCTCACAATATGGTTGCTAGATGAGCAGCGATTGCTTGGCAACCACGTACAGTATTTGTGAAACGCCCTTATCTCAGCACTGAGATCAAAATTCAAAATTCGACTTCAAGGGTTTCATTAAGTAATATCCAATGATTATTATGTGAAAAATTCGATTCGATTCGATAATTTTTTAGGGAGATGGTGTTGATGACACCCCTATAATCGTGGTCAAACTATAAAAGTGCTAGAAAAGTATGAATGGACCATCTGAGTGTTTTGGTGCATTAACCTTTTTGGTAGAGCACATTTGATTGCAATTTTTGATGGAATAAAACATTTCGTATCACTTCCGGTTTCCGAGTTTTATTGGGAAAACCACTTTTGGTTCCACTTTCGCGTAGTCGAAATTCACATGAGGAAGGCTTCTATCGTAGAAATACTAATCAGCATTTTTGTAGAGTTCGTCAAGTCAAATAATTTTGATGTGAAAAATATTTTCGTATCACTTCCGTTTTCGGAGTTATGGCGGGAAAAGTATTTTCGGAAGCCCATCATCGCAAAAAGACTAATGACACATTTTGTGAAGAAAGTTGAGAGAACTTCAAATGCGTAAACAGATAGTCGCTGCTACTTCTGGATGTGGCTTTGTTTCCATTCATGGCTGGACTGCTGACTGATGCCTTCAGCTGTGTATTTCTTCTCTAATGACAATAGGGCCAATACAGCCAACGGGCTTGTAAAACTATTTGTCACCGTTTTATTTATGTTAAAACAACCAACAAATCTCATATAACCTAAATAAACTTTTACCTGTGTTCCATGTATTACTCTAATTAAGATAAAGGACAACAAACAGCTGGACGTCATATTTTTAAGAGCAATTTACCTCGAATATGTCTAGAAAGATCTTGTGTAATAACTATATGTTTTATTTTACTATCTGTAGATTGGCAATTTCATTCTCAAAGATTTTCTTCATAGGATGAACAATTATTTATGACTTTTTGCTTTCTATGCAATCTTGATACGTATTACATAAGACAATTATATCATCAATTGTATTCTCTTGAAAAAATTCTGATGTTTCTTGATCGATCAATATATAATTTCATTACTTGTTGGTTTCATTGAAATCCGTAATTTTATTGGAAGATTATAGTCACGTTATTGTTAGTACTTGTCAATGTAATTATAAGAATTCAATGTATCATTTAAGTAGTTTTATAGGGTTGTAATAACATCTGTTGATAATTATTCTTAAAAGAAATATATATATATCAACAAATTCTCCACTCAGTAAACTGCACAACCGATTAAAAATAAAAATTTCGTGCAACCATAAATTCATTCTGAACTTTATACTTTCATCTTCCGACTATAAAAGGTACAGACAAGAAATGAAGCAGACATATTTTCTATCAGTCAATTTAAAGGTATAATTATAAAGTTAACTTATTTCATATGCAATTTTAAGTTATTGGTACATGTATATAAATTATTTAAATTCGGTATGACATGAAAGCAAGTTGGTTTTAATGTTGGTATAAGAATTTCATTAACATGTAATGTTCAAGACATGTATATACATTTCAGAATAAAAAATCAGAGATGTCACTTTAAATCAATATAATGACTAACTATAGCAAGAACACTGAAAAATAAGGGACGAGTCTTCAGGATGGTCACTTGTAAGATCTTTGAATTTTGGTCAGGTTATGCGAACTCCTCAGGGTTAATCCATGTATAGTATTGGATATTTTTTCACCAGTAATCCCCTATTTTCTGTTCGTTTATTTATTATACATACATGACATATCTTAAAGATCTAAATGAGAACATTTTATGAAATTCTATATATTAGTTTAATTGCAGTTATTTTATTACTTGTCATAAACATAAAATTTAATTATAAGAATTAAATGCATCGATATAAATGTTGCCACGCAACCATAACTTCATTCTGAACTTTATACTTTCATCATCCGATTATAAAAGGTACAAACAAGATAATGAAGCAGACATATTTTTTGATCAGTCAATTTAAAAGTATAATTATAAAGTTAACATATAATAATTTGTTAAATTATTATGCAATTTTAAGTTACTGGTACATGTATATAAACTATTTAAATTCGGTATGACATAACAGCAAGTTGGTTTTGATGTTTGTATAAGAATTTCATTAACATGTATGTTCATGAAATTTATATACTAGTCAACAAAAGAAGCAATGCAGCGTAATGCATTTTTCATATATTCATAATTTCAAATACCTGTACTAAGCAGAAAAATAGACCCACACGCCTGATTTTCATAGTACATTGTTTTCTAATCAAAAGCATGGATTTTGTGCAAAAAGTTTTAAATAAAAAATTCCAATTTTTGAGATTTAAAAAATCACATTTTTCAACCCAAACTTAAAAAATCAGTAATTTTACCCCGTTTTGAGTTTTTTCTATTGATGTCTGCCACTAGATTTTCATTTAAAAAAATGTGTGTCGATTTTCTTCTCGATTTTCCGCAAATTTAATTTTACCCCTTTTGGAAAATTCCATGTTCCACCATTTTAAAGTTTTATCCAAATTTCAAAATTAGATGGCATCAGATCAAGAAATAAAGTAGCAAACCATTCTTGTCCTCATACTGAAGTTTTTAAAGGAATTACCAAGATATTTGGTTCCAAACTCGTGTATCGTTACTTTTGTTGACTAGTATATATACCTGTGTTTACAAGTTCTGACTAATCTAGTACATTTCAAAATAACAAATCAGAGATGTCACTTTAAATCGATATAATGACTAATTAGAACAGTAAAAAATGAGGGACGAGTCTTAAGGATGGTCACTTGTGAGATTTATTGAATTCTGGTCAGATTATGCGAATTCCTCAGGGTTAATCCATTTATAGTATGGGATATGTTTCAACAGCAACCCCATATTTTCTTTTCATTTATTTATTATACATATCTTAAAGATTTAAATGAGAACATTTTATGAAATTCTATATATTAGTTTAAGTTTTATAAAGCAACAACACATAGTTTTATTTTTCTTATTTTGTTATTTATTTCAACCTCTATCTAAATATAAAGGTATTTGAAAATCTATATATTAAAACCCTCACCAGTGACCATCCTTAATCGCATTTGCAGATATTTTAAGAGTAACTTATGTAAAAGGTAGCTGCTGTGTCTATATACCATGGAAATACTATCAGTATTAGTTAAGATGGATTGGTCACTCTCAAGATATAAAACTCTGAAAGATAGAAATGATTTAACTTTCCAGTATGCATTATATACTTGTGAATGCTTGGAGAGATAATAAAAGATATATGCACACATATCTTGCCTTTTCTATTGTCAACTACTAAAGTCGATGTAAGCGACAAACAAAGTGTCTATTGGCATTATATGGAGTGATTGTTTTGTCAGTGTAAACCCATAAATATCACATATTTCATCAATTTTTCCGAATATTCAGCAGTGAAAGCTTGAATTTTTTTCCAATAGGTTTTATTTTGGCAGTTATATTAAAGCTCTTTTTATTATTCCGATAGCTTTAAAATAATCAGTTTTAAAGAAATACTGTACAATAGCAGGGAAATGACATGTTATATTTTATGTCAAGTATAACAATGTGATAAAGATGACGTCAACGCTAATCGTGTATCGTTTATGTCAATCTAAATCTTGTATTAAAAGTGCAGTATATCTATTCAGAAGTTTTAATACATTTTCTGTCGAATCTAACTCATTTTTATTCTTTCTATGTGCCACCTGAAAAAATATAGATTTTCATTTTCAAAAAAGCTTCAACTAAAGCGTTATTACACAAACAAGTATATTCAGAGATAAAATAATATATAAATAGAAATGCTCTGTATTAATTCTGTACTATTAATACACTGTACTATCTATTTGTCCATTTGTGGGGGGGGGGGGGGGGGTGGTTACTAGTGGCTGGTTGGCATTCAATGCATTCTGTTCGTGAATTTTGAACTACAGTAACTACAGTTTCATAACAAAATATGGAACTCCAAGGGAAATATTATTATCAAAGTCCAAAATAATGGCTAGGTGGGAAGACAAGCAAACACCAAAGTTATAATCAAAGTTCAAAATGATGGCTAGGTCGGGAGATAAGCAAACGCCCACAACAACTGGAAAGCAACAGTCATACTCCTGACTTGATACATGTAAAAACAATATAAAGAAATACTTAAAAACATTGTACTATTAACACCACTGCATCACGTAAAGACAGTCATGTGGAATTCTGTGAAAATCTTTTAATCTGAGCTGCAGTTTTACCTTTATGATACATAAATTCGGAAATTATTGCGATGTTTTTATTATATCCGAAAATGCGACAGAGTTGCAATCGCAATAATTTAAACTCGCATATTGGAATTGTTTATGTGAATAAAGCGGGATATATTTCAATATCGAAAAAAAATAAAATCGCGTTTTTGTCTAAAATGACAAAATCGCAATAATAAATGCACGCAATAATTTCTGAATTTACAGTATTGACCTGATAGAGAGACATGGACAGAGGACGAAGTCTCATATAATAAACCAATGAGAAGGAAAAATAAACACATCATATTTAATTGTTTTATTTTTCTGAACTGGATGTGTAATTGAATTGCTTTCTTGGGGTCATTATTATAAATTCAGATATTATTGCGTACATTTATTATTGTGATTTTGCCATTTTAGACCAAAATGCGATTTTATTTTTTGCGATATTGAGAAAAATCCCGCTTCATTCATATAAAAAATTCCAAAATGCGATTTTAATTTTTGCTATATTAAGAAAAATCCCGCTTCATTCATATAAAAAATTCCAAAATGCGAATTAAAATTTTTGCGATTACAACCCTGTCGCATTTTTCGCAATAAAAAAAAACATCGCAATAATTTCCGAAACTACATTATTTAATGTTTTCGTGTTTTTTTGCCGTTTTCTACTGCCGACTTGATTAATAATGTTTTGTAATTTTTTTCGTTATATGCCATTTTGAAAATATTATAAATAGAAAAAATAATTACAATTGTTACTTAAGCATTTGATACACTAAATTTGTTTTTGTCAGTTGTAAAAACAGATAAGTTTCAATGTCGAAGGTCCTATATACAGATTAAAACATGACAATGCTACATGCCCACCATCTTGAAAAAGGTTTACAGTTGCTTGCCCTATGATACAACTTTGGTTGAAATATACATATTCATTGAATCAGAAATAAAGTTGTAGTATTTGCAGCATATGTACCCCCCCCCCCCCCGTGTACAAAAGTGTTCACAGTAATCACTCATCAGACACATAGACTGATAGTCGCCAACCGTCATTGTTCAGGCTTGGATCTGTTTTAAAGTATATAAGTAGATATCTTCCTCCCTCCTGTTTGAATTCATAGTTGTCTTTCCTACCGCATATTTGGTCAATTTTTTGGGATTCTATAGATACAGAAAAAACAAAATAACTATTAATATAAACACATATATTGAATGTACTGGTCCTAATTCAAAAAATTGTCTTCAAGTTTAATAAAAACTATATAAAAAATGATTGCTCACTGCAATCTGTGAAAATGAACCGTTTTTATGGTTTCAAATTCTGTGCTTATAATGTAATTCGGACCGAAAATATATATATTCTAATCACTAAATCATCATTATTCTGAACTGCTTACCCTTTCGGGGCACCTGAGTTCACTCCTGGTTTTGATAGGAGTTGGTGTTGTTTATTGTTTTTAAGTTCAGAATAACGTAAATTACATACACGGAACAATGATGTGGATAAAATGGTTTTAAGGGTGCACAGACCCATTTATCTGTTCGGAAACTGTGGTGTTTAACACATACTACTAAATCCCATATCCAATATAGTATGACTACAAGCAAGAAAAGTGTCCTTAAATCAAGCCACCGACAACGGAACAGGTATATATATATATAAGAGTCAATTGTACGGACATTTCAAGATTCTAGATCAAACTTGATCAGGTAGTCTTGAATTGAAACAAAACGGAAAGCCAGTCGTAGTTTTTTCTACGTTTTAAAAAATTAATTTAATTACCTGCTCATGGTGTGCACTTTTGGATTAAATTAAATAAAGTACTCTCGTAACAAAAAATATATAAAAAATTATTACAATGTTTTTGGTTTAATTATATCTTGAATAAATAATAAAATACAGCCTAATAGATCCAAACAGTTTCGGCAAAATCCTGGAAATGTCAACCTACCCTTAGGGAGATGAAACCAATTATTTAAGGTAATTGTTCAATAATAGATGATGACGGTCGCAGTTATACTTCTTTAAAAAAGACTTTAATCAAAAGTTCAAAGCATGGATAATATGGATATATCTTTATCAAATTGAAAAACTCGTAGTTGTGTTTATGTGGCGTCGGTGAAATTCAGTTTCCGAAGTTTGCGATAATTACTATCATTGTCATTACGTTGCATGGAACATCCGGGACATTTACAAAAATCACGTGGTAAAGATGTGGTCGGGAAACCTTAAGAGAATTCTAAAATTTATCATCTCTAACATCAAAAAGGTGTGTACAAATCATAGAAATATTGCCAAGTTATTGACTGAGGGTATGGTACCCTCTTGAACTAACAGTCTAGCAGCAAACGTATCAACTCATATTGATTAAATTCACTCCGATATCTTAATTCCATTTCATTTCCTTTCCCTCTTTTGTATTCGTGATGTATATCGGCAAAAGAATAACGAAGGGACAAAACATTGAGGGAAAAGATAAAGTCAGTAGAAGGAAGCAAAACAAACACCACAAGGATACATGTATAACTAAAAGAATAAAAACTCAACAGGTAATATGAATGCAAATACAATACACAGCTTAATTGTTAAAACTAGCACATTCTGATCCTGCCATCTAAATTATGTACCGTCCACTCTAATTTGGACACCTTGGTGGTAATCATACTGTATTTATAGTGTGTCGTATTCACCAGAGTGTCAGAATAGATAGGGGGTACCCATAAAACCGGTTTAACCCCACCAATATTCAGTGTCTGTACCAAGTCCTGACTCTCTGTTGCATTCATGTTTGTGTTTTGTACTCTTTTATGCTATTTTTTTTTGCATCAGTTGGGTTGCTGTGATTGATTGATATATTATTGTTAACCTTTCCTGTTATTAATTTAGCTGTTCGGTTATAATAAAATAAATAAAACCAGAACAAGACAGCACAGAAACTGAAGCAGTAGCAATGTAAACTCCCACTAAAAACCTGGAGTGACATCTGGTGCTCCGAAAGGGAAAGCATGTCCTGCTCCGTTAACGGCACTTATCATCGTATTGCAACTATATTGGTCATAATAAAGTTAGGTAACTCTATTTAGACTTATTAACTGGTTACCCAATTATCGTGTACTGGTCCTGTTTATGCCAGGCATTTATCGTACTTCCATAACACTGTATGATTGATTATAGCACGTACTCCACTTTTTATTTAAAATATGTAGTAACATTTCACATGGATGATAATTCCAATATATAAAATAGTGACAATAATTAATAGTATATTAACTTTATTTTGTGGGGTTGGATGGTATTATAGATTAAGAAGAAATTTTCGAAATTATTTTTCAAACATGAGTCCTTATGCAAAATTCACGTACGTGATATGTATTTATAAGGCGTTAAACACGAAACAATCAAATGCGATTTGAAGCAAACATTTTTTTTAAAGTACATATCGGAAACGACCAACTAATAAGCCATACAATGAGGAGTTCGATGGTGTCAAACACACGATAACAAATAAGTAATGGGCATTTAATTAACAAGTCCCATTGATTTGTATTGATAAATCGACAGCCATTATTTGACACCTATGTACTACCAGAGGTCACGTGATGACCGAGATAGCTGGATATGCATTGCAAGTGAAGTGTCAGGTCTGGTGAGGTGTCTAGTCCGATGTGTCAATTCCAGAAGGACGTGAATCTTACTAAATATATATTGTCTCATACACGAGATAGAAACTCCGTATTGGACGATCAATTCGTGATGACGATCCTAGAACGTTTGGAGTGATTAAATTAACATAAACTGAACAAAACTTTGTACCAATTTTATGTGACAACAATCTCGCTCTGTCGAGAAAGTCGCCGTATAAATCACATTCGGCAGTAACGAATCAACTGTGAAAGGCATACACCATAGGCGGGAGACCTTGGTATATTAATGTTAAGAAAGGTGAAATTCAAATACCAAAAAGTACCTGAGGCTAACAGGAATATGCAATGATAGATTCTAAAAGATGGCTTCAGATAACAAAGTATCATATCGGTTTGAATAGTGGGTAGTTTCCTGTTTTGCTATCTTTGCATTTCCATAA
Source organism: Mytilisepta virgata (assembly GCA_028015205.1). Taxonomy (NCBI): domain Eukaryota; kingdom Metazoa; phylum Mollusca; class Bivalvia; order Mytilida; family Mytilidae; genus Mytilisepta; species Mytilisepta virgata. The sequence goes on from CM051513.1 coordinate 7,338,476, forward strand.
AGTACATACCAAGCATCCAAACTACCATTGTTAAGGCTGTTTTTAAATTGAATGGACAAAACTGATAAATTATGTTTTTACTAGAAGTCATAACAATAAATCATTAGATAATCTTGGGTAGGTGAGTCGGACTTAGTATTGTTTTTCTACAAAAGGATGCGAAGCTATGGTAAATATTTTCAATTACATGAATTAAGGGTGAAATTGCAATAACCTTGTCAAAAAAATAAAATGGTATAACCTAAAAATAAGGACCAAAAACAGTTTTATAAGTCACACAATGTATGAGGACGAAGAGCATTTTCATGACAAATTAAAAATTTGTATCTATGAGGCAGCATGGCTCCTGATGATTACCATGCTTACAGATGGTTGAACGTGTAATGCACCAAACCACACTCACACGATTCACACGTTACACGCACACGATCTGTGAAATTCTATTTAAAATTCATTAAAACTCAACAAACCGTCTCATGTTATTTTACCTAATTAACTAAAGCTTATTAACCAAAATTGACAGGATAATAATAAAGTTGTCAGTAAAATAAATATTACACCACAATATTTTATGGTTTCTTTAAAGAAAAGGATATCATGTCTTGGGGTTTATTCCCCAAATGATTACTGTATAAAAAAACATCTACAAGTGATTAAAAAAAATAAAGGATTAGGAGATAATCTGAAGGGGAAAATGCCTATTTATCTGAGGTGAGTTTTTTTTATTTTAAAAGGGAATAATTAAGAAATGTGACAAAATTATATATTTTTTTACTGACGTGACGCATATTTATTTTAACATTAAAATTAAAAAAAATTATTACAATGTTTTTGGTTTAATTATATCTTGAATAAATAATAAAATATACTATTTATATCAACCTACATATAGTTACCTTTAATATTTTAAAATATCTTTTTATAAATAAAAAGTAACTTACATGTTTAATGAATCCACATACATTGTAGATTATAACATATGATCATATAAAAAGCCGACGGTATTTTGATGATTAGCCATTATAAAAAAAATTATATGTATCATTCCTTACTTATCGGTAAATCTGAGGTAGATGTACAGATAAACAATTATTTGCCCTTCAGAGGACCCCCTAATCCCTTGTCTAATTAGATGTGGAGTTGTTTTAGTCCAGTTCATGTCGGGAAACACATCGTATTGATTACATAATAACTAAACAATTGCTTATATAAAAAAATGTACAATGAAAATATAAATTGATACATGAGATTTGTCAAAAAATTAAAACCTTGGCAAGATTTCAGGAATAACTTTAGATAATTTTTACATACATCTATCTTGAACTTGCAAATGATGTATGCACGTTATACGATCATTTAACTTACGAAAACATTCACTTATAATAATATGTATTTTTTCAAACCAAATTAATTTGATGAATTACATTAGTAATAGATAAATTATTAACTCAACATTTTTAAATAGTTGACACTGACGAAAGTTCGTTCTAGCAACCTTTTAATTCGAATTCCAAAAATGGTCTAATTTGAATTCTTTTTTTTTTTTTTTAACTAACAAAACTATTTATTGCACAATATGAGTTGTTAACAATTGTCTAATCTGATACAACTATCTCAGAATAGCTCTTCCCTGTATATTAATTATCCGTTGAACCAGGGGATTCAAAAGATAAAAATGGTATTTTGATAAAATGTTAAGCAATTACATTTCAATGAATTACAACAACAACAAAAAACAGGAATTTAGTTACAATATACTGACTTGGAATTCGCATGGCTTGAAAATACATAATATGATCAGCATAATGAGATTAACCCATGAGGTGCCTCTTTTAAATTCTTTCCGGAAAAAAAAAAAGTACCTCCGTTAACGATTTAACACTTAGAATTTTGTTTACGATTGAAATCGAAAGAAGACACGTGTGTACATGCAGAAGACGGGGTTTTGAATCGAATTTAATTAATACAAATGTTATATTCCTAAGAATATATATATTTCTTTTCATTATACATTTGCTGGTTTGAAAGATGTGTGGTTAGACAAGTGAAATTGATGATATACATGGAAACTTAGGATTGTTTGTCATGTTAAAGGAGGTAACTCTTGATGAAATAATTACAGTACGCGAAATAAATACAATACCAGAACAATACGTTATTTAAACTACCGTTTCAATTCCTTCCATACAATTTCTACAAAATGGTACATTCTTGTAAGGCATCAAATATTTTTTTACATTCTCTTTTAAGATTGGCAAACATGTTTATTTGCTTTTGTTTATAGTCTGACAAATAGTAACTTTTGTGTATTGAAAACAGTATAATGTTCAAAAGAAGGTTAACTGGGTAGTATTCTATCATCTCAATTTTGTAGCCTAGTATCAAATTTTTAAAATTAAGTAGATGGGTATCAAGTTTCAATTTTGTGAATAACAATTTTACCTTATTCCAGTATTCTTCTAAATATTTGCATTTAATGAAAAAATGTTCATAATCTTCTGGTATTTGACATTTCAAACAATTTTCATTACTCACAATTTTCCATGTAAATAACAGTTTTCTGTTTGGTAGTATGTGATGTAACAACTTCCATCTGAAAACTTTTAACTTGTTATGTATTAAAAATTCAAATGTAAATTTTAAGGATGCATATAAAATTGATCTATTATCTAAGTTAAAGAGTCTTTTCCATCTGCTTAGGCCTGGCGGTAGAGTATCTGTTTCTTCTTTATTGATGAAATTGTAAATAGTTTTTAGTTTAAGATTTTCTAACTTTATCATTTCATTTTTCTTAATTAGGGTTTGAGTTATTTTTGTTTTGACCTTAGTTTTGGATGATATTTCTTGCTTCAGTATTTCCTTCCACACTTGTGGTATTGCATTTTTTAACTGAACAAATTCTGAAATCCAATTGGTTTTTACTTTTAATTTTTCTAAGACAATTTTTTCTGATAATTCTCCCTTTTCATTTATAATGTCATTAATGAATAAAATACCATTTTTTATCCAGTTTTGGAATATTAAGCATTTGTTATTTGTTTTTATGAACTGGTTACCCCATAAAAGCTGTTGTCGTATTGTACGAAACTCTTTTGGCGGACTATTTGGTGGTTTATTAATTTTTATAAATGTATCAATTAGTTCAAAGTAGAATTTTGGTATATTTCTATTAAGGTCTGGGATTGACTTGAGCTTATCTAATTGCATTTTGAATAATAAATTGTTTTCACCATATTTGTTGAAGAAAAGGGATGGAATTAGTTTCCAATTGGCGTTATCTGAAGTTTGAATCCGCTGTATCCATGATAGTTTGATTGCGTTAAGAAAGTTATCTAAATTAGTCATTTTCAGACCACTTTCAACATAGCTTCTGCTTAATGTTATACGACTAATTTTCTCAGATTTGTTTTCCCATACATAATTATAAATTAAAGATTTAAGTTGATTAAATACCTCTTTTGGAATTGGAGTGACTGATGCTAAGAAGGTAATGTTGGAAATTAAAAAGGTTTTGGCTACTGTGATTCTACCTATCATTGTTAATTTTCTCTTTTCCCACTTATTGATCTCATTTTTAATTTTGCTTTTGATTTTTTCAAAGTTAAGTTTATCACATTCACTCTGATCTATTCCAAAGTATACACCCAAACTTTTTACAGGTCCGGTATTCCATTTGATATTTTCAAACTTTTCTTTACAATGTTTTTGTCTACTGCCAACCCATATGCCTTCTGTTTTTGACTTATTAATTCTCAAGCCTGATAATGTACCAAATTCTTCCAACAAATCTATAGATAATGTTACATCATTTTTCGATTTTAGAAAGAGTGTTGTATCGTCAGCTAACTGTGAAATTTTAATTGTATGGTTTTTTCCATCGATTTTTATCTCAAATCCTTTAATGTTTGTGTCTTGTCTTATTTTGCAGGCTAAAATTTCTGCAGCTAAAACGAAGATTATAGAACTTAAAGGACAGCCTTGTCTTATGCCTCGATGGATGCTGTATGGAGCAGAAATCCACCCATTGTTTATTATACAGCCTTTGATGTCATTATAAAGGGTTTTGACCCAATTTATAAAACTTTCTGGTAAGCCAAATTTGACAAGTGATTTGTACATAAATGACCATTCTAGTGAATCAAAAGCTTTACTGAAATCAATAAATAATATAGCACCTTCTACACTAAATTTTTCAGAGTATTCGATTATATCTTGAATTTGACGTATATTAAAGCCTATATATCTGTTTTTGACATACCCATTTTGGTCATTATGAATAATTTTGGGTAAAATTGGTTTTAGTCTTTGAGCTAATGCATAAGCTATTATCTTGACATCTACATTTAAGAGAGTTATAGGGCGGTAGTTGTCGAGGTTTAAAGGATCATTTTTTTTGTAAAGCAGAGATAGTACTCCTATTTTTTGTGATGATGTCAGCTCTTGATGATTAAAACAGTAATTAAAAACTCTAACGATAAAATTTTTTAATTCGTCCCAAAAGGTTCTATAGAACTCGACTGTTAAACCGTCTAGTCCTGGAGCTTTATTTATTTTCATGTTAAAAACTGCCTGTGTACATTCTTTGATAGTTAGTTCACCTTCAAGGTTTTTGCATTCATTATCTTTTAATTTATGATTTATTTTTGTGTCATTTATAAAGTTATTAATTGCAGCTACATCTGGGTCTGTACTACAATATAAAGTTTCATAATAATTTTTTTCTAGGTTAAGAATACTAGTTTGATTGCTAGTGATATTTCCATTTTCACCTTTTAGAGCAGTTATTGTTTTTTTTACTTGACGTGATTTTTCTAAGCTTGCAAAAAATTTTGTATTTTTCTCACCTTCTTCAATCCATTTGATTCGTGATCTTACTTGTGCTCCCTTGGCTTCTTTTATATATAAATCTTCAAGCTCGTTTTCAATTTCTTTAATATTATGAATTACATGTGGATTCTTTGAATCTTGTGTATTTAATTTTTTTAGCTTTATTTCTAAATTTCTTTTTATGTTTTTCTTTTCAGATGCCAGCTTTTTACAGAAAGATGATGTTAGTTCTTTTACATCTAGTTTAAAGAGATCCCACAAGATACTTGGATTGTGTGATTCAATTCTTTTTTGGTATTTATTTATTAGTTCTTTTATTATATCTTTATAGTTTTCATTATCTAGAATGCTATTGTTAATTTTAAAATATCCTCTACCTTTATTAAGGTGTGGTATTCGTATTATCAACGATATCGCTTGATGATCTGTGTAACTTATCATAGCTGGTCTTATATCAGTTGACACTACATGTGGTCTTATATCAGGGGAGATAAGGAAGTAATCAATTCTGCTAGATATATTGTGATTGTGTTTCCTTCTCCATGTAAATTGTTTTAGCTTTGGATTAATTTCTCTCCATATATCTATCAGTTTATGTGTTTTCTTTAATTTTCTAAAGCTACTTACTATTTTATCAGAAAAGTTCCCTTTTCTGTCTATTTTAGCAAGGGATTCATTCATGTCACCACCAAGTATTAAAATTCCCATTCGATTTTCTTTAATAAGGTTATCAATTTTTTTGTAATAGTTGTTTCGTTCTTTTTGTTTGTTAGGGGCATAAATATTTACAAGAGTAAAGTTGTTATTTTCTATTTCTATGTTTAAAAGTAGGAATCTTCCTTCGATATCTTTTATTTCTTTTAGCAATTTATAGTTCAAATTTGCATTAATAAAAATTGAAACTCCTCTTGATTGTTTGTTTCCATAACTATGATATTTTATATCGTCACTTTCACAATGTAATGGATTTTCCATCTCTTGAATGAAGTGCGTTTCTTGAATAAACAATATATTACTTTTTTGGTTTTTTTCCCAAATGTTTAATCTTTCTCTTTTTTCTGTACTTCCTAAACCTTGGCAATTTAGAGAACATAAATGTAATTTGTCAGTCATTTTGGAGTGGGTTTTTAAAATGTAATTTAAAATTAAATCTTCTTGACCTTAGATTTTGCCAGTTAACAATAATTTTCACATTTGATGAACAACAAATATACATACAATACAGATATGATACATACATTAAACAAAACTCCGACATTACGGTTACACACAAACAATAGATATACATGTACATACATACATAAACATATGAATATAGATTTATACAATTAACTATGTCCTTATCTTTTTCAGGTACATGTATGGGCATAACAGATTTATTTAACAGATGAAGGAAAGACAAAGAGGGATAACTCTTGATTGTTTTTACAAATTGATTGGGTATTAGCAAAGACAATATGACTGAATTACTTTTTGTTTCAAGTACATTTAAATGTAGTAAACAGGGATAACTTTTGTACAATTTCAGTTTCCTGGAAAGATTATAAACAATATGCTTTTTGAAGAAATTTTTGATTAAAATAGTTCTGATTTTATGTGTGTTTTTGTTTTGCATATTTACTTCAAAGGTGAAGATGGAATAGCATTGTTGGACAAAAATAAATATATTTACTTGCTTTGACAGACATGACACATATATATACATACATAGTACAACACATGAAAAATAGACATGGTATAACAAAGAAAAAGAACTCGCATTGTCTATATATTTCTAATTTGAATTCACACTTTTTAATATTTGTCTCCACCAATGAAATTTCGTACACGTTACAGGATTCAAATCGCAAGTTTATAACCACACACAAACAACACGCACACTATTGGAACGTTGCACGCACACTATTCACATATTCCACGCACACGATTCGCAGGTTACACGGTATTTTTACACGCTCAACCAAGTGTAACATGCATAGGAAATCACTACTTAGTATACAAATTGTAAACACCTATTGTTAATATGTTTCAAAGGCTATTAGGACAGAGTTATGTTACCCATAGAATGAGGTCTTTGCTTCGAAAATTCTACGGTCGTCACCACGATCTGATTGACCGCTATAGAGTGTCAGTTTCCAACATGACAAAGGCTTCCTCCTGTCATAGATGTTCCTCCTCCTCCAAGGGACATGAACTTCCACGAGCAGCACAGCGAGTATCTTGCAAGATGCAGGAAATGCTCACCCTTCCCGCCCACCTTAGTTCATTCCCTGTGTTTGGTTGGGTTTGTGTGCACTTTTTGTTTTTTCGTGTTGTTTGTTCCTCTTTGTCCTTTGTTGTCTTTTTGGTGTCCCGGTTGTGTTTTTTGTAAACTGACTTCCCCTCTTTTGACACTTCGGTATTCTTACCTTTTCACAATTTTTGTTGGGTGTTTGGCAGGAAACCCAATCAACACGTGACAAAAGTTCAATTAAGGAGACAACGCCTTGATTCCTGAAATTCTGATTTAAATAATCTCAAATCTCACCCAAAAGTACTATTTCTTACCATTGAAAATCTGAACATAATCAATAGCACACGTATCACCCAACTTAGGATTCCTTTCAGTTGAAAAATTCAGAAACTTTCCCACAAGAGTATTGGAATCCGACCCTTTATCTAGTAACCAACAAGTCGAGTAGGAACTACAAAATAATGTACGTGAAAATGGTAAAATTTCATTTTAGGAAAAACAAATAGTAGTTATGCAAAAACAAAATAGAATTTAGAAATGCACATACATTAAAATAAAAGTATTCACTATCAAATCAATATGTATGTACATAAACAATAGGACAATAACAGGAAAGGTCAACAGTGACATACATTGTACCAATCAATCAAGATTACCCAACAGCTAAAACCCAGGACAAAACAATATCAAAAGAGAACAAAACACAAACATAATCAAAACAGAGGATCAGGATAGTCTTACTTGGACAATGGTGGGGTTAAACCAGTTTAAGGGGTACCCAAGCATTTCCCTCATCTATTCTGACACTCTGGTGCATACAATATACTATACAACCAAAACAGTATGATTACGAACAAGGTGACAGCTTGCTAGAACGTAAAAACATAATCATTCGGTAAGACAAACGAGGGAAGACAAATAAACAACCACAACCACAAGCACAACAAATAAACACTCGACATCATAACTTTAAGTTTAGGAGTCAGAGCAGTTTCGAGTTGTAAAAAAACCCCAACTTTTTATGAAAACAACCGTTATGGAAAATCGATAATAACAAAAATAAATGGAAATGGTGAGCTGTCAAAAGGGACGTAAAACGAATAAAATGTATGAAATACACAAGTCGAACAAAGCCAAATATAATATTGTAAAAAAACAACAACAAACTAAAAAGTTAAAAATACAATTTTACGATTTATTGTTCTTGTTATCTATTGTCGCATGAGCTGTTTCGCAGCATACTTAGGTATGGAAAATCGTTAATTCATTATCTTTTCTTTAAAATATAATTTAAGTGATAATGTATCACCTACTTTTGGATACTTTAGTTGTCTCTCATGAGTGATGTTTCCTGACAGAAGGTGCCCTTTTTTAATACAAAGGGAACCATTATTTTTTTTCTGAAAGTATTGAATTAGGGATGATCTTCATCAGACATGGAAAAATGTGGAAAAATATGTTCAAAACATATCATTCATGTCAGTTGAGGATACTGTTTGGCAGTAAAAGTATTTTGCAGAAAAATAACAATTTTTTCATTGATATCCTGGGTAGACACCTTCAATGAGCAAAATACTCTATAAGTAAGAGAGAACTCACATGTAACAAAAATGGGGAATCAATATAAAATATAATGTTGGCGATATCAAGAGTTTATCACCATAGTGAGCTACAATCTCAACCTTTTGAACACAGACAGTTGAGACACAATGGCACCTATTCGCCTGGCGAATATATATATATATATATATCAAAATATATAGTGTGTTGCTTTTTCAGTCGAAGTTGTGTTATGTAAAAAACTTACTTTGGATATTTAGTTGTACCAAAACCATCATGAGATTCTATATAGGTAATATTTGTAGTAACTTTAACTACTTGTAAGGAGCCAGCTGTAAATTAAAGAGACAATATTATTGCGTTGAATGGAGAGATGAACGTGTTCGGCAATTATATTTTCTTGTTTACAACACCCCCCCCCCCGAAAAAAAAAGTTACAAAAGAAATACATTTTGAATATAGCCTTAAATCTTTAACTGTGAGGTCAATGGCTGACAAGTTTCTCTGGATTTGATTATCCACTTTTTCCCGCGCCTTTTAAATCAGATTAGATATTGGTTTTTCGTGGTAATTTAAATAGTTTTCAACTTTTAATGAAGTCTATAGGATTTAACCTGTCACTGCAAAATCAAGGGCCGAACAATAGCATGATGGGGTTATCTTCCCATTTCCATGCGCTTTTAATTCCGCCTCTTTTCTGGGTCTTTTAATAGTAAGGATGTCCTTCCGTAGGCTATCGGAGTTGATCATTATCGTGGTTTCTCTTGCTATTCGCTGCCCAATCACGCGGCGACCACTAGCATTAGTAGCAGTAGCAGCAGCAGCAAAAACGAAAATGAGTACGTGAGTATAATAATGAGCAATAAAGAGAAGTGATGAGCAGTGAGAATAGTGTCAGTAGTGATTTGGTATAAGAAGCCTAGGATACACATACTGAGTGAGATTTCAAACAAAACACAGATTTCAACGACCCGAAAGTCACATATTGTTCGAGACGGATTTAACAGTGTGGCCCTAATGAACAGACAAAGGCAATTTGTGTCATTAAGACATCACAATCCAATCAGCTAATGAACAGGTTTAAGGCAGAATATAATCTGAGGTTTTGCTTAATTTCGCCAGTTGTTTGAACATCGGAAAACAACATGCACATACGGATCAATGGAAGCGAAAATGCATCTCGTTTATATATTGGTTCCTACTAGACATTCAATGCAGTTAGATCTCTTTAACGGTGACACAAAACCGAAAGGAAACGGTAATGCTTCCACCTAAGGTCAAGAAAACCAAACTTCTTGAAATTACTATTGCAGAAGCTACCAATACAGGGCGTAAGAAGAAATGTTCAAAAAGCCAGATGGAAAATAACACTCTTGACTTCTACCCTTATTTGAAAATCTTTAGAGGGTGTACAGTTGAGATCAGCTGTCAACTATTCTGTCAGAGAAAAAAATTCTAGAACCATTCTCGAACGGTTCTAGGGTAGAATCAACGCTGTTATAAATGGTTCTAAGGTAGAACTGTCATAAATGGTTCTAAGGTAGGACTGTCATAAATAGTTCTAGGATAGAACCGTCCCGAATGGTTCTAGGGTAGAACTGTCATAAATGGTTCTAGAGTAGAACTGTCATAAATGGTTCTAGGGTAGAACTGTCATAAATGGTTCTAGGGTAGAACCGTTACTTTCAATGTCTGATAACTCTGTATTGATTATGGAGCGTACTCCTCGTCTTCGCTTTTTCTTAACTTTCAAAAGCATTTTTTTTAAATATGAAGTAACATTTCACATCGATTATAATTTAAATATAGGAAATTATGACAATAATCAATAATATTGAATGTATGACCAATTTATACAAAACAGCAAAATTACGTAGTTCTACATGTAATAAAGAACTAAGGTGCAATTTTAAAAAAAAATTTTTAATACACAAGAAAAACGATTTAGTGTGATTTTTATCTGAAGTAAATTTACAGGTAAAGGAATTAGTTCTCCGTAGCATGTTGTGTGTTTCAGGTAATTATAACTAATTAAAGGCAAATCAAGATCGAAATGGCCGATCAAGATTAAAATCGAGTTACATGTACTTGTGTATTATAAACAGAACATTTCAAGTATATCACGCAGAGCACACATAAAGTAAACGAACTTATCAAGATCGGAAAGGAGGATGAGAAGGCACGCTTGGCAGCATACAGAGATATGTTTGAACCCTACAAAGAAGAAATAAGATATGTTTGAACCCTACAAAGAAGAAATAACCAAGAATTACCTCGAACTGGTGCTTTGTCAGCAAGGCATATTGATGAAAGACGTCGTACATCAAAAGATCAGGACAACGGCTAAACGACTGAGAGAAGAAGACGACTACGACTCGTGGGAATACGCCGTTGAAAAAAAAATAGTATATACTCAAGTGTGTACTGAGCGACTATGTCCCACCAACATGTGAAGACAACAATGACTCTGGTAATCCAAAGATTACAATGAAAAAAAAAATGAAAAAAATAAGAAAAAGGGGTGGGTTAATGCAACCAATCACTAGCCTGGACAAATGCAGAGTGGCCATAAATTGACCCCTTCAAGGAATAAAACGGATGTAAGGGTACTCTAGCATAGATCCAATCATTAACTTACGAAAATCGACTACCCCTAGCAGCAGCAGTAAAGAAAACAAAAAACAGAATGAGCACGTGATTATAGTCCTGAGCAGCGATGAGCAGTATGATTAAAGGTGTGACCAGGGAATAGCAATGAAAGCCACAATAAGGACTACAAAACAGAAAAAACGCCGATAGACTCCAGAAGAACATCGTTACCGTTGAAAGACAAAGAAAAGGGCCGGAAAAAGGGAAAGATAACCCCATCATGCCATTGTTTCGGTTCTTGATTAATCAGTGACAGCTTTAAAATTAAAAGTTCAAAACCCTTTAAATTACCACAAAGAAACACAGATTTAACCTTGGTTGATAAAAACGCGGGAGAAGGGAGGATAATGCAATCCAGGAAAAATTGTTGGCCATTGACCCTAAGGAAAAAGATTGAAGCGTATACAACTTGAAGAGCTACTTTAGACCACGGGAAACCCAAAGACCCTACAGCAAGAAAGCGAAAGAAAAGGAGAAATAAGCCAATCCAGAAAATGGACTTCCAGTCATGCATACCCTTTCGGTAATATACATTTGAGCGATAGGTCCGAGCCTAAACGGCTGGAAGGGGATTTTATCCTGATATAGTCCAGTGAAAGACAGAAAATCTTGAAGAAATAACAGCGTGGGAAATAGAGAGGTAACCCAATCAGAATACTACAATGATAGGCCGACTCCCGAAATGATCCAAAAGTTATCTCAAGTAAAGAAAGCTGGCGAAATTATTTCCCTAAAACAACCGACTAAAATACGGCGCGAAAAATGGAGGGAAAGTTCATCACTTCCGGTTCAGGATGCGCACAAACTACTTCCTGTATCGTCATTTCCAGCAAAGACACAAAACTAAACAAACACAAAAAACCTAAAAAGCAAAAAAACACTCGAATTCCAAGAATATTACGTATATTGCGGATTTTTGTCAAGTAAGCTACATGTAGCTAGTGACCAAACACTTTGAACTTGGCAAAATAACTAAACATGATTAAAAGATTTAGCCAACTTTCAGGTAAGATAAACAGAAGTTCAATACGCATTTCTCAGTGGAGGTAAAATAAAGTTCGAAACCAATGTTTGACAAGAAACTATTACTAGTATTTGTGCTCAAATTACAATTTTGTTCTTGTTGGTTTCTAATTATTTTTTCCAAATCGTAAAATTTTGAATTACAATAAAGATAACCTAACTTTACCGTAGATTGTTGCTTTTCAATTAATCTAAATCAGTCAAGAGTGCTTATGATAATTTACCACAAGAAATTGTAATGTGTTCCAAAACTGATTTGAACTGGACTTTACAAGTCATGGATGACTGGACGAAAATCTGTCCTGCATTTACGTTTTATATAGATTTCTTATGAAATTGCAGTGTTTGGGAATATAAAGTCAAACAAGAATACATAAGACATGATCAATTTAAAACAAGTTTTACCATATTTACAATTTGGGTCCCAGCTACAATTACAAGTTACAAACTTTTGATCTTAAACGACCTTTTTGATCTTGTTTATTCTTATTGTGTGTCATGTTGTGCATTACAATATTTTTAACTAAAGATGACAAGAAATATCAGACCAAGATATGTTGTCGTGTAGTAAATTAAGATCGATCAAGCTAAGTCTATATAAGAACAGTCAGGTAAAATTAAACATTGCTTAATTCATTATGGATTGGTCTTAACCTGTCGTAATAGATCACAAGACGGTATATCTTTCTTTTAACTTGTCATGATTTTTCCTGAAGTTAGAAATGTTGAAAATCTAGACAGTCAAGACACATGTAAATCAAAACCGAACTTTAAGATAAAAAATGTTTACAAGGTGTTGCACCTCGCTTTAACTGGAGTATATAAATTTGTACTGTACACGTTTCCTGCAATCTTAAAGTTTGATTATATACAATGTATTGTACTTACTGTCCGTCATTGTAACAGCACACCATTGCATACAAATCAAACATATACAAAGAACCTCAAGTTGTGTCATCTTGAAGCGGGTATCCTCAGATATCGTCTCTACTTAGATGTGAACTTTTAAATTATTATGGTAAGTATTTAAACACATCTTCAGACGTAAATCAGGCGTTACATTTATTACCAACCAGTTATGTAACTAAAAAGTGAGATATCACATGGCAAACCATGACCTTTAAAAGTGACCTCCAAAAAACCAGGGTCGTGTAACTTCATCTCATGGATAATTTTCAAAGTCATGGTTTTCTGTGACTATTTTTCAACAACTATTTGTCAAATGTGTAGCCTTAGTCCTTGTCCAAATATTTGAAACAAATTGAATGAACTTCAACAGCTATAGATTTGTGAACATTGTTTGGAGCATTAAGGGTTACCATCATTTTCAAATTAGATTATCTATTTCTTATAACTTTCAAAATATAGTCAAATAAACAAAAAACATCAGCTAAAAATTAGATGTATAAGAGGCCATAACTCACCGTCAGTACACTAATGTTGATGACATTTTGCAGGCATGTAGGGTTTATCATACTGATTATTTTTGCTCTTTACATTGATTATCTATATGTTATTGTTTTCAAGATATAGGCAAACAACTCAAAAAAGCGGGACAAAATGTTTATGTCGAGGAAAAACAAACCCGTACTGAAATATTAAAAATAGACTCAATCTAAAAGCTAAAGCTATTTTGAGTTGACCACTAACTAAATAAGTCGGTATCGTAAAGACGTAGGTGTAGATGTCGGTATAGGGAATTTCGTATGATGTCTATTGGATATTACATGTATGTGCAAACAAGGAGTGTTTGTCATTTATAGGATAGACTGTCCACATAATGTTGGGCCGGTATCGTCAGAAATCATTAATTTTGGCTCAGCGTTAAATAAATTTAATACCTAAAATTTATTACATTGGTCCAACGTTGGTATAAGATTAGGCCAATGTAAGTATAGATAAAGCACAACATTGACCCAACGTTATGCCAACATGTTGGTCCAACGTTGGCCCACTTTGCACGTAGAAAATTGGGCCAATGCAGACATATTTGTTAGGCCAACGATGACCCAACGTTGGCTTGCTGACTTGAATATAAAAGAAAGCAATCAGAGGAATAATACATATACTTATAGAACCGTGGGTGAAATACTCATGTATATTTCTAAGAATTGGTTTGCATTCTGTTAAAATCATCAATAAAAGAATAATTGACTTTATGTTATTTGTATGTATTGACCTGTTACTAAAAATAGATCTTAAAAACGCATTTCATGCATTTTATAGCTCTGAGAATCCAAAATAGGCTATAATTGTATAATAAACTAACATGATAAATAATCGGTTTGATTTCTTTTACTGAAATTCCCGTATAGTTGCAAATTTAATAAATGTATATAATATTGATAATATCGTTACATTACACATTATAAATTTGCATTATTTACAAACTGTACTAGATTAAAACAGAAGCATGTGTATAATAGTACTTTTTATGTATATTCTTTTAATGTCATCGTAATTTGGACATTTTAAAATAAAGTGAAACTCATCTTCTATGTCATTTGAAATGTTAAGTTTTGTTTAGTTTATTATACGTGTTTTGTTCTTTTGGTGATCCTCGTCGCATTTATTTGTGTTGCAATTCTCCTCACTTTGTCTTTTCCTTGGACTTCGAGTTTGTGGACTTGTCCCACTGATTTGTTGCCTTGGTATATTCTTTTGCCGATATCTATGTGAACATATTTTGTTAGAACACTGATACATTCCGATGATAAATGTTTAGTATGATAAAATTTTCATCTTCAAACAAATGTTTTAATTTACAAAATACATTTTGGTGATTTTTCAAAAATACTATTTCTCTGTTTTATAGAAGTATCCCTTGGCCTCCGGTTAAATACACTCAAAACAAATCCTCATTTGGACTTATTAATTCATCATTATATCTTTAAATTTGTTTCGGTATTTTGTGATACAGTTTATTAGACTGAACACAATTATCCCCACGTCCGTCTGTCTGTCGGTCAGTCACACTTTCTTGTAACCTAAACTCCTCGTCCATTTTAACTTCATACATTTCATTTCTATACACTATTGTCAAAAACTTTATGTAGATACGCAATAAGGTTTTAGAATTTTGATTTTCAAAAATTGGGGCACACAGGGGTCGAATTTTGAAAATTAGGAATTGAAGCTTGTGACCTAAACTCCTCTTTCATTTTGGTTCACGTGGTGCACATTAAATAACTGGCGTAGCACCTTATTTGAAAGTGTGCACCATGTGCTTTGAGTTTATTTCGAATAGACTGAAACCAAAATTACTGTCAATCATTACAATTTAATTCCAACGGTTTTTTGACGTCTAAACTGTCGGGATTCCCTTTAATGACGTCATAGTAGAAACGAATTGTAGTCTATGACATGATAGAGGAAAAAATTCGACCAATAAAATGACGTGTTACATCCAGTATTAGATTATATAAGGATTACTGGGTCAGTCTGTATGTCTATGCAATTTGTTTCTGGCCCATAACTTGTTAATGTCTTGATCGATATTGATAACTTCAAGTGCTACATTTGTATATACTAGATTTTATTAATCAAAATGTGCATATCTAGTGAATCAAAATTGGTACACTGTTGAATATTGGTAACATTGTTAATCTTTAGGTTACGTTTGTCACGAACAAGCACGGAATGTATAGGTGAAAGTTCATGGTCACAAAATCAGTTAAACTTGAGGTAGCCTTTGACGAAATATTCATCTATTGTGTCAATAAATGTGACAACAAACGTCATAACTAAACCCAAAGTGGAAAGTCCACAAAAAGGTTAAGCAAATCCAAAAGCATGCTCGCCAACGAAAAATCTGAGGGACAAAAGGAACGTTTGGCGTTTCCTATGTTAGCATTGCTCACACTATCTCTAGTTCATCTGTCTGTGTTGGGGCCCACAGGGGTCGAATTTCGAAAATTAGGAATTGAAGCTTGTGACCTAAACTCCTCTTTCATTTTGGTTCATGCATTTAATTTCTATACAGAATTATCACATACTGTATGTACATGCGCAATAAGGTTTTTGAATTTTAATTTTCAAAATTTGTGGCCCCCAGGGGTCGAATTTCGAAAATCGTGAATTTAAACTTCTGACCTAAACTTCTCTTTCATTTTTCATTTTATGTATTTAATTCATATACAGTATTGTCACATACTGTATTTAGATGCGCAATGAGGTTTTAGAATGTTGATTTTAAAAAAGATTTGGGCCAACAGTGGACGAATTTTTTAAATTGGCCATTTAAGCTTGTGACATAAACTTCTCGTTCATTTTACATTTTATGCATTTGATTTATATACATTAGTGTCACACACACACACACACACACACAAACACACACACATTGATTCTCCTTTAAGTTATGGAATTTCTCCACCCGAGATAGTTAAATTTTCGATTTCCTAAAATCTAAATTTTATTGATGGTGGAGAAATCCCTAACTCAGGAGTAAATTGACGGAAAATCTGTTTCTCCTATGATTTTCGACAAAAACCGCAAGTAAATGTCGTTGCTATGTGGTTTGTTTACATGCAGAAATTAAATCACCGGGGAGTGTTTAAAAGTATAATGTATTTTTATCCAACCGATTAAACACGTCAAGAATAAGAGAATTAAATCTTAAGTGAATATCAGATATCATTTGCAAAATGATTAACAAGGATTTTTTTTTAGAAATCTTCCTTTCCACTTTCAATCATTGCATCCTATTTTGATATCTAAAATATTTATGTTTTAATGAAACAACAGGTAATGAACACAATGTACTAAATTATTTCACCAATTTCAGTAATTTGTTGTTGAATATTTGTCCTTTTGCCATTTATTTCACATATAGAACTTATGTTGTCGGACACGTTATTTATCGGTGTTCCTAAATCCTGTATTTGTTTTACGGAAAATTCTAAGGATAGAGGTAATAGACAAATTACCGAACTTAATGCAGTTGTCAAAAATAAATAGTAAAAAGTGGATAGTCCATATATAACAGGCAAAATCAAAGCAATCACCGGAAAAGTGGAAATAAACGTAATGTTCCTCACTTAGTATAGGCATTCTGGAGATGGTGGGTTGTAACGCGTTTTAACATACTCTTTTTCGACATCTTGTGGATCTCCCTTAACACGAGACAGCCATCG
The DNA here is from genome assembly GCA_028015205.1 of Mytilisepta virgata. Lineage (NCBI taxonomy): Eukaryota > Metazoa > Mollusca > Bivalvia > Mytilida > Mytilidae > Mytilisepta > Mytilisepta virgata. Next base: position 7,355,903 of record CM051513.1, read on the forward strand.
GACTAGCATCGTTTATCGAGACTATCTTCGCAAATGTTGTTGCAATTAAATTTGATCCATGAAATTTTCATCGCGAACGGGAGAATATTAATTCATTAAAACATATACAATATATTCCCTCATCCAATTACTCAATAGATCATAGATAGTCGTGTACCACCCGGCAGTTTCTTACGTATACTGCCTGGACCTTATGTTGATCATTTCTGGGTACACACAATTTAAAAATCCTCCATTATGACTCTTTTGTCAAAGACGATATGACAGTCTTTTTCCTGACTCACTATCAACAACCTCTCGCGGTTTTGAAATTTCTCTCAAAGTCCTGTTCTCCGACATTGATCCGATGACCATATTTTTAAAAGTTTCGAAATCAATGTATAGGGAATTCTTATAATTTAGGTTGATGCCTCTCACTTTACATACGGTTCGAATTTCGTCATCCGTCGGTATATCCAAACGGTACGGGTAATTTTTCGGACCACCAGTCACGAATTCTAAAATTTTATCATCGGGCACTTCGCCCGTTAGGTCGCGCAAATAATCTTCCAGTTCTAGTTTCCAACCTCCCGGATTTGACGTTTACACAACTGAATCAGTGTCGGCGTACAAGGCACGAACTTCCATTTTATCCAGATAACTATACAGTTTAAGTCGTGCGTGGGTCGTGGTTGGTACGTCTTGAATCTTTCCCGAATTCGTCTTTATACTGCCATCACATTTCCACCATGTCGTCACTGATGATCAGCATTACCATCAACATTATCTGATCGCTGGTCGGTATTTAGAAATATTCGATGGGATCCGTCACGTATGTACCTGAGGCATGTTAGTTCTTTGTCAGAAATTTCCCTAAAAACTATTCAACAAGTGTGATGCCAGAGTTCGCAGACCGGGATATTTATGTATCTTGTTGAAATCAGTAGAATTCCTTTTTTCTGGTAATACTGTTCGGTGTAGGTCAATGGCTTCTTGTTTCATTTTCAAAAAAACGTGTTGACGTACTCTGTGAATGGTCCATCAGATTTCGTGGTCGGATCGTAGCCTTCAATTTTCTGCAGGACGTAACCTTTTTCAATGGCCTTTTTTACTTCGTCACCCACGTTCCAGTTAGGGTTTTCTCCATGTTCTCGTCGTCGGTTTGCCGACAAGATTTTTGCTGTTAGTGTTCGACACACATTCTACAGAGGGGAAACATCAGTTTATCGTTAATTCTTGTTGGTAAGACGGGTATGTAGTGTCCTATGGGTGATATCATAGGACATTTGATCATCCCTTCGTAGTTTTTAAGGTGTAAAAATTTTTCCCTGATGATTTAGGGATGTCCAAATACGGTCTTACCGGTCTGGTTGATATAAGATACAGGGACGTGACGTCGTCGTTCGATATATTCCAGTCTCTCATGCAATCTGAATGCTTCGGAACGTCCGCCATAAACAGCCTTTCTCGGTTCTATTGGAGTAGTCATCTCCGTCTCCTGTACGAATCGTAATCTGGTATTTTATGGTCCAATGCGCACCCTTCGACGTAAACGTAACCTTGACTTTTCTATTTTTCTCTAAGGTGCGTTGATGTATATCGACCATGGCCATCCCGTTGATCGGATGTTGGTGCTAAACAGTGACGAAAACCATACCTCATCTACACTAGCTGGAGGTACAGTGGTAATGCTGCTGCTCTACGTACTAATATCGTCATTGCATCAACTTCTCCGTATAGGCCATTCTATTGCATCTTCCTCCACACACACTGTGTAAATTGGAAGAAACAACCTCTCAATATGGTACCTGGGAAGACAGTCTGAGCGGAATGTTTAGTTGATGTCTCCAAGTCGACGACAAGAATTGTTGGTTGAAGTTGAAGTTCATTCTCAGTGCACTTGACTTTCACAATGTTGAGAAATCTTTAATAATTATGTTCTCCTATTCCCAGGACGTAAACCATATACAAGTGGATAAATCTGATCATTTACTGATTGTATACAGTAAAGTACAGAAATACCAAAGAGATATTCGAAGGAGGGAAAAATTGAAACAACTGACAAACTCCGGAAAACAACGATGACAAGACAATACATGCATTACAATACATGCATTACAATTAAAAAACTAAAAACATATGAACAACATGGTCCCCACCAAAAAAACCGGGGGTGGACTCGGGTGGTCCGGAAGAGTAAGCAGTGTCCAGCTGTTGAAATAGTGTTGGGCGTGTTTAGAAAATCCCATCACCATATAAGGTAGTGTTGTTGATAAGATGCTGTACGTTATTTACTCTTGCAAAACAAGGAACCTTGGTTCATCATGGTCATCTGCAAGTAGAATCTGCTGCACAGTTGAAATCTGAATCCACGTTTATTGCGAAATCAAGGTCATTGGTAGATGCGTGTAACATTGATAGGAGACGAGAAAGTTGTCAGTAGAGAATACTTCTTGATGACTGGCAACTCTTTAGCCATCTGCTCAGTGGAATCATCCCTTTCAAGTGTTTTTAACTTAACAGTCTCTTCATTAAAAATCTTTGGAACAGGGATGCGTGTAACATTGATAGGAGACGAGAAAGTTGTCAGTAGAGAATACTTCTTGATGACTGAAAATTTGGCAACTCTTTAGCCATCTGCTCAGTGGAATCATCCCTTTCAAGTGTTTTTAACTTAACAGTCTCTTCATTAAAAATCTTTGGAACAGGGTCTGTCTCTTCTCTGCATCCCTTCTTTGTTGAGATATTACTTTATTTCCATGCAGTTTTTGTGGAACTTAGCAATCTCTTCATTATAAATCTTTGGCACAGGGTCTGTCTCTTCTCTGCATCCCTTCTTTATAGCATCAATTTCTTTATTTGCATGCAGTTTGTGTGGATCAACTGCATGTTTGTGTTGCAGATTGAATAAATATATTGTTTAGAGTTCGTATAGTTGCTGGACATCTTTTAACGGCACATCGCCGGTATACATTTCATTACGCCGTGACATCATCCGAAAGAGGTAGTTTTTGTCAACAGGACTATATCTTCATTTACTGTTCTCTATGAATTCAACGTTTAACTGAGCATTAGCCATACTAATTTTTATGAACGCTTTTCTTATATACATCTACTATCATATATACATCTACTATCACTTTAACAGAATGAAAAAAGTATTGTTAGAAAATCACTCCTTTCTTTAAATAATCTGAACAAAACTGAGCAGGAAATACTTCGTTATTCAATGTTTAAAAATTGAAACTTAACTAAAAAGTAGAAAGTCTGGTTTGAAAAAAGTACTCTAATCGTAGTTACACGGACACTTTTTGTGAACTAACTGTTTTCAGTTTATTTTCAGAAATTACTTTAGAACCAGGTTCATTTTTTCCCCAAGATATTTTTTAGTAAAACCAAGATAAATTCGCTCATTAACAACAAGAGTCTAAAGGATTATTATACGTAGTTTACTAGTGAACTGGTCTAGTTCTTCATCAGTAAACTTTGAAGAAAATGAGATGGTCCTTACAATTTTTACTGAACTGTTTGATTATTTGTTTTTAAAATATACATTGTGTATCCCCAAATTGTATATTTCTTTGATAATAGACTGGAACAAACGCACAAACAAATAACTTTTTGCTATTACATTTTCACATGAATTCAAGTCTCTATGATGTTTATACAGCAGTCCATTGAAAATTGGCCTGACCAACACATCACAGGTTCTGCTTATTAGAAGTCAAACAATGTAATAAATGATTTCTTTCAAAGAAAATTACAATTATTTAGTATATAGATACTAATTGCATTTAATAATTTATCAATCTCGGATAAGATCAGAATTTAATCTAGGACATGTAAGAGGGGCGACAACTCAAGTTACACCGAAAATGAAAAAAAAGTCAATTGATCATCACATATTTTTCATTATATCTCATGGCTTTGGTTTTGAGTTGTACTTTATGTTCTGTTTGAATCCTTCAGTTCAGACCTTTGTTACAGTTTTATCTAATTAAGGAATTTAAAAATTCACAAAATATTTTGATTATGTAAATCCGTAAAAAGGAGTTTCTATATTTATTATGCACTCATTCTAAAATAAACCATGAGTTTTTTTATGTAGATTAAGGTGTCTCTCTTCCTATGTTAAGGGGGTACAGAACACCTAAGAGAGTGAACTCTCTGAAAATCAACTGAACGTTTTAATCGTAGACTATACGTAAAGAGAAATCAAGATTCTCAATGATCAAAATCAGTTTTGTCAAACTGCTATATATCCAATGAAATTATTCAAGTAAATTGTGTGGTTCAAATTTATATATTTTTGTAAACAGCTGAAAGTAAATATTTCTACAATTTTATGAAAATTAAACGAGCCAAATCTATCTTAGTCAAAGTGTTGGGTACCCCCATTATACAGGCCATCATTAAATAAAGTCCGGGTTTTTCACACTTAAATATTCCATATTTCTGACGTGATGATAGATTTTTAAAACCATACGAGGTCCACATTTTTTTCGTACTGGCATTTGTATAATTTCTTATGGTCAGACGCGGGCATCATTTGTGTTTTTCATACATACTTCATTTAAAAAAAAATCACTCGTAACAAAACAACTTTGTCCATAATTATAAAGAGCTGGTGGGCCATACTTCTTTAATTTCTAGTTTCTTGTCAAATTTGATTCAAGGTGGATTCTTTCGTATTTATTTTTAATTTCATGACACTGAATGTTAAAACATTTGAGGTTAGTGCATAAATAACTTATTTTGTTCAAGATAATCTCTATTCACGTGATCACGCCGAAAGCAATAGCAGAACGAAATTTCCCATGGATGCCGCCATGTTGTTAAAACTTTTTAGACAGTATAATAGTAAGAATAATTCGATTTACATGACTACCTTAAAGATCGACCTTCGTTCGCTTATTAGATCCAGGAACCAAAAACAATTGAATTCCCAAGGTATAAAAGTTGACCAGAAATTCAGAATCCTCCCTTAAAAAGGTATTTTTCCCAATCCAAATTCTCCGAGGGATATACTTTCATTAACCTTTCTGAATCCCCCCAAAAGGAATGATGTATTTGCTATTCTAATATAACCTGCTTCAAACGCTTTCGGTCTACCTCCATGGTAAAACATTGATATATTGGTTCCAACGTCACAGACCCCAGACCGCTTGTTTGGCGAAGTCATAGTAAAGTTTCACACAAGCTTTATCGACGTCATAGTATAACTTCCAATGTGTAACTGCGTCTTCGTGTCTGACTACCTATGTTGCGGCGTCTAAAAATGTTGCAGAAACTGTCCTATTAGAGTGGAAATAATTCACGGTGGCTTGAAAATATCCTGATATTACCATGGATAGGCCATTCATGCCAATATTTTACCACTCTTTTTAGCTCGTGGCACAATATTTGGCATAATTTAAATGACCTAGCCGTGGTAAAACCAGGATATTTTGAAGCCATCGTGAATTATTTCTCATTTAATTCTGAAACCCCGAATAACGGGAAAACAACACTATTGCGTTGGGACATTCTTCGTCATAAATAATCGATTTGTCATATTCTCACAATTTGTGAAAAAAACCGTTTCCCAAATGAAAATGCACCTGTTCCATTGATGTTGTCCCTTCCTCATACCGGATTTGACACGGACAGCATGGCGGGTGTCCCGTGGGAAACAGAGACTGCTTAATCTTCCGGAGGTCCTGAGTCTACCCTCAGTTTTTTGGTGGGGTTCATGTTGTTCATATGTTTTTAGTTTTCAAGTGTAGTGTTTGCATTGTTTTGGTCTTGTCTTTGTTGTTCTCAGGAGTTTTTCAGTTGTTTTCGATTCCCCCATGCCTCGAATATCCCTTTGGTATTTGTAAACTTTACTTATATTGACACAGCAACAAGCATTGGAATATTAAATATATTGTTTGCACAATTTTTCACCTTGTGAACTGTGAAAGTTTTTTTTTATCATATTTCTGCTTTAAAGAGGTGTGGTAAAAACAATACGAAACATCCTCTCCGTAAGAAAAATAATTATTAAGGGCACCGTTATATAGCAAACTTCTGTCTATAAAGGGCACAGTGAAAAAGTCCCATTCATGAACACAGCATGTAAAATTTTCCTCCTTATAAAGGACACCTGCTTATAAAGGCACCTTTTGCTGATACCGTTGGTGCTCTTTACAGACAGGTTTGATTGTATTATGATAATAACATGAAACAAAGTTATATAATTGACATTAATCTTACCTATTTCATGATATGTCTGCAACCGATCACGTATTTTTGTTATATTGTATCAAAGTCCTCTCTATCTACAGCAAAACCAGCTGATAAAGTATCCGCTCTTTTGTGTAATTCTTCAATCTGTTCTTCAACCATCTTTTCCGAATTATTTAACTGTGTTTTAAATTTCTGAATGGTATCTTTTGTCCCGACTCTCATTTCTATCTAAGACATTTGAGTTTTCAGTTGCTGATTTTTTTGCGCAAGATTCTGACAATGAGTTCTTAACGCAGATTCATTTCTAAGATTTTGTAAAGTTTGTTGTAAATCTGATACCAGATACTTTTCCAGTTGTTGACGATAACGTCTCTCCTGTGTTAACAGGTCCATCAAATCGTTATAATGAGTAGCACCTGAGGATCTTGGTGTACTACTTTCCAGGAGAAAACAATAAGAACTCGAAATAAGATAACACACAAAAACAAAAGTAAGCATTGTTACATGTACTTCTAGCTCTTTAACTTCATATCTTTCATGTGTTCATTTTCTATACTTTAAAATGTACTTTTCAGTATCTGTTAAAATAAACATCAAACGATGCCAAAAATAAAACGTCAACAAAATAAATTTATTTCACATATTACTTTGTATAGGTTTACTATTGGTTTATCAATTTGGTAAGCAAATAAATTTGTAAGAAATCTATACAAGCAGTTGTTGACTGATCGACATTTTGTTTCCATTTTAATCTGGAAATAAACAAAAAATGCAGTAACCATTGAAGATATCGTGTGTTAACTGTGTAAGTGTTGTTTCTGTTTTCTTTGCTTTACTTGTTGTATTAAAGAAAACTATCTAGTAAACCGCTTTTTTTATCTTAAAGTCTGAATTTTGATAACACAAATCGATTTTCAGGACAACCAAATGAAAAGTATGTTGGGCAATAGTTTAGTATATACTTTCACCTAATCCTAACCACATATAACCCTATCTTTAATCCTAACAAAACTGTGACCTTAACCCTAAAAGTAGCCGTAACTCTTATATTACCCTTTATACTAATCTAACCATGACCTTAACCCTAACCCTAATTCTGACCTTTATCTTATCGTAATCTGGCACTGCCCTCCTACCGTAACCTAATCCTAACCCTCACTTCTAACCAATGCCCTAACATTAACTCTAACCCATTGTCCCTAACTTAACCTTAGCTTTAACTCTAAGTTTGTTCTAGCCCCACAAAACCTAACCCTAACCCCCAAACTAAAGCTAACCCTGACAAAAACCATAAACACTATATACCAACCCTAATTCTTATCCCTCATTTCTAACACTAACCTAAACTTAACATTAACCATAACCTGACCTTTTATTAGTCTTCTGTCACAACCTTAACTCCTTCAATACAGCTACCCAAACCAAAACTCTAAACACTTACTCTAACGCTAACCTTTGTCCTTAAAACTAAGGCTAACATAACCTTATCTCTAGCGTAACACAGCCCTACCCTAACCTCACCTAACCTAGCCTAGCCTAGCCTAGCTAACCCTAAATCCTAAATCCATAAATCCTAACCCTAGCCCTCACCCTAACCCCCAAACCAAACTTAAAGTAAGCCTAACCCGAAACTCTAACTCTAACTCTAAAACTTTAACCCTACTGTAACCGTAACCCTAGCCAAACCAAATCCCAATTCTAATTCTCCACTGCCCTGTAACCCTATAACCATAAAATTTTAAACCAATACCCGTTGATTAACCATAAACACTTACCCTCACCCTTATCTAAGGAATTATTATACTATTTTTCGAAAACTTCAGAATAGATCTTTAGCGTGCAGGTAGCATGGCAGTCTGTGATCTGATCTCCCTTGATCCATCGCAGATGCCTAGTTATAAATATATTACAATGAGAAGTTAACCTTGATTTTCATTAGAAGAGTACGTGATATCACAAAGGATAAAAAACCAAAAATACACATTTCTGATGATGTTCTAATTTTAATTTATCTTCTTAGACATGGTTCATTTTGTATTTTAATGTGAACATTTTAAAATTATTTTTTAATAAAATTTATACTTTAATAGAAATCGATGAACATCGGATTACATAAATATGTAAATTTTGTCATGCAACCGTGAATCTCTGTAAATTAAACATTTTGTCATATTAAAATATAAGTTTTACTCTCCTTTATGTGTTCTGTAATTAATAAGTGCACCACCAAGCGCCATAAAAGTATTTACATTTCAATGATAATGTTAGGCAGAACGAGTAAATGTAATAAGTCAAATTCAATGTGAATTCCGAACTTCAGATTTTGCAATCATTCGACCAACAAATCGAACTAAATCCTTCATATCTAGCATGACTGGCTAATTAAGAACCAAACTAGTATGTTTACGAACCGTGTCACTGAGTATTATTATATCGACGAAGTACAAAAAAAAAGACAAATAAGATCAATGTCATTCAACATTAAGGACATACAACATATATACCGGACAAAAAACAAGATTATACATGTATGTGTCCAATGGCCACTATGCCCCGCTTCCAAGCAAATACCTTAACCATGTTCAGTCAACCGTGAAATTTAGGCCCCTCTCCCCCTTTGACCTAATCGTGAATATATCAAATCTTAAGGTATTTAGTGATAAGGTTTCATGTTGATATGACATCAAATTCCCATTAAACTAGTTTTAATCTAAACGTTAACCTAAAGCAGGACGTATGAACGAACAGGTGGATACACTAAAACTCTATATGACCAATTTTACCACATGTGGGGCTTTGAAATGGGTATAAATTCAAAGCATAATATAACAAAAAAAAAAACAAACAAAAAAAGGAGGAAAAACAAATTAAAGCTTATGTTATCGATGTAACATCTTGTAAATCACAACTGATATCATGGAATATCTGAGTCGACATCTTTCCTATTGTACACATGTACCTTAACCCCACCACTATTCAGTGTCTGTACCAAGTCAGACCATCCTGACTCTCTGTCGTGTTCATGTTTGTGTTATGTGCTCTTTTTTTCTATTCTGTGTCTGTACCAAGTCAGACCATCCTGACTCTCTGATGTGTTCATGTTTGTGCTTTGTGCTCTTTTATATTGGTGTTTGTATGGCGCTTTGTCAGTTGGGTTGCTGTGATTGATTTGTATGTTATTGTCGACCTTTCCTGCTATCTATTTTTTTTTTGGGAACAGCATGTATTACTTGGGTTGCTGTGATTGATTTGTATGTTGTTGTCGACCTTTCCTGCTATCTATTTTGTTTTTTTGGGAACAGCATGTATTACTTGGGTTGCTGTGATTGATTTGTATGTTATTGTCGACCTTTCCTGCTATCTATTTTGTTTTTTTGGGAACAGCATGTATTACTTGAGTTGCTGTGATTGATTTGTATGTTATTGTCGACCTTTCCTGCTATCTATTTTGTTTTTTTGGGAACAGCATGTATTACTTGGGTTGCTTTGATTGATTTTTAACGCGTGTATCTCCAACAGTGAAAATTAATTTATAATTTTGGGTACTGAATATCGAATTTGTAATCTTTAATCTCGTATGATCCTTCTGATCTTTAATTTTACTGATTCAAACTAAATTTTCCTGATATATACTTGAATTACTCGACCTCAATTTTACCCAGTTCAAAGCTCATGTGAAATGTTTGAACTCAGAAAACGGATCCTTTCTTAGTTCCATATCGAAATGTAACAAAAGCTGTTTGCTATGTACTTTACATTAACACACACCCATATTATTGGCTCGATTGTCAGTTCGTCTGAAGTGGCCCTGATCTTCAGTCGCGTTTTGATCAAATTTGGACACAAGTATAACACAATGTCCTTATTTTTGAAACGCCCTTATCTCAGGACTGAGACCAAATTTAAAATTCGAATTCAAGGGTTTTATTAAGTAATATGCAATGAACATTATCTAAAAAATTCGATTCGATTCGATAATTGTTTAGGGAGGAGATGGTTTTGATGACACCCCTATAATCGTGGTCAAACTATAAAAGTGCTAGAAAAGTATGAATGGACCATCTGAGTGTTTTGGGGCATTAACCTTTTTGGTAGAGCACATTTGATTGCAATTTTTGATGCAGTAAAACATTCCGTATCACTTCCGGTTTCCGAGTTTTATTGGGAAAACCACTTTTGGTTCCACTTTCGCGTAGTCGAAATTCACATGAGGAAGGCTTCTATCGCAGAAATACTAATCAGCATTTTTGAAGAGTTCATCAAATCAAGTAATTTTGATGTGAAAAATATTTTCGTATCACTTCCGTTTTCGGAGTTTTGGCGGGAAAAAGTATTTCCGTAAGCCCATCATCGCAAAAAAGACTGATGACACATTTTGTGAAGAAAGTTGAGAGAACTTCAAATGCGTAAACAGATAGTCGCTGCTACTTCTGGATGTGGCTTTGTTTCCATTCATGGCTGGACTGCTGATTGATGCCTTCAGCTGTGTATTTCTTCTCTAATGACAATAGGGCCAATACAGCCAACGGGCTTGTAAAACTATTTGTCACCGTTTTATTTATGCTAAAACAATCAACAAATCTCATATAACCTAAATAAACTTTTACCTGTGTTCCATGTATTAATATAATTACGATAAAGGACAACAAAGAGCTGGACGTCACATTTGTAAGAGCAATTTACCTCGAATATGTCTAGAAAGATCTTGTGTAATAACTATATGTTTTATATTACTATCTGTAGATTGGCAATTTCATTCTCAAAGATTTTCTTCATAGGATGAGCAATTATTTATGACTTTTTACTTTCTATGCAATCTTGATACGTATTACATAAGACAATTATATCATCAATTGTATTCTGTTGAAAAAAATTCTGATGTTTCTTGATCGATCAATATATAATTTCATTACTTGTTGGTTTCATTGAAATCTGTAATTTTATTGGAAGATTATAGTCATGTTATTTTTAGTACTTGTCAATGTAATTATAAGAATTCAATGTATCATTTAAGTAGTTTTATAGGGTTGTAATAACATCTGTTGATAATTATTCTTAAAAGAAATATATATATATATATATATATATATATATATATATATATATATATATATATATATATATATATATATATATATATATATCAACAAATTCTCCAATTAGTAAACTGCACAACCGATTAAAAATAAAAAATTCGTGCAACCATAAATTCATTCTGAACTTTATACTTTCATCTTCCGACTATAAAAGGTACAGACAAGAAATGAAGCAGACATATTTTCTATCAGTCAATTTAAAGGTATAATTATAAAGTTAACTTATTTCATATGCAATTTTAAGTTATTGGTACATGTATATAAACTATTTAAATTCGGTATGACATGAAAGCAAGTTGGTTTTAATGTTGGTATAAGAATTTCATTAACATGTAATGTTCAAGACATTTATATACATTTGAGAATAAAAAATCAGAGATGTCACTTTAAATCAATATAATGACTAACTATAGCTAGAACACTGAAAAATAAGGGACGAGTCTTAAGGATGGTCACTTGTAAGATCTTTGAATTTTGGTCAGGTTATGCGAACTCCTCAGGGTTAATCCATGTATAGTATGGGATATTTTTTCACCAGTAACCCCCTATTTTCTGTTCGTTTATTTATTATACATATAGGACATATCTTAAAGATCTAAATGAGAACATTTTATGAAATTCTATATATTAGTTTAATTGCAGTTATTTTATTACTTGTCATAAACATAAAATTTAATTATAAGAATTAAATGCATCAATATAAATGTTGCCACGCAACCATAACTTCATTCTGAACTTTATATTTTGATCATCCGATTATAAAAGGTACAAACAAGATAATGAAGCAGACATATTTTTTGATCAGTCAATTTAAAAGTATAATTATAAAGTTAACATATTATAATTTGTTAAATTATTATGCAATTTTAAGTTATTGGTACATGTATATAAACTATTTAAATTCGGTATGACATAACAGCAAGTTGGTTTTGATGTTTGTATAAGAATTTCATTAACATGTATGTTCATAAAATTTATATACTAGTCAACAAAAGAAGCAATACAGCGTAATGCATTTTTCATATATTCATAATTTCAAATACCTGTACTAAGCAGAAAAATAGACCCACACGCCTGATTTTCATAGTACATTGTTTTCTAATCAAAAGCATGGATTTTGTGCAAAAAGTTTTAAATAAAAAATTCCAATTTTTGAGATTTAAAATATCACATTTTTCAACTTAAACTTAAAAAATCAGTAATTTTACCCCGTTTTGAGTTTTTTCTATTGATTTCTGCCACTAGATTTTCATTTAAAAAAATGTGTGTCGATTTTCTTCTCGATTTTTCCGCAAATTTAATTTTACCCCTTTTGGAAAATTCCATGTTCCACCATTTTAAAGTTTTATCCAAATTTCAAAATTAGATGGCATCAGATCAAGAAATAAAGTAGCAAACCATTGTTGTCCTCATACTTAAGTTTTTAAAGGAATTACCAAGATAGTTGGTTCCAAACTCGTGTATCGTTACTTTTGTTGACTAGTATATATACCTGTGTTTACAAGTTCTGACTAATCTAGTACATTTCAAAATAACAAATCAGAGATGTCACTTTAAATCGATATAATGAGTAATTAGAACAGTAAAAAATAAGGGACGAGTCTTAAGGATGGTCACTTGTGAGATTTTTTGAATTCTGGTCAGATTATGCGAATTCCTCAGGGTTAATCCATTTATAGTATGGGATATGTTTCAACAGCAACCCTATATTTTCTTTTCATTTATTTATTATACATATCTTAAAGATTTAAATGAGAACATTTTATGAAATTCTATATATTAGTTTATAAAGCAACAACACATAGTTTTATTTTTCTTATTTTGTTATTTATTTCAACCTCTATCTAAATATAAAGGTATTTGAAAATCTATATATTAAAACCCTCACCAGTGACCATCCTTAATCGCATTTGCAGATATTTTAAGAGTAACTTATGTAAAAGGTAGCTGCTGTGTCTATATACCATGGAAATAATATCAGTAATAGTTAAGATGGATTGGTCACTCTCAAGATATAAAACTCTGAAAGATAGAAATGATTTAACTTTCCAGTATGCATTATATACTTGTGAATGCTTGGAGAGATAATAAAAGATATATGCACACATATCTTGCCTTTTCTATTGTCAACTACTAAAGTCGATGTAAGCGACAAACAAAGTGTCTATTGGCATTATATGGAGTGATTGTTTTGTCAGTGTAAACCCATAAATATCATATATTTCATCAATTTTTCCGAATATTCAGCAGTGAAAGCTTGAATTTTTTTCCAATAGGTTTTATTTTGGCAGTTATATTAAAGCTCTTTTTATTATTCCGATAGCTTTAAAATAATCAGTTTTAAAGAAATACTGTACAATAGCAGGGAAATGGCATGTTATATTTTATGACAAGTATAACAATGTGATAAAGATGACGTCAACGCTAATCGTGTATCGTTTATGTCAATCTAAATCTTGTATTAAAAGTGCAGTATATCTATTTAGAAGTTTTAATACATTTTCTGTCGAATCTAAGTCATTTTTATTCTTTCTATGTGCCACCTGAAAAAATATAGATTTTCATTTTCAAAAAAGCTTCAACTAAAGCGTTATTACACAAACAAGTATATTCAGAGATAAAATAATATATAAATAGAAATGCTCTGTATTAATTCTGTACTATTAATACACTGTACTATGTATTTGTCCATTTGGGGGGGGGGTTACTAGTGGCTGGTTGGCATTCAATGCATTCTGTTCATGAATTTTGAATTACAGTAACTACAGTTTCATAACAAAATATGGAACTCCAAGGGAAATATTATTATCAAAGTCCAAAATAATGGCTAGGTGGGAAGACAAGCAAACACCAAAGTTATAATCAAAGTTCAAAATGATGGCTAGGTCGGGAGATAAACAAACGCTCACAACAACTGCAAAGCAACAGTCATACTCCTGACTTGATACAGGTAAAAACAATATAAAGAAATACTTAAACACATTGTACTATTAACACCACTGCATGACGTAAAGACAGTCATGTGGAATTCTGTGAAAATCTTTTAATCTGAGCTGCAGTTTTACCTTTATGATACATAAATTCGGAAATTATTGCGATGTTTTTATTATATCCGAAAATGCGACAGAGTTGCAATCGCAATAATTTAAACTCGCATATTGGAATTGTTTATGTGAATAAAGCGGGATATATTTCAATATCGAAAAAAAATAAATCGCGTTTTTGTCTAAAATGACAAAATCGCAATAATAAATGCACGCAATAATTTCTGAATTTACAGTATTGACCTGATAGAGAGACATGGACAGAGGACGAAGTCTCATATAATAAACCAATGAGAAGGAAAAATAAACAGATCATATTTAATTGTTTTATTTTTCTGAACTGGATGTGTAATTGAATTGCTTTCTTGGGGTCATTATTATAAATTCAGATATTATTGCGTACATTTATTATTGTGATTTTGCCATTTTAGACGAAAATGCGATTTTAATTTTTGCGATATTGAGAAAAATCCCGCTTCATTCATATAAAAAATTCCAAAATGCGATTTTAATTTTTGCTATATTAAGAAAAATCCCGCTTCATTCATATAAAAAATTCCAAAATGCGAATTTAAATTATTGCGATTACAACGCTGTCGCATTTTTTCGCAATAAAAAAAAACATCGGAATAATTTCAGAAACTACATTATTTAATGTTTTCGTGTTTTTTTTGCCTTTTTTTTACTGCCGCCTTGATTAATAATGTTTTGTAATTTTTTTCGTTATATGCCATTTTGAAAATATTATAAATACAAAAAATAATTACAATTGTTACTTAAGCATTTGATACACTAAATTTGTTTTTGTCAGTTAAAAAAACAGATAAGTTTCAATGTCGAAGGTCCTATATACAGATTTAAACATAACAATGCTACATGCCCACCATCTTGAAAAAGGTTTACAGTTGCTTTGCCCTATGATACAACTTTGGTTGAAATATACATATTCATTGAATCAGAAATAAAGTTGTAGTATTTACAGCATTTGTACCCCCCTCCCCGTGTACAAAAGTGTTCACAGTAATCACTCATCAGACACATAGACTGATAGTCGCCAACCGTCATTGTTCAGGCTTGGATCTGTTTTAAAGTATATAAGTAGATATCTTCCTCCCTCCTGTTTGAATTCATAGTTGTCTTTCCTACCGCATATTTGGTCAATTATTTGGGATTCTATAGATACAGAAAAAACAAAATAACTAATGATATAAACACATATATTGAATGTACTGGTCCTAATTCAAAAAATTGTCATCAAGTTTAATAAAACCTATATAAAAAATGATTGCTCACTGCAATCTGTGAAAATGAACCGTTTTTATGGTTTCAAATTCTGTGCTTATAATGTAATTCGGACTGAAAATATATATACTCTAATCACTAAAGCTTGGAAAGAGGAAAATTTCACTAAAACTGTAGTACACAACAGAAATTAAACACAGGCATAGAAAAAAAGATTTATACAGAAAAATCATCATCATTATTCTGAACTGCTTACCCTTTCGGGGCACCTGAGTTCACTCCTGGTTTTGATAGGAGTTCGTGTTGTTTATTGTTTTTAAGTTCAGAATAACGTGAATTACATACAAGGAACAATGATGTGGATAAAATGGTTTTAAGGGTGCACAGACCCCATTTATCTGTTCGGAAACTGTGGTGTTTAACATATACTACTAAATCCCATATCCAATATAGTATGACTACAAGCAAGAAAAGTGTCCTAAAATCAAGCCACCGACAACGCAACAGGTAATATAAATTTAAATGCAATGTATATATATATATACATATATATAAGAGTCAATTGTACGGGCATTTCAAGATTCTAGATCAAACTTGATCAGGTAGACTTGAATTGAAACAAAACGGAAAGCCAGTCGTAGTTTTATCTACGTATTGAAAAATTAATTTAATTACCTGCTCATGGTGTGCACTTCTGGATTAAATTAAATAAAGTACTCTCGTAACAAAAAATATATAAAAAATTATTACAATGTTTTTGGTTTAATTATATCTTGAATAAATAATAAAATATACTATTTATATCAACCTACATATAGTTACCTTTAATATTTTAAAATATCTTTTTATAAATAAAAAGTAACTTACATGTTTAATGAATCCACATACATTGTAGATTATAACATATGATCATATAAAAAGCCGACGGTATTTTGATGATTAGCCATTATAAAAAAAATTATATGTATCATTCCTTACTTATCGGTAAATCTGAGGTAGATGTACAGATAAACAATTATTTGCCCTTCAGAGGACCCCCTAATCCTTTGTCTAATTAGATGTGGAGTTGTTTTAGTCCAGTTCATGTCGGGAAACACACCGTATTGATTACCTAATAACTAAACAATTGCTTATATAAAAAAATGTACAATGAAAATATAAATTGATACATGAGATTTTTCAAAAAATTAAAACCTTGGCAAGATTTCAGGAATAACTTTAGATAATTTTTACATACATCTATCTTGAACTTGCAAATGCTGTATGCACGTTATACGATCATTTAACTTACGAAAACATTCACTTATAATAATATGTATTTTTTCAAACCAAATTAATTTGATGAATTACAGTAGTAATAGATAAATTATCAACTCAACATTTTCAAAGAGTTGACACTGATGAAAGTTCGTTCCAGCAACCTTTTAATTCGAATTCCAAAAATGGTCTGATCTGAATTCACACTTTTTAATATTTGTCTCCACCAATGAAATTTCGTACACGTTACAGGATTCAAATCGCAAGTTTATAACCACACACAAACAACACGCACACTATTGGAACGTTGGACGCACACTATTCACATATTACACGCACACGATTCGCACGTTACACGCGCACGTTTCGCACGTTACACGGTATTTTTGGTGATTTACACGCTCAACCAAGTGTAACATGGATAGGAAATCACTACTTAGTATACAAATTGTAAACACCTATTGTTAATATGTTTCAAAGGCTATTAGGACAGAGTTATGTTACCCATAGAATGAGGTCTTTGCTTCGAAAATTCTACGGTCGTCACCACGATCTGATTGACCGCTATAGAGTGTCAGTTTCCAACATGACAAAGGCCTCCACCTGTCATAGATGTTCCTCCTCCTCCAAGGGACATGAACTTCCACGAGCAGCACAGCGAGTATCTTGCAAGATGCAGGAAATGCTCACCCTTCCCGCCCACCTTAGTTCATTCCCTGTGTTTGGTTGGGTTTGTGTGCACTTTGTTTTTTCGTGTTGTTTGTTCCTCTTTGTCCTTTGTTGTCTTTTTGGTGTCCCGGTTGTGTTTTTTGTAAACTGACTTCCCCTCTTTTGACACTTCGGTATTCTTACCTTTTCACAATTTTTGTTGGGTGTTTGGCAGGAAACCCAATCAACACGTGACAAAAGTTCAATTAAGGAGACAACGCCTTGATTCCTGAAATTCTGATTTAAGTAATCTCAAATCTCACCAAAAAGTACTATTTCGTACCATTGAAAATCTGAACATAATCAATAGCACACGTATCACCCAACTTAGGATTCCTTTCAGTTGAAAAATTCAGAAACTTTCCCACAAGAGTATTGGAATCCGACCCTTTATCTAGTAACCAACAAGTCGAGTAGGAACTACAAAATAATGTACGTGGAAATGGTAAAATTTCATTTTAGGAAAAACAAATAGTAGTTATGCAAAAACAAAATAGAATTTAGAAATGGACATACATTAAAATAAAAGTATTCACTATCAAATCAATATGCATGTACATAAACAATAGGACAATAACAGGAAAGGTCAACAGTGACATACATTGTACCAATCAATCAAGATTACCCAACAGCTAAAACCCAGGACAAAACAATATCATAAAGAGAACAAAACACAAACATAATCAAAACAGAGGATCAGGATAGTCTTACTTGGACAATGGTGGGGTTAAACCAGTTTAAGGGGTACCCAAGCATTTCCCTCATCTATTCTGACACTCTGGTGCATACAATATACTATACAACCAAAACAGTATGATTACGAACAAGGTGACAGCTTGCTAGAACGTAAAAACATAATCATTCGGTAAGACAAACGAGGGAAGACAAATAAACAATCACAACCACAAACACAACAAATAAACACTCGACATCATAACTTTAAGTTTAGGAGTCAGAGCAGTTTCGAGTTGTAAAAAAACCCCAACTTTTTATGAAAACAACCGTTATGGAAAATCGATAATAACAAAAATAAATGGAAATGGTGAGCTGTCAAAAGGGACGTAAAACGAATAAAATGTATGAAATACACAAGTCGAACAAAACCAAATATAATATTGAAAAAAACAACAACAAACTAAAAAGTTAAAAATACAATTTTACGATTTATTTTTCTTGTTATCTATTGTCGCATGAGCTGTTTCGCAGCATACTTAGGTATGGAAAATCGTTAATTCATTATCTTTTCTTTAAAATATAATTTAAGTGATAATGTATCACCTACTTTTGGATACTTTAGTTGTCTCTCATGAGTGATGTTTCCTGACAGAAGGTGCCCTTTTTTAATACAAAGGGAACCATTATTTTTTTTTCTGAAAGTATTGAATTAGGGATGATCTTCATCAGACATGGAAAAATGTGGAAAAATATGTTCAAAACATATCATTCATGTCAGTTGAGGATACTGTTTGGCAGTAAAAGTATTTTGCAGAAAAATAACAATTTTTTCATTGATATCCTGGGTAGACACCTTCAAGGAGCAAAATACTCTATAAGTAAGAGAGAACTCACATGTAACAAAAATGGGGAATCAATATAAAATATAATGTTGGCGATATCAAGAGTTTATCACCATAGTGAGCTACAATCTCAACCTTTTGAACACAGACAGTTGAGACACAATGGCACCTATTCGCCTGGCGAATATATATATATAGTGTGTTGCTTTTTCAGTCGAAGTTGTGTTATGTAAAAAACTTACTTTGGATATTTAGTTGTACCAAAACCATCATGAGATTCTATATAGGTAATATTTGTAGTAACTTTAACTACTTGTAAGGAGCCAGCTGTAAATTAAAGAGACAATATTATTGCGTTGAATGGAGAGATGAACGTGTTCGGCAATTATATTTTCTTGTTTACAACACCCCCCCCCCCCCCCGAAAAAAAAGTTCGATAAGTTACAAAAGAAATACATTTTGAATATAGCCTTAAATCTTTCACCGTGAGGTCAATGGCTGACAAGTTTCTCTGGATTTGATTATCCACTTTTTCCCGCGCCTTTTAAATCAGATTAGATATTGGTTTTACGTGGTAATTTAAATAGTTTTCAACTTTTAATGAAATCTATAGGATTTAACCTGTCACTGCAAAATCAAGGGCCGAACAATAGCATGATGGGGTTATCTTCCCATTTCCATGCGCTTTTAATTCCGCCTCTTTTCTGGGTCTTTTAATGGTAAGGATGTCCTTCCGTAGGCTATCGGCGTTGATCATTATCATGGTTTCTCTTGCTATTCGCTGCCCAATCACGCGGCGACCACTAGCATTAGTAGCAGTAGCAGCAGCAGCAAAAACGAAAATGAGCACGTGAGTATAATAATGAGCAACAAAGAGAAGTGATGAACAGTGAGCATAGTGTCAGTAGTGATTTGGTATAAGAAGCCTAGGATACACATACTGAGTGAGATTTCAAACAAAACACAGATTTCAACGTCCCGAAAGTCACATATTGTTCGAGACGGATTTAACAGTGTGGCCCTAATTAACAGAAAAAAGCAATTTGTGTCATTAAGACATCACAATCCAATCAGCTAATGAACAGGTTTAAGGCAGAATATAATCCGAGGTTTTGCTTAATTTCGCCAGTTGTTTGAACATCGGAAAACAACATGCACATACGGATCGATGGCGTGAGTATAATAATGAGCAACAAAGAGAAGTGATGAACAGTGAGCATAGTGTCAGTAGTGATTTGGTATAAGAAGCCTAGGATACACATACTGAGTGAGATTTCAAACAAAACACAGATTTCAACGACCCGAAAGTCACATATTGTTCGAGACGGATTTAACAGTGTGGCCCTAATGAACAGACAAAGGCAATTTGTGTCATTAAGACATCACAATCCAATCAGCTAATGAACAGGTTTAAGGCAGAATATAATCCGAGGTTTTGCTTAATTTCGCCAGTTGTTTGAACATCGGAAAACAACATGCACATACGGATCGATGGAAGCGAAAATGCATCTCGTTTATATATTGGTTCCTACTAGACATTCAATGCAGTTGGATCTCTCTAACGGTGACACAAAACCGAAAGGAAACGGTAATGCTTCCACCTAAGGTCAAGAAAACCAAACGTCTTGAAATTACTATTGCAGAAGCTACCAATACAGGGCTTAAGAAGAAATGTTCAAAAAGCCAGATGGAAAATAACACTCTTGACTTCTACCATTATTTGAAAATCTTTAGAGGGTGTACAGTTGAGATCAGCTGTCAACTATTCTGTCAGAGAAAAAGATTCTAGAACCATTCTCGAACGGTTCTAGGGTAGAATGAACGCTGTTATAAATGGTTCTAAGGTAGAACTGTCATAAATGGTTCTAAGGTAGGACTGTCATAAATAGTTCTAGGATAGAACCGTCCAGAATGGTTCTAGGGTAGAACTGTCATAAATGGTTCTAGGGTAGAACTGTCATAAATGGTTCTGGGGTAGAACCATTCAGAATGGTTCTAGGATAGAACTGTCATAAATGGTTCTAGGGTAGAACCGTTACTTTCAATGTCTGATAACTCTGTATTGATTATGGAGCGTACTCCTCGTCTTCGCTTTTTCTTAACTTTTAAAAGCATTTTTTTTTTAAATATGAAGTAACATTTCACATCGATTATAATTTAAATATAGGAAATTATGACAATAATCAATAATATTGAATGTATGACCAATTTATACAAAACAGCAAAATTACGTACTTCTACATGTAATAAAGAACTAAGGTGCAATTTTTAAAAAAAATTTTTAAATACACAAGAAAAACGATTTAGTGTGATTTTTATCTGAAGTAAATTTACAGGTAAAGGAATTTGTTCTCCGTAGCATGTTGTGTGTTTCAGGTAATTATAACTAATTAAAGGCAAATCAAGATCGAAATGGCCGATCAAGATTAAAATCGAGTTACATGTACTTGTGTATTAAAACAGAACATTTCAAGTATATCACACAGAGCACACATAAAGTAAACGAACTTATCAAGATCGGAAAGGAGGATGAGAAGGCACGCTTGGCAGCATACAGAGATATGTTTGAACCCTACAAAGAAGAAATAAGATATGTTTGAACCCTACAAAGAAGAAATAACCAAGAATTACCTCGAACTGGTGCTTTGTCAGCAAGGCATATTGATGAAAGACGTCGTACATCAAAAGATCAGGACAACGGCTAAACGACTGAGAGAAGAAGACGACTACGACCCGTGGGAATACGCCGTCGAAAAAAAATAAGTATATACTCAACTGTGTACTGAGGGACTATGTCCCACCAACATGTGAAGACAACAATGACTCTGGTAATCCAAAGATTACAATGAAAAAAAATAAGAAAAAGGGGTGGGTTAATGCAACCAATCACTAGCCTGGACAAATGCAGAGTGGCGGTAAATTGACCCCTTCAAGGAATAAAATGGATGTAAGGGTACTCTAGCATAGATCCAATCATTAACTTACGAAAATCGACTACCCCTAGCAGCAGCAGTAAAGAAAACAAAAAACAGAATGAGCACGTGATTATAGTCCTGAGCAGCGATGAGCAGTTTGATTAAAGGTGTGACCAGGGAATAGCAATGAAAGCCACAATAAGGACTACAAAACAGGAAAAACGCCGATAGACTCCAGGAGAACATCGTTACCGTTGAAAGACAAAGAAAAGGGCCGGAAAAAGGGAAAGATAACCCCATCATGCCATTGTTTCGGTTCTTGATTAATCAGTGACAGCTTTAAAATTAAAAGTTCAAAACCCTTTAAATTACCACAAAGAAACACAGATTTAACCTTGGTTGATAAAAACGCGGGAAAAGGGAGGATAATGCAATCCAGGAAAACTTGTTGGACATTGACCCTACGGGAAAAGATTGAAGCGTATACAACTTGAAGAGCTACTTTAGACCACGGGAAACCCAAAGACACTACAGCAAGAAAGCGAAAGAAAAGGAGAAATAAGCCAATCCAGAAAATGGACTTCCAGTCATGCATACCCTTTCGGTAATATACATTTGAGCGATAGGTCAGAGCCTAAACGGCTGGAAGGGGATTTTATCCTGATATAGTCCAGTGAAAGACAGAAAATCTTGAAAAAATAAAAGCGTGGAAAATAGAAAGGTAACCCAATCAGAATACTACAATGATAGGCCGACTCCCGAAATGATCCAAAAGTTATCTCCCTTACACTTCAAGTAAAGAAAGCTGGCGAAATTATTTCCCTAAAACAACCGACTAAAATATGGCGCGAAAAATGGAGGGAAAGTTCATCACTTCCGTTTCAGGATGCGCACAAACTACTTCCTGTAACGTCATTTCCAGCAAAGACACAAAACTAAACAAACACAAAAAACCTAAAAAGCAAAAAACACTCGAATTCCAAGAATATTACGTATATTGCGGATTTTTGTCAGGTAAGCTACATGTAGCTAGTGACCAAACACTTTGAACTTGGCAAAATAACTAAACATGATTAAAAGATTTAGCCAACTTTCAGGTAAGATAAACAGAAGTTCAATACGCATTTCTCAGTGGAGGTAAAATAAAGTTCGAAACCAATGTTTCACAAGAAACTATTACTAGTATTTGTGCTCAAATTACAATTTTGTTCTTGTTGGTTTCTAATTATTTTTTCCAAATCGTAAAATTTTGAATTACAATAAAGATAACCTAACTTTACCGTAGAGTGTTGCTTTTCAATTAATCTAAATCAGTCAAGAGTGCTTATGATAATTTACCACAAGAAATTGTAATGTGTTCCAAAACTGATTTGAACTGGACTTTACAAGTCATGGATGACTGGACGAAAATCTGTCCTGCATTTACGTTTTATATAGATTTCTTATGAAATTGCAGTGTTTGGGAATATAAAGTCAAACAAGAATACATAAGACATGATCAATTTAAAAAAGTTTTACCATATTTACAATTTGGGTCCCAGCTACAATTACAAGTTACAAACTTTTGATCTTAAACGACCTTTTTGATCTTGTTTATTCTTATTGTGTGTCATGTTGTGCATTACAATATTTTTAACTAAAGATGACAAGAAATATCAGACCAAGATATGTTGTCGTGTAGTAAATTAAGATCGATCAAGCTAAGTCTATATAAGAACAGTCAGGTAAAATTAAACATTGCTTAATTCATTATGGATTGGTCTTAACCTGTCGTAATAGATCACAAGACGGTATATCTTTCTTTTAACTTGTCATGATTTTTCCTGAAGTTAGGAATGTTGAAAATCTAGACAGTCAAGACACATGTAAATCAAAACCGAACTTTAAGATAAAAAATGTTTACAAGGTGCTGCACCTCGCTTTAACTGGAGTATATAAATTTGTACTGTACACGTTTCCTGCAATCTTAAAGTTTGATTATATACAATGTATTGTACTTACTGTCCGTCATTGTAACAGCACACCATTGCATACAAATCAAACATATACAAAGAACCTCAAGTTGTGTCATCTTGAAGCGGGTATCCTCAGATATCCTTCCTACTTAGATGTGAACTTTTAAATTATTATGGTAAGTATTTAAACACATTTTCAGACGTAAATCAGGCGTTACATTTATTACCAACCAGTTATGTAACTAAAAAGTGAGATATCACATGGCAAACCATGACCTTTAAAAGTGACCTCCAAAAAACCAGGGTCGTGTAACTTCATCTCATGGATAATTTTCAAAGTCATGGTTTTCTGTGACTATTTTTCAACAATTATTTGTCACATGTGTAGCCTTAGTCCTTGTCCAAATATTTGAAACAAATTGAATGAACTTCAAGAGCTATAGATTTGTGAACATTGTTTGGAGCATTAAGGGTTACCATCATTTTCAAATTAGATTATCTATTTCTTATAACTTTCAAAATATAGTCAAATAAACAAAAAACATCAGCTAAAAATTAGATGTATAAGAGGCCATAACTCACCGTCAGTACACTAATTTTGATGAAATTTTGCAGGCATGTAGGGTTTATCATACTGATTATTTTTTGCTCTTTACATTGATTATCTATATGTTATTGTTTTCAAGATATAGGCAAACAACTCAAAAAAGCGGGACAAAATGTTTATGTCGAGGAAAAACAAACCCGTACTGAAATGTTAAAAATAGACTCAATCTAAAAGCTAAAGGTATTTTGAGTTGACCACTAACTAAATAAGTCGGTATCGGTGTAGACGTAGGTGTAGATGTCGGTATAGGGAATTTCGTATGATGTCTATTGGATATTACATGTATGTGCAAACAAGGAGTGTTTGTCATTTATAGGATAGACTGTCCACATAATGTTGGGCCGGTATCATCAGAAATCATTAATTTTGGCTCAGCGTTAAATAAATTTAATACTTAAAATTTATTACATTGGTCCAACGTTGGTATAAGATTAGGCCAATGTAAGTATAGATAAAGCACAACATTGACCCAACGTTATGCCAACATGTTGGTCCAACGTTGGCCCACTTTGCACGTAGAAAATTGGGCCAATGCAGACATATTTGTTAGGCCAACGATGACCCAACGTTGGCTTGCTGACTTGAATATAATAGAAAGCAATCAGAGGAATAATACATATACTTATAGAACCGTGGGTGAAATACTCATGTATATTTCTAAGAATTGGTTTGCATTCTGTTAAAATCATCAATAAAAGAATAATTGACTTTATGTTATTTGTATGTATTGACCTGTTACTACAAATAGATCTTAAAAACGCATTTCATGCATTTTATAGCTCTGAGAATTCAAAATAGGCTATAATTGTATAATAAACTAACATGATAAATAATCGGTTTGATTTTTTTTACTGAAATTCCCTTATAGTTGCAAATTTAATAAATGTATATAATATTGATAATATCGTAACATTACACATTATAAATTTGCATTATTTACAAACTGTACTAGTTTAAAACAGAAGCATGTGTATAATATTACTTTTTATGTATATTCTTTTAATGTCATCGTAATTTGGACATTTTAAAATAAAGTGAAACTCATCTTCTATGTCATTTTAGTTTATTATACGTGTTTTGTTCTTTTGGTTATCCTCGTCGCATTTATTTGTGTTGCAATTCTCCTCACTTTGTCTTTTCCTTGGACTTCGAGTTTGTGGACTTGTCCCACTGATTTGTTGCCTTGGTATATTCTTTTGCCGATATCTATGTGAACATATTTTGTTAGAACACTGATACATTCAGATGATAAATGTTTAGTATGATAAAATTTTCATCTTCAAACAAATGCTTTAATTTACAAAATACATTTTGGTAATTTTTCAAAAATACTATTTCTCTGTTTTATAGAAGTATCCATTGGCCTCCGGTTTAATACACCCAAAACAAATCCTCATTTGGACTTATTAATTCATCATTATATCTTTAAATTTGTTTCGGTATTTTGTGATACACTTTATTAGACTGAACACAATTATCCCCCACGTCCGTCTGTCTGTCGGTCAGTCACACTTTCTTGTAACCTAAACTCCTCGTCCATGTTAACTTCATACATTTCATTTCTATACACTATTGTCAAAAACTTTATGAAGATACGCAATAAGGTTTTAGAATTTTGATTTTCAAAAATTGGGGCACACAGGGGTCGAATTTTGAAAATTAGGAATTGAAGCTTGTGACCTAAACTCCTCTTTCATTTTGGTTCACATGGTGCACATTAAATAACTGGCGTAGCACCTTATTTGAAAGTGTGCACCATGTGCTTTGAGTTTATTTCGAATAGACTGAAATCAAAATTACTGTCAATCATTACAACTTAATTCCAACGGTTGTTTGACGTCTAAAAATTCGACCAATAAAATGACGCATTACATCCAATATTAGATTATATAAGGATTACTGGGTCAGTCTGTATGTCTATGCAATTTGTTTCTGGCCCATAACTTGTTAATGTCTTGATCGACATTGATAACTTCAAGTGTTACATTTGTATATACTAGATTTTATTAATCAAAATGTGCATATCTAGTGAATCAAAATTTGTACACTGTTGAATATTGGTAACATTGTTGTTAATCTTTAGGTTACGTTTGTCACGAACAAGCACGGAATGTATAGGTGAATGTTCATGGTCACAAAATCAGTTAACCTTGAGGTAGCCTTTGACGAAATATTCATCTATTGTGTCAATAAATGTGACAACATACGTCAAAACTAAACCCAAAGTGGAAAGTCCACAAAAAGGTTAAGCAAATCCAAAAGCATGCTCGCCAACGAAAAATCTGAGGGACAAAAGGAACGTTTGGCGTTTCCTATGTTAGCATTGCTCACACTATCTCTAGTTCATCTGTCTGTGTTGGGGCCCACAGGGGTCGAATTTCGAAAATTAGGAATTGAAGCTTGTGACCTAAACTCCTCTTTCATTTTGGTTCATGCATTTAATTTCTATACAGAATTATCACATACTGTATGTACATTAATTTTCAAAATTTGGGGCCCCCAGCGGTCGAATTTCGAAAATCGTGAATTTAAACTTCTGACCTAAACTCCTCTTTCATTTTTCATTTTATGTATTTAATTCATATACAGTATTGTCACATACTGTATGTAGATGCGCAATGAGGTTTTAGAATGTTGATTTTAAAAAGATTTGGGCCAACAGTGGACGAATTTCTTAAATTGGCCATTTAAGCTTGTGACATAAACTTCTCGTTCATTTTACATTTTATGCATTTGATTTATATACATTAGTGTCACACACACACACAAACACACACACACACATTGATTCTCCTTTAAGTTATGGAATTTCTCCACCCGAGATAGTTAAATTTTCGATTTCCTAAAATCTAAATTTTATTGATGGTGGAGAAATCCCTAACTCAGGAGCAAATTGACGGAAAATCTGTTTCTCCTATGATTTTCGACAAAAACCGCAAGTAAATGTCGTTGCTATGTGGTTTGTTTACATGCAGAAATTAAATCACCGGGGAGTGGTTAAAAGTATAATGTATTTTTATCCAACATATTAAACACGTCAAGAATAAGAGAATTAAATATTAAGTGAATATCAGATATCATTTGCAAAATGATTAACAAGGATTTTTTTTATTTTAGAAATCTTCATTTCGACTTTCAATCATTGCATCCTATTTTGATATTTAAAATATTTATGTTTTAATGAAACAACACCTAATGAACACAATGTACTAAATTATTTCACTAATTTTAGTAATTTGTTGTTGAATATTTGTCCTTTTTGCCATTTATTTCACATATAGAACTTATGTTGACGGACACGTTATTTATCCATGTTCCTAAATCCTGTATTTGTTTTACGGAAAATTCTAAGGATAGAGGTAATAGACAAATTACCGAACTTAATGCAGTTGTCAAAAATAAATAGTAAAAAGTGGATAGTCCATATATAACAGGCAAAATCAAAGCAATCACCGGAAAAGTGGAAATAAACGTAATGTTCCTCACTTAGTATAGGCATTCTGGAGATGGTGGGTTGTAACGGCGTTTTAACATACTCTTTTTCGACATCTTGTGGATCTCCCTTAACACGAGACAGCCATTGGACTAGCATCGTTTATCGAGACTATCTTCGCAAATGTTGTTGCAATTAAATTTGATCCCTGAAATTTTCATCGCGAACGGGAGAATATTAATTCATTAAAACATATACAATATATTCCCTCATCCAAATAATCAATAGATCATAGATAGTCGTGTACCACCCGGCAGTTTCTTACGTATACTGCCTGGACCTTATGTTGATCATTTCTGGGTACACACAATTTAAAAATCCTCCATTATGACTCTTTTGTCAAAGACGATATGACAGTCTTTTTCCTGACTCACTATCAACAACCTCTCGCGGTTTTGAAATCGTCTCTCAAAGTCCTGTTCTCCGACATTGATCCGATGACCATATTTTTAAAAGTTTCGAAATCAATGTATAGGGAATTCTTATAATTTAGGTTGATGCCTCTCACTTTACATACGGTTCGAATTTCGTCATCCGTCGGTATATCCAAACGGTACGGGTAATTTTTCGGACCACCAGTCACGAATTCTAAAATTTTATTATCGGGCACTTCGACCGTTAGGTCGCGCAAATAATCTTCCAGTTCTAGTTTCCAACCTCCCGGATTTGATGTTTATACAACTGAATCAGTGTCGGCGTACAAGGCACGAACTTCCATTTTATCCAGATAACTATACAGTTTAAGTCGTGCGTGGGTCGTGGTTGGTACGTCTGGAATCTTTCCCGAATTCGTCTTTATACTGCCATCACATTTCCGCCATGTCGTCACTGATGATCAGCATTACCATCAACATTATCTGATCGCTGGTCGGTATTTAGAAATATTCGATGGGATCCGTCACGTATGTGCCTGAGGCATGTTAGTTCTTTGTCAGAAATTTCCCTAAAAACTATTCAACAAGTGTGATGCCAGAGTTCGCAGACCGGGATATTTATGTATCTTGTTGAAATCAGTAGAATTCCGTTTTTTCTGGTAATACTGTTCGGTGTAGGTCAATGGCGTCTTGTTTCATTTTCAAAAAACGTGTTGACGTACTCTGTGAATGGTCCATCAGATTTCGTGGTCGGATCGTAGCCTTCAATTTTCTGCAGGACGTAACCTTTTTCAATGGCCTTTTTTACTTCGTCACCCACGTTCCAGTTAGGGTTTTCTCCATGTTCTCGTCGTCGGTTTGCCGACAAGGTTTTTGCTGTTGTTGTTCGACACACATTCTACAGAGGGGAAGCATCAGTTTATCGTTAATTCTTGTTGGTAAGACGGGTATGTAGTGTCCTATGGGTGACATTATAGGACATTTGATCATTCCTTCGTAGTTTTTAAGGTGTAAAAAGTTTTCCCTGATGATTTAGGGATGTCCAAATACTGTCTTACCGGTCTGGTTGATATAAGATACAGAGACGTGACGTCGTCGTTCGATATATTCCAGTCTCTCATGCAATCTGAATGCTTCGGAACGTCCGCCAGAAACAGCCTTTCTCGGTTCTATTGGAGTAGTCATCTCCGTCTCCTGTACGAATCGTTATCTGGTATTTTATGGTCAAATGCGCACCCTTCGACGTAAACGTAACCTTGATTTTTCTATTTTTCTCTAAGGTGCGTTGATGTATATCGACCATGGCCATCCCGTTGATCGGATGTTGGTGCTAAACAGTGGCGAAAACCATACCTCATCTACACTAGCTTGAGGTACAGTGGTAATGCTGCTGCTCTACGTACTAATATCGTCATTGCATCAACTTCTCCGTATAGGCCATTCTATTGCATCTTCCTCCACACACACTGTGTAAATTGGAAGAAACAACCTCTCAATATGGTACCTGGGAACACAGTCTGAGCGGAATGTTTAGTTGATGTCTCGAAGTCGACGACAAGAATTGTTGGTTGAAGTTGAAGTTCATTCTCAGTGCACTTGACTTTCACAATGTTGAGAAATCTTTAATAATTATGTTCCCCTATTCCCAGGACGTAAACCATATACAAGTGGATAAATCTGATCATTTACTGTTCCGTGGATTGTATACAGTAAAGTACAGAAATACCAAAGAGATATTCGAAGGAGGGAAAAATTGAAACAACTGACAAACTCCGGAAAACAACGATGACAAGACAATACATGCATTACAATACATGCATTACAATTAAAAAACTAAAAACATATGAACAACATGGTCCCCACCAAAAACACCGGGGGTGGACTCGGGTGCTCCGGAAGAGTAAGCAGTGTCCAGCTGTTGAAATAGTGTTGGGCGTGTTTAGAAAATCCCATCACCATATAAGGTAGTGTTGTTGATAAGATGCTGTACGTTATTTACTCTTGCAAAACAAGGAACCTTGGTTCATCATGGTCATCTGCAAGTAGAATCTGCTGCACAGTTGAAGTCTGAATCCACGTGTATTGCGAAATCAAGGTCATTGGTAGATTCGTGTAACATTGATAGGAGACGAGAAAGTTGTCAGTAGAGAATACTTCTTGATGACTGAAAATTTGGCAACTCTTTAGCCATCTGCTCAGTGGAATTATCCCTTTCAAGTGTTTTTAACTTTACAGTCTCTTCATTAAAAATCTTTGGAACAGGGTCTGTCTCTTCTCTGCATCCCTTCTTTGTTGAGATATTACTTTATTTCCATGCAGTTTTTGTGGAACTTAGCAATCTCTTCATTATAAATCTTTGGCACAGGGTCTGTCTCTTCTCTGCATCCCTTCTTTATAGCATCAATTTCTTTATTTGCATGCAGTTTGTGTGGATCAACTGCATGTTTGTGTTGCAGATTGAATAAATATATTGTTTAGAGTTCGTATAGTTGCTGGACATCTTTTAACGGCACATCGCCGGTATACATTTCATTACGCCGTGACATCATCCGAAAGAGGTAGTTTTTGTCAACAGGACTATGTCTTCATTTACTGTTCTCTATGAATTCAACGTTTAACTGAGCATTAGCCAGACTAATTTTTATGAACGCTTTTCTTATATACATCTACTATCACTTTAACAGAATGAAAAAAGTATTGTTAGAAAATCACTCCTTTCTTTAAATAATCTGCACAAAACTGAGCAGGAAATACTTCGTTATTCAATGTTTAAAAATTGAAACCTAACTA
This sequence comes from Mytilisepta virgata, assembly GCA_028015205.1. Lineage (NCBI taxonomy): Eukaryota > Metazoa > Mollusca > Bivalvia > Mytilida > Mytilidae > Mytilisepta > Mytilisepta virgata. Next base: position 7,387,090 of record CM051513.1, read on the forward strand.
AAAGTAGAAAGTCTAGTTTGAAAAAAAGTACTCTAATCGTAGTTACACGGAAACTTTTTGGGAACTATCTTAACTGTTTTCAGTTTATTTTCAGAAATTACTTTAGAACCAGGTTCATTTTTTCCCCCAAGATATTTTTAGTAAAACCAAGATAAATTCGCTCATTAACGACAAGAGTCTATAGGATTATTATACGTAGTTTATTAGTGAACTGGTCTAGTTCTTCATCAGTAAACTTGGAAGAAAATGAGATGGTCCTTATAACTGTTACTTAACTGTTTGATTATTTGTTTTTAAAATATACATTTATGGATCCCCAAATTGTATATTTCTTTGATAATAGACTGGAACAAACGTCAAACGCACAAACAAATAACTTTTTGCTATTACATTTTCACATGAATTCAAGTCGCAATGATGTTTATACAGTAGTCAATAGAAAATTAGCCTGACAAACACATCACTAATGGTTCTGCTTATTAGCAGTCAAACAATATAATAAATGATTTCTTTCAAAGAAATTTACAATTATTTAGTATATAGATACTAATTGCATTTAATAATTTATCAATCTCGGATAAGATCAGAATTTAATCTAGGACATGTAAGAGGGGCGACAACTCAAGTTACACTGAAAATGAAAAAAAGTCAATTGATCATCACATATTTTCATTATATCTCATGGCTTTGGTTTTGAGTTGTACTTTATGTTCTGTTTGAATCCTTCAGTTCAGACCTTTGTTACAGTTTTATCTAATTAAGGAATTTAAAAATTCACAAAATATTTTGATTATGTAAATCCGTAAAAAGGAGTTTCTATATTTATTATGCACTCATTCTAAAATAAACCATGAGTTTTTTTATGTAGATTAAGGTGTCTCTATTCCTATGTTAAGGGGGTACAGAACACCTAATAGAGTGAACTCTCTGAAAATCAACTGAACGTTTTAATAGTAGACTGTACGTAAAGAGAAATTAAGATTCTCAATGATCAAAATCAGTTTTGTCAAACTGCTATATATCCAATGAAATTATTCAAGTAAATTGTGTGGTTCAAATTTCTATATTTTTGTAAACAGGTGAAAGTAAATATTTCTACAATTTTATGAAAATTAAACGAGCCAAATCTATTTTAGTCAAAGTGTTGGGTACCCCCATTATACAGGCCATAACTAAATAAAGTCCGGGTTTTTCACACTTAAATATTCCATATTTCTGACGTGATGATAGATTTTTAAAACCATACGAGGTCCACACTTTTTTCGTACTGGCATTTGTATAATTTCTTATGGTCAGACGCGGGCATCATTTGTGTCTTTCATACATACTTCATTAAAAAAAAATCACAAACAAAACAACAAAACAACTTTGTCCATAATTATGAAGAGCTGGTGGGCCATACTTCTTTAATTTCTAGTTTCTTGTCAAATTTGATTCCAGGTGGATTCTTTCGTATTTATTTTTAATTTCATGACACTGAATGTTAAAACATTTGAGGTTAGTGCATAAATAACTTATTTTGTTCAAGAGAATCTCTATTCACGTAATCACGTCGAAAGCAATAGCAGAACGAAATTTCGCATGGATGCCGCCATGTTCTTAAAACTTTTTAGACGGTATAGTGGTAAGAATAATTCGATTTACATCACTACCTTAAAGATCGAGCTTCGCTCGCTTATTAGATCCAGGAACCAAAAACAATTGAATTCCCAAGAGATAAAAGTTGACCAGAAATTCAGAATCCTCCTTTAAAAAGGTATTTTTTCCCAATCCAAATTCTCCGAGGGATGTACTTTCATTAACCTTTCTGAATCCCCCCAACGTCACAGACCCCAGACCGCTTGTTTGGCGAAGTCATAGTAAAGTTTCACACAAGCTTTATCGACGTCATAGTATAACTTCCAATGTGTAACTGCGTCTTCGTGTCTGATTACCTATGTTGCGGCGTTTAAAAATGTTGCAGAAACTGTCCTATTAGAGTGGAAATAGTTCACGGTGGCTTCAAAATATCCTGATATTACCATGGATAGGCCATTCATGCCAATATTTTACCACTATATTTGGCACAATATTTGGCATAATTTAAATGACCTAACCGTGGTAAAACCAGGATATTTTGAAGCCACCGTGAATTATTTCTCATTTAATTCTGAAACCCCGAGTAACGGGAAAACAACAATATTGCGTTGGGAAATTCTTCGTCATAAATAATCGATTTGTCATATTCTCACAATTTGTGAAAAAACCGTTTCCCAAATGAAAATGCACATGTTCCATTGATGTTGTCCCTTCCTCATACCGGATTTGACACGGACATCATGGCGGGTGTCCCGTGGGAAGCAGAGACTGCTTACTCTTCCGGAGGTCCTGAGTCTACCCTCAGTTTTTTGGTGGGGTCCATGTTGTTCATATGTTTTTAGTTTTCAAGTGTAGTGTTTGCATTGTTTTGGTCTTGTCTTTGTTGTTCTCTGGAGTTTGTCAGTTGTTTTCGACCCCCCCCCCCCTGCCTCGAATATCCCTTTGGTATTTGTTAACTTTACTTATATTGACACAGCAACAAGCATTGGAATATTAAATATATTGTTTGCACAATTTTTCACCTTGTGAACTGTGAAAGTTTTTTTTTATATCATATTTCTGCTTTAAAGAGGTGTTGTAAAAACAATACGAAACATTCCTCTCTGTAAGAAAAATAATTATTAAGGGAACCGCTATATAGCAAATTTCTGTCTATAAAGGGCACAGTGAAACAGTCCCATTCATGAACACAGCATGTAAAATTTTCCTCCGTATAAAGGACACCTGCTTATAAGGGCACCTTTTCCTGGTACCTTTGGTGCCCTTTACAGACAGGTTTGATTGTATTATGATATTAACGTGAAACAGAGTTATATAATTCAAATTAATCTTACCCATTTCATGATATGTCTGCAACCGATCACGTATTTTTGTTATATTTGTATCAAAGTCCTCTCTATCTACAGCAAAACCAGCTGATAAAGTATCTGCTCTTTTGTGTAATTCTTCAATCTGTTCTTCAACCATCTTTTCCGAATTATTTAACTGTGTTTTAAATTTCTGAATGGTATCTTTTGTCCCGACTCTCATTTCTATCTAAGACATTTGAGTTTTCAGTTGCTGATTTTTTTGCGCAAGATTCTGACAATGAGTTCTTAACGCAGATTCATTTCTAAGATTTTGTAAAGTTTGTTGTAAATCTGATACCAGATACTGTTCCAGTTGTTGACGATAACGTCTCTCCTGTGTTAACAGGTCCATCAAATCGTTATAATGAGTAGCACCTGAGGATCTTGGTGTACTACTTTCCAGGAGAAAACAATAAGAACTCGAAATAAGATAACACACAAAAACAAAAGTAAGCATTGTTACATGTACTTCTAGCTCTTTAACTTCATATTTTTCATGTGTTCATTTTCTATACTTTAAAATGTACTTTTCAGTATCTTTTAAAATAAACACCAAACGATGCCAAAAATAAAACGTCAACAAAATAAATTTATTTCACATATTACTTAGTATAGGTTTACTATTGGTTTATCAATTTGGTAAGCAAATAAATTTGTAAGAAATCTATACAAGCAGTTGTTGACTGATCGACATTTTGTTTCCATTTTCATCTGGAAATAAACAAAAAATGCAGTAACCATTGAAGATATTGTGTGTTAACTGTGTAAGTGTTGTTTCTGTTTTCTTTGCTTTACTTGTTGTTTTAAAGAAAACTATCTAGTAAACCGTTTTTTTTTTATCTTAAAGTCTGAATTTTGATAACACAAATCGATTTTAGTTCAGGACAACCAAATGAAAAGTATGTTGGGCAATAGTTTAGTATATACTTTCACCTAATCCTAACCACATATAAGCCTAACTTTAATCCTAACAAAACTGTGACCTTAACCATAAAAGTAGCCCTAACTCTTATATTACCCTTTATACTAATCTAACCATGACCTTAACCCTAACCCTAATTCTGAACTTTATCTTATCGTAATCTGGCACTGCCCTCCTACCGTAACCTAATCCTAACCCTCACTTCTAACCCATACCCTAACATTAACTCTAACCCATTGTCCCTAACTTAACCTTAGCTTTAACTCTAAGTTTGTTCTAGCCCCACATAACCTAACCCTAACCCCCAAACTAAAGCTAACCCTGACAAAAACCATAAATACTATATACCAACCCTAATTCTTATCCGTCATTTCTAACACTTACTTAAACTTAACCTTAACCCTAACCTGACCTTTTATTAGTCTTCTGTCCCAACCTTAACTCCTTCATTACAGCTAATCCAAACCAAAACTCTAAACACTTACTCTAACGCTAACCTTTGTCCGTAAAACTAAGCCTAACATAACCTTATGTCTAGCGTAACACAGCCCTACCCTAACCTCAACTAACCTAACCTAGCCTAGCAAACCCTAAATCCTAAATCCCTAAATCCTAACCCTAGCCCTCACCCTTACCCCTAAACCAAACTTAAAGTAAGCCTAACCCGAATCCTAAACTCTAAGTCTAACCCTAAAACTTTAACCCTACTGAAACCGTAACCCTAGCCAAACCAAATCCCAATTCTAATTCCCCACTGCCCTGTAACCCTACAACCATAACATTCTAAACCAATACCCGTTGTTTAACCATAAACACTTACCCTCACCCTTATCTAAGGCATTATTATACTATTTTTTCGAAAACTTCAGAATAGGTCTTTAGCGTGCAGGTAGCGTGGCAGTCTGTGATCTGATCTCCCTTGATCCATCACAGATGCCTAGACATAAATATATTGCAATGAAAAGTTAACCTTGATTTTAATTAGAAGAGTACGTGATATCACAAAGGATAAAAAACCAAAAATACACATTTCTGATGATGTTATAATTTTAATTTATCTCCTTAGACATGGTTCAATTTGTATTTTAATGTGAACATTTTAAAATTATTTTTTAATAAAATTTATACTTTAATAAAAATCGATGAACATCGGATTACATAAGTATGTAAATTTTGTCATGCAGCCGTGAATCGCTGTAATTTAAACATTTTGTCATATTAAAACATAAGTTTTACTCTCCTTTATGTGTTCTGTAATTAATAAGTGCCCCACCAAGAACCGTAAAAATATTTACATTTCAATGATAATTATAGGGAGGACGAGTTAATGTAATAAGTCAAATTCAACGTGAATTCTAAACTGTTCAGATTTTGCAATCATTCGAAATAATAACAATCCAAAGATACCAATATTAGATAATAGTAAATTTATACTATGCTGTATACGACGCATTTCAAGGAGTTACCTCTCATCAGCAGCATTAAAACCGAAACATTTGAAAGACCAAAAAACCAAACTTATATTAAACAAGAAGTACTCAACCAAAAATACCGAAATAGGAAGCCAAATTTCAGCTAAGGAGATCTACCATGTGCAATACAAGGAATGAACCCTTAGTATTTCTATTATTTTTGAATTTTGCTAAATGCTGGTAATTTCTGTAACAAATCAATGAATAATCATGTCAGACAAGTCTGACGACTGGGTTAGCGAATACCCTCGGGGACCTAGGGTCCACCAGCAGAGGCATCATCCCAGGAGTTTCAAAATAACAATCCAAAGATACCAATATTAGATAATAGTAAATTTATACTATGCTGTATACGACGCATTTCAAGGAGTTACCTCTCATCAGCAGCATTAAAACCGAAACATTTGGAAGACCAAAAAACCAAACTTATATTAAACAAGAAGTACTCAACCAAAAATACCGAAATAGGAAGCCAAATTTCAGCTAAGGAGATCTACCATGTGCAATACAAGGAATGAACCCTTAGTATTTCTATTATTTTTGAATTTTGCTAAATACTGGTAATTTCTGTAACAAATCAATGAATAATCATGTCAGACAAGTCTGACGACTGGGTTAGCGAATACCCTGGGGGACCTATGGTCCACCAGCAGAGGCATCATCCCAGGAGTTTCAAAATAACAATCCAAAGATACCAATATTAGATAATAGTAAATTTATACTATGCTGTATACGACGCATTTCAAGGAGTTACCTCTCATCAGCAGCATTAAAACCGAAACATTTGAAAGACCAAAAAACCAAACTTATATTAAACAAGAAGTACTCAACCAAAAATACCGAAATAGGAAGCCAAATTTCAGCTAAGGAGATCTACCATGTGCAATACAAGGAATGAACCCTTAGTATTTCTAGTATTTTTGAATTTTGCTAAATGCTGGTAATTTCTGTAACATATCAATGAATAATCATGTCAGACAAGTCTGACGACTGGGTTAGCGAATACCCTCGGGGACCTAGGGTCCACCAGCAGAGGCATCATCCCAGGAGTTTCAAAATAACAATCCAAAGATACCAATATTAGATAATAGTAAATTTATACTATGCTGTATACGACGCATTTCAAGGAGTTACCTCTCATCAGCAGCATTAAAACCGAAACATTTGGAAGACCAAAAAACCAAACTTATATTAAACAAGAAGTACTCAACCAAAAATACCGAAATAGGAAGCCAAATTTCAGCTAAGGAGATCTACCATGTGCAATAAAAGGAATGAACCCTTAGTATTTCTATTATTTTTGAATTTTGCTAAATGCTGGTAATTTCTGTAACAAATCAATGAATAATCATGTCAGACAAGTCTGACGACTGGGTTAGCGAATACCCTCGGGGACCTAGGGTCCACCAGCAGAAGCAAACAAATCAAACAAATCCTTCATATCTAGCATGACTGGCTAATTAAGAACCAAACTAGTATGTTTACGAACCGTGTCACTGAGTATTGTTATATCGATAAAGTACAAAAAAAACAAATAAGATCAATGTCATTCAACATTAAGGACATAAAACATGTAAACAGGAAACAAAGCAAGATTATACATGTATGTGTCCAATGGCCACTATGCCCCGCTTCCAAGCAAATACCTTAATCATGTTCAGTCAACCGTGAAATTTAGGTCCCAACACCCCTTTGACCTAATCGTGAATATATCAAATCTTAAGGTATTTAGTGATAATGTTTCATGTTGATAGGGCATCAGATTCCCATTAAACTAGTTTTAATCTAAACTTTAACCTAAAGCATGACGTATGAACGAACAGGTGGATACACTAAAACTCTATATGACCAATTTTACCACAGGTGGGGCTTGAAAATGGGTATAAATTCAAAGCATAATATAAAAAAAACAAAAAAAAAAGAAAAAAAATAAGGAAAAACAAATTAAAGTGTCTGTACCAAGTCATACCATCCTGACCCTCTGTCGTGTTCATGTTTGTGTTGTGTGCTCTTTTTTCTACTCATTGGCTGTACCAAGTCAGACCATCCTGACTCTTTGATGTGTTTATGTTTGTGTTTTGTGCTCTTTTATATTGTTGTTTGTACGGCGCTTTGTCAGTTGGGTTACTGTGATTGATTTGTATGTTATTGTTGACCTTTCCTACTATCTATTTTGTTTTTTTTTTGGGAACAGCATGTATTACCTGTGTTGCTGTGATTGATTTGTATGTTATTGTTAACCTTTCCTGCTATTTAGTTTGTTGTTTGGGAACAGCATGTATTACTTGGGTTGCTGTGATTGATTTGTATGTTATTGTCGACCTTTCCTTCTATCTATTTTGTTGTTTGGGAACAGCATGTATTACTTGGGTTGCTGTGATTGATTTGTATGTTATTGTCGACCTTTCCTTCTATCTATTTTGTTGTTTGAGAACAGCATGTATTACTTGGGTTGCTGTGATTGATTTGTATGTTATTGTCGACCTTTCCTTCTATCTATTTTGTTGTTTGGGAACAGCATGTATTACTTGGGTTGCTGTGATTGATTTGTATGTTATTGTTGACCTTTCCTGCTATCTATTTTGTTGTTTGGGAACAGCATGTATTACTTGGGTTGGTGTGATTGATTTGTATGTTATTGTCGACCTTTCCTTCTATCTATTTTGTTGTTTGGGAACAGCATGTATTACTTGGGTTGCTGTGATTGATTTGTATGTTATTGTCAACCTTTCCTGCTATCTATTTTGTTGTTTGGGAACAGCATGTATTACTTGGGTTGCTGTGATTGATTTGTATGTTATTGTCGACCTTCCCTTCTATCTATTTTGTTGTTTGGGAACAGCATGTATTACTTGGGTTGCTGTGGTTGACTTGTATATTATTGTTGACCTTTCCTGCTATCTATTTTGTTGTTTGGGAACAGCATGTATTACTTGGGTTGCTGTGATTGATTTGTATGTTATTGTCAACCTTTCCTGCTATCTATTTTGTTGTTTGGGAACAGCATGTATTACTTGGGTTGCTGTGATTGATTTGTATGTTATTGTCGACCTTTCCTGCTATCTATTTTGTTTGTTGGGAACAGCATGTATTACTTGGGTTGCTGTGATTGATTTGTATGTTATTGTCGACCTTTACTGCTATCTATTTTGTTTTTTTTTTGGAACAGCTTGTATTACTTAAATAAACATTCAGTCTTAGATAGACGAACATGAATTTTCCTCCTGGGAGATTTGATATTTCAAATTGATGGTCTTGTTGTAAAATACGTATCAGAAACACAGACCTTTTAAATATTCGAAAGTATTTCTTCGCCTTTGAATTTTAAATTACTTTTCAGCAAGTCTCAAGTTTTACTTCAAGGAACAGTGGTATCGAGGTACGTAATGTATGCAAACATTCGAAAGCATAGAAGGATCATGCGAGATTCGAGATTCAACATGTTGAATAACCAATCAGAGTAAAGCTTCTAAGTTATAAATAGTATTTGACCAATGAAGTCTGATTTTAATGCTACTGCGTTTTTTATTTATTTGTAGAAAATCATTTACAAGTTACTATTTGTGAATTTTAAAACTACCCAGTAGTACCCCCTATTTTCTCCACATGTTTTTACACCAATCTAAAACATTCATTTTACAAAGAAAGAACACTATTATGTAAATATAAACACACTTTTTCCTAACAGTATTAAACATTAAATTAATTATTTGTCTTTGCTTATTATGTTCGCAACATATCCCTTTTAACGCGTGTATCTCCAACAGTGAAAATTAATTAATAATTTTGGCTACTGAATCTCGAATTTGTAATCTTGAATCTCGTATGATCCTTTTGAGCTTTAATTTTACTGATTCAAACTAAATTTTCCTGAAGTATACTTGAATTACTCGACCTCAATTTTACCCAATTCAAAGCCCATGTGAAATGTTTGAACTCAGAACACTTAAACAGATCCTTTCTTAGTTCCATATCAAAATGTAACAAAAGCTTATTTGCTAGGTACTTTACATTAACACACACTCATATTATTGGCTCGATTGTCAGTTTGTCTGAAGTGGCCCTGATTTTCAGTCGCGTTTTGATCAAATTTGGACACAACTATCCCGCAATGACCTTATTGTGCAGCTCACAATATGGTTGCTAGATGAGCAGTGATTGCTTGACAACCACGTACAGTATTTGTGAAACGCCCTTATCTCAGCACTGAGATCAAAATTCAAAATTCGACTTCAAGGGTTTCATTAAGTAATATCCAATGATTATTATGTAAAAAATTAGATTCGATTCGATAAATTTTTAGGGAGATGGTGTTGATGACACCCCTATAATCGTGGTCAAACTATAAAAGTGCTAGAAAAGTATGAATGGACCATCTTAGTGTTTTGGTGTATGAACCTTTTTGGTAAAGCACATTTGATTGCAATTTTTGATGCAATAAAACATTTCGTATCACTTCCGGTTTCCGAGTTTTATTGGGAAAACCACTTTTGGTTCCACTTTCGCGTAGTCGAAATTCACATGAGGAAGGCTTCTATCGCAGAAATACTAATCAGCATTTTTGTAGAGTTCATCAAGTCAAGTAATTTTGATGTGAAAAATATTTTCGTATCACTTCCGTTTTCGGAGTTATGGCGGGAAAAAGTATTTCCGGAAGCCCATCATCGCAAAAAAGACTGATGACACATTTTGTGAAGAAAGTTGAGAGAACTTCAAATGCGTAAACAGATAGTCGCTGCTACTTCTGGATGTGGCTTTGTTTCCATTCATGGCTGATACCTTCAGCTGTGTATTTCTTCTCTAATGACAATAGGGCCAATACAGCCAACGGGCTTGTAAAACTATTTGTCACCGTTTTATTTATGTTAAAACAACCAACAAATCTCATATAACCTAAATAAACTTTTACCTGTGTTCCATGTATTAATCTAATTAAGATAAAGGACAACAAACAGCTGGACGTCACATTTTTAAGAGCAGTTTACCTCGAATATGTCTAGAAAGATCTTGTGTAATAACTGTATGTTTTATATTACTATCTGTAGATTGGCAATTTCATTCTCAAATATGTTCTTCATAGGATGAACAATTATTTACGACTTTTTACTTTTTATGCAACCTTGATACGTATTACATAAGACAATTATATGATCAATTGTATTCTGTTGAAAAAAATTCTGATGTTTCTTGATCGATCAATATATAATCTCATTACTTGTTGGTTTCATTGAAATCGGTAATTTTATTGAAAGATTATAGTCACGTTATTTTTAGTACTTGTCAATGTAATTATAAGAATTCAATGTATCATTTAAGAGGCAATGCCACTAAAAACCAGGCAGAAATGGCGAAATTTTTTCGCCAAAGATTTTCAAATAAATTGTGTTTTGCATTCCTTTCACTTTGTTTTGATAGAATATGACACTAGAAACCTTCATTTTTACTTTATTTTTCTCATGGACACAATAAATGGAATGTCATTTTTGTGACCATTTTGGGTGCTTATATAGGGAATTATGTTGTTTCAATACTCAACAAAAACAGACAGTTGGACAATAAATCATATATAATGTAAAAGTCCTCAATAAAGATATAAAAAAACAACAATAAAATCGTTGGTATCTGTTTACATTATTTTGCAAACAGTTGTGGAATGTTCAAAGAAATGGTGGTTTTGTTGTACTTTTTTGTTTTCGGACATACTAATTTACTCTTCTTCTTGAAGGCACAAATATTTTTAGAAGCTACAACTTGTTGTTTGTATGCATATTTATACATGTTTAACCTTTTATATACATTTTTGACAGACTTTTATATGTAAATACCATGGTATGATATTTTGAAATGCCCATTTGCTCAATTGCACACCTTGTTTCTTCGCCGGAAAAGTGCAACCAAGATCATTATGATTTGCTAGTGTTAGTACAGTCTCATTTATATAAACACAAAATAACAAAAGACAATAGAATTTGATGTAAGATTGATAGCCATTAGGTCAGGAGATTTAGATTTTCAATGGTCATATCTTACTGTCTGTAATCACCACAAGTCTGTTCTTGGAATTGGTTGGTCACCCAGGGAGAGATCAAAATGCCACTCTCCAAGTGACAAAGGAAAGGGGAAACCAGAAAGGCATGTCAATGTAACGCAGTCGGCAGGGATTAATCAGTTGAGAACTGTAGTTCCAGTAGGAACAGGTAAATACTTTTCATGAAATTATAATAGATTTTTTTTATGTAAAAAAAACATGACCAGAATGGACATTATTTTCTATACCGGTAGGCATGTAGTTCCTGTTGTTTGCAGAATTTGATTCCGATTTTTTGTGAAAATCGTGAACAAAGTTTTTCAATTTGTTTTGTTATGATATTGTAATTATTATATTATTTATCTTGGCCTAATTTGTTTTGCGAAGCCTTATAACATGTATAATATGTTTACATAATACTTATAGTTGTTTACCAATTAATGTTAGAACTGCGCGGTTTAGAAATCACTGGAACAATAATAGATACTGATGGAATGACTAGAACTTTCTATTTGACTTACGTAATAATTCTGGTGTAATTCAAACTTCTACCGTATTCCAGAAGTTTCCGTTCTACAGTATATATACGGACAAGAAAGTTAGACTTTCAGAGTAGAACGTATTGGACCAGACATTCTTGTGTTCTCAGCTGTTGGATTGACGTTACACACATCATACTTGACACACTTTTATTTACGTTACATCATACTAGATTGTGACTGATTGGATATAATATTCCGTTTGGATTCCCGCAACAGTGACGAGAATTCCGGATTAGGAAAAGACGAAGGATTTTGAACAGTTAAGTTGACATTTTAGTATTTTTTGTAAACTTGTATATAATAAATCTTGTTAAATTTTATTTTTGATCTGTGTCTTTTGTTGGCTACAATTTAAAGGTGATTTCGGCCGTAACAGTTTTCCAAATATTACAGTCTTGTTTAAAATGTGAAAAATCTTGATTGCCAAGAACTACTAGCTGACCACCACATGTGACCTTGGTCATACTTTTGAGGTAAAGCTTATTCATTTAAAAATTAATGTACATCAGTATGATCCTATAGTGTCAATTCCCAAAATATTATTTTATTAATTTCTGTCTGACCAGGGTCACTTATAACTTGGTCATAAGATAATTTAGAATAAAGAATATGTAGACACTTTTTTTTAAATATAAATTGATTGTGCAATTTATATAAGCTTACATAAATCTCATAAACTGAGACCTTTTGTATAATGGCATTTAACAGAAAATTCTCAATTAAATTTGACCAAACTGAATGTTCTTTCAAGATTTTGTGTCATTTACATGTACATGTATCACTTTAAAATTTATAAGTTTTGTCCTTTTAAACAGTCCGCTTCATATTTGGATTTATTTCTTGAAATAGACTATGAGGGACGTTTGAAGACAAAACTTTATGACAAACGTGATGACTTCAACTTTCCTATTGTTAATTTTCCCTTCTTGAGTAGCAATATACCAGCATCGCCTGCATATGGCGTCGACGTTTCTCAGCTTATCCGATTTTCAAGGGCATGCGTGAGTTACCCTGACTTTCGACAAAGAGGATTACTGCTGTCACAAAAGCTTCTTAACCAGGGTTTTATCAGGGATAAGTTGATGTCATCACTTAAGAAATTTTACGGTCGTCATCATGAATTGATTGACCATTACAGTGTTCCAATATCTAAGATGATGTTGGACCTGTTCCCACTGTCGTAACCTTTCATGTGACCCCTACGATTTGTGACTTCCACCGGATTGACCTTGTTGAACTTCACGACGGGTGCCGTATACGGAGCAGGAACTGCTTACCCTTCCGGAGCACCTGGGTTCACTCCTGGTTTTTATAGGAGTTCGTGTTGTTCATTGTTTTTAGTTTTCTGTGTTTATTTGTTGTGCTTGTGGTTGTTCGTTTGTCTTCCCGGGTTTGTCTGTCCAATGGATTACGTTTTTTTGATTGCTCCTTAGGTATATTTGTCCTTTTTAAATGTTAAAAAATATTTGAAAGATAAAAAAAAGATTCATCCATGTATGTCATAAAGATTTTTTTTAAAAATTATTTCCTTCATGTTCCTTGCATTGGAAAATAAATATTCTACATCATTTATGTGTTTGCCATTATACTATGAGTTGATGTTTATACAAGTACATAACTGTAATGTTTAGAACTAAAAAAAGAATAATAAATAAAAAAATAAATTTATGTAACATACAAAATTTATCTTAAAATTTAACAAATCATGATGATTTTAAAATAAGCTTACATGAATATGTCAGACATGAAGGAAGAGACATTTAGAATGTGTGAAGTCTGAGATTAAAGAGGATACAGGTCTGATTTTGTATTAGTTAAGTTTAATCTGATTTATTTGTTAATAGTGGATTGGGAAACTTATATTTATCCCTATCCATTGTGTGGGTTGCAAGAGTGACCCCTGTAGTAGCATTTGGCTGCTCCCTTTTTTTAATCTACATTTTAACATGCTTGGGTGGAAATATTGTATTGTATTTCAGTGTAGATTTGTGATCATTAATACTATCTACTTAATCAAGCTTTGTACCTTTTTTCAGATAATTGAAGTTCTGGTTTGAAAGTTACAGAAACAGAAAAGAAAAACACTTAATAAACATTTTAATGTCAATTATATATAATGGTTGTGTCATAAATATAGATCAAACTAACGGGGGGATCCAGGATTTTTTTAGTGGGAAGGGGGAGCATAAAATTAAAAATTGAAAAATCTTAAGGCCAGCGGAGCGAGGCGAAAAATTTTTTTTTGATGATTTTATGCTAAACCAAAATCATGTATCTGGATAAAAAACATCTTTTTGGCTATCAAAGTCGGAGGGGCGGCAGCGTACAACATCTACGCCCTCTGGATCCGCCACTGTTAATGTCAATTGATATCTTATCTCCAAAAAGCCCTTACGTAATTTTAATATTTCGAATTTTTCCTCAGTTATTTTTACAATTTCCAGTGTTCTATATGTTCACATTTATTTTTGCACAAATATTTATAAATAATATAAATTCCTCTTTTCTAAATATACACAAGATGGTTTAGTTTTATTCCATTTTTTTGGTTGATGCATATATCAAATTATACTTTTTTTAAAGTCAAGCTCTTATGATTAAATACCTAACTTGATTTTGTTTTTTGGTTTTTGTTTCGCCTGCGACGAATAGTCGCGGAGGCGAGATATAGGTACTACATTCCGGCGGCGGCGTAATTTTGTTTTAAAACTTTAATAACTTTAATCTTAATGAAAAATGCAAACTGGATTCCTGCAGGGTAAAAGTTTAATGCTTGTTATAAATATTTTTGACCTGGGAGTTTATAGGTGACCCAGTAGGGGCAAGTTCATTTGATTTTACCAGATTTTGTCTCGCCTGTGACGAAAAGTCTCAAAGGTGAGATATAGGTATTAGTTTCTGGCGGCGGTGGCGGCGTAAACATTTGTAAAACTTTTATAACTTTGCACATGTAATACCAACAATTATGATTTATGATCCACAAGGTAGTTTATCGTATAAGATTTGCTGCAGTATACTTGTCTTGTGACCCTGACCTCATTTTTATGGTTCACTGACTTCATCAACATGAATTTAAAATCTGCGTCCAAGTTTCGTGGTTAAATCCATTTCTCAGCAACTGTAATACCTAGGCCAACCATATTTGGTCTATAGATATTTCTTGGTGGGTACATGTCAGTCTGACACCACCTTTTGACCTTGACCTCAATTTCATGCTTGAGTGACCTGTGTCACATTTTCGTGGTTAAGTACATTACTCAGAAACTAGAATACCTAGACCCACCATATTTGGTGAATAGATAGTTCTTGGTGGGTACATGTCAATGTGACATCTGGCTTGGGACCTTGACCTCAATTTCATGCTTGAGTGACTTTGTCACCTTTTGAAGATTAGGTCCGTTTCTCAGCACCGTTATCTGCTTAGTTTACAGATAGATGGGTAGAGATACCAGCAATTTTATTTTTGTTAGTTGAAGTTTCAATATTGGTCTAAACTTCCATTTAGATAGATGGGTCCAAACTTTTGTTCTCTGTTTGCTATGGATAATTGAAAATTACTGAAAAACACGTTTTTCCCCTATCATTTCATTGAAAATCGACCGATTGAGCCCATATATTGAATTTCATCATTAAAAAGGTGGTAATGATAAACAATTACATAGAAACAATTTTTTCTAGGTCAGTATGTTAGTCTGGGCTGGAAAAAAATAAATTGCACAATTTTTTTTTTCATTGAACACTTCTGCCTGGTGCGTACTGGCATTGCCTCTTAAGTAGTTTTATAGGGTTGTAAAAACATCTGTTGATAATTATTCTTAAATGAAATATATATATATATATATATATATATCAACAAATTCTCCAATCAGTAAACTGCACAACTGATTAAAAATAAAAATGTCGTGCAACCATAAATTCATTCTGAACTTTATACTTTCATCTTCCGACTATAAAAGGTACAGACAAGATAATGAAGCAGACATATTTTCTATCAGTCAATTTAAAGGTATAATTATAAAATTAACTTATTTCTTATGCATTTTTAAGTTATTGGTACAGATGGTTGAGCGTGTAATGCAAAAAACCACACTCACACGATTCATACGTTACACGCACACGATTCGCACGATACACGCACACGATTCGCACGTTACAAGCAAACCACATGATGCACGTTACACGAAACACGATTTCCGATCGTGCGATTCCTAAAAATTGTGTTTGGAAGATACGAACGTAATATAACGAAACGAATTATTATAATTAAATTTATGCCGGATATGAATAGCAGTGAAATATTGAAAATGCATTTAATTTTAAATAAATAAGTACGATGAAAGGAAGTCGTTTTAAACGGTCCCGTTTAACTTTTTTATAAATAAAAAATATTTATTTTTATATGGTATTTTTAATAGGAACTTTATAACAGAACTGTGAAATTATATTTTTAATTTATTACAAATCAATAAAGCTTTTCATGTTGTTATTACCTAATTAGCTATGGCATATTCACTGTTGACATTTAACTGTCAGATTTCATAGGTAAATTAACAGGTAAATAGACATTTTATCTTCATAAGAGCTCTTAATCCTTTGTTGTTTTAGCCCGGTCAAACAATTACTTATGGAAAAGATGTATTATGAAAATATAAATTAATAAATGATATTTGCAAAAGGATTAAAAACTCAGGCATATTTTAAGAGTAATTTAAAATATTTTTTTACAGATAAGTTAAAGTTCAAATTTATGTTTAATTTGCAATTGTTGCATGCAAGTTGCATCATCGTTTAGTTTAGGGAACCTTTTATTTAATTTATTCTTTCCAAACCAAATAAATTTAATAATTTAAATCAGTAGTCGAAAAAAAAAAAAAAAAATAGAATCTGTTGCGGGATTATTAATATCAGTATTTTCAAATATTTGACAACGATGAAGGTTCGTTCAAAAAATATTTTAATTCGAGTTCGAAATATTCTCGGATTTGAATTCACACGTTTTAATATCTGTTTCGACCAATGAAATCTCATACACGTTGCAAGATTCGAATAACACGTTTATTAACACACGCAAACCACACGCACACGATTCACACGCTACACGCACACGATCCACACGTTACACGCACACGTTTCGCACGTTACACGATGTTTTTGGTGATTTACACGTTCAACCAAGTGAACATGTATATAAACTATTTAAATTAGTGAATTAATTAATGAAAGCAAGTTGGATTTAATGTTGGTATAAGAATTGTATTAACATGTAATGTTCAAGACATTTATATATGCCTATGATTACAAGTTCTGACTAATCTATTACATTTCAGAATAAAAAATCAGAGATGTCACTTTAAATCAATATAATGACTAACTATAGCTAGAACACTGAAAAATAAGGGACGAGTCTTAAGGCTGGTCACTTGTAAGATCTTTGAATTTTGGTCAGGTTATGCGAACTTCTCAGGGTTAATCCATGTATAGTATGGGATATTTTTTCACCAGTAACCCCCTATTTTCTGTTCGTTTATTTATTATACAAACATGACATATCTTAAAGATCTAAATGAGAACATTTTATGAAATTCTATATATTAGTTTAATTGCAGTTATTTTATTACTTGTCATAAACATAAAATGTAATTATAAGAATTAAATGCACCAGTAGTTTCGAGGGTTGTAAAAACATCCATAAATGAAATATATGTATGCATCAATCAATTCTAGACTCTGTAAACTGCACAACCGAATAAAAATATAAATATTGCCATGCAACCATAAATTCATTCTGAACTTTATACTTTCATCATCCTACTATAAAAGGTTCAGACAAGATAATGAAGCAGACATATTTTTTTTATCAGTCAATTTAAAAGTATAATTATAAAGTTAACATATTTCTTATGCAATTTTAAGTTATTGGTACATGTATATAAACTATTTAAATTCGGTATGACATAACAGAAACTTGGTTTTGATGTTTGTTTAAGAATTTTATTAACATGTATGTACATGACATTTATATACTAGTCAACAAAAGAAACGATACAGGGTAATACATTTTTCATATATTCATAATTTCAAATACCTGTACTAAGCAGAAAAATAGGCCCACACGCTTGATTTTCATAGTACATTGTTTTCTAATCAAAAGCATGGATTTTGTGCAAAAAGTTTGAAATAAAAAATTCCAATTCTTGAGGTTTAAAAAAACACATTTTTCAACACAAACTTAAAAAATCAGTAATTTTACCCCGTTTTGAGTTTTTTCTATTGATTTCTGCCACTGGATTTTCATTTAAAAGATGTGTGTAGATTTTCTTCTCGATTTTCCGCAAATTTAATTTTACCCCTTTTGGAAATTTCCATGTTCCACCATTTTAAAGTTTTATCCAAATTTCAAAATTAGATGGCATCAGATCAAGAAATAAAGTAGCAAACCATTGTTGTCCTCATACTTAAGTTTTTTAAGGAATTACCAAGATATTTGGTTCCGAACTCGTGTATCGTTACTTTTGTTGACTAGTATATATACCTGTGTTTACAAGTTCTGACTAATCTAGTACATTTCAAAATAACAAAGCAGAGATGTCACTTTAAATCGATATAATGACTAACTAGAACACTAAAAAATAAGGGACGAGTCTCAAGGATGGTCACTTGTGAGATTTTTTAATTCTGGTCAGATTATGCGAACTACTCAGGGTTAATCCATTTATAGTATGGGATATTTTTTTCACCAGCAACCTCATATTTTCTTTTCATTTATTTATTATACATACATGACATATCTTAAAGATCTAAATGAGAACATTTTATGAAATTCTACATATTAGTTTAATTGCAGTTATTTTATTACTTGTCATATACATAAAATGTAATTATAAGAATTGAATGCACCAGTAGTTTTATAGGAATTCAGCAATTCCATATTATCTTTTCATTTATTTATTATACATATCTTAAAGATCTAAATGAGAACATTTTATGAAATTCTATATATTAGTTTAAGTTGTATAAAGCTTTAAAGATTCATCACATTTTCCATTCGATTTAAACCTATTTGCCTTTTTACAAAATATATGTGTTTTTAATCATGTGAATGTTTAAAGGCGCTGTGAAAGTTTCTAAACAACAACGCTATTATATTTGTTTTGATGCGACCCCTGTACACTGTGTGTATCTAGGTCAATTATAACTCGGCATTGTTCAGTGTCACGATAACATGTAAACTAAATTATGTCTGAAGATTTAACCACGTGATATTGTGTATTTTTTTATCATAAACTTGGGAGAGAACATTCTGGTTTAAATATTTATATTAAATCGGAAAAAGGAAAGATAATAATATTATTATTATTATTAAAAGTATTTATTTTTCTACGTTAATTAATTCATACCGTTTTAGTAAGGTTTTATAAGTAATTGTTATTTAATTTTTTGTATTGTAATATATCTATAAAACGGTAAAGGAAGATTTCAAGACGATATTGATGAAATATACAAATATATCAAAAACTTGAATTTCAGTTTTGGTTTATTGATGGTAGTTTTTGGAAATTTCGGAAAAGATTTTTAAATATGAATGTATGTTCATTAAATTTCAATTATTTTTTTATTTTTGTTTTTAAATAACAGTTAAAGTCTAATCTTCAAGTATCTGCATCTTTAACATATGTTGCAATTATGAGAATAGTTTGCACCGTTTTACTTCATAAGAAACCGTTTAAACAGTGTAAATTGCGTAAGTTTGATCATGAAAGCATGATGTGTCAATATTGTATATAGAAATAACCCTTTGAAGACATCGCCTTTGTTTATTGTCTTAAAATTAAATTAGTTGATAATTACGGACATGAACATCCCAGATACTTTGGTCACTTATGTAACATAAAATGAGGTTCCAAAAGGGAAATATTTTTTTTGTTTCCTCTCAAACATACATACATTTGGTTTTTGGTGGATAGGCAATTCTGTTTGTATCTGCCTGTAATTCAATGGTTGTTGTTTGTTGCTGTGTTGCATGTTTGATTTTTCGTTTCTTTTTGGGTACATTAATCAGGTCGTTCCTTTTCTCGTTTGAATTATTTACATTTGTGATTTCAAGGCCTTTTATAGCTAACTATGTGGTATGGAATTTGCTTTTTTTGTTGAAGGCTGTATGGTGACCTATAGCTGTTAATTTCGGTGTTATAAAGTCTCTTGTGAAACAATCTCATCTAAATTCATACCAAATTTTTTTATATTTATTTGGTTTCCTTTATTCTTGAAGGTATATCACAGCACACCTCTTATATACTAGCAATTATTAGTCATACATAAAGGTATTTTGATAGGTTAAGCCAAAACCATCTTCAAATGTGAGGTCAAAAACTTTAACATTTACACTTATCTTATATGTTCTCATTGCTTACATTACAAATAAAGTATGTATGATTTTCACAGACAGCCTCAAATAATTATGCAGGATAATTAAAAACATCCAGGAAACAAATTATGTCGATATGAATTTTGAAAGTTAAAATGAATACAGCCGGAAAATACAGGAACCTGAGGATTAAACATATGGTGCAAAGTCAATGCAATTTGCCTTAGTCACTTTAGAGTTTGCAGAAATTGGGAATTGCAATAGGATCAGGAATTTGTACAATAAACACAAAGTAAAAATTATCTACATTCCTATTCACTTGTGCAATAATCTACACACTATTACATATTTTCAATGATGATGTGACAACAAAACTCATCAATATCTATCAATATCTAATTCACAGCTAATTATTTCAAATCAAAAGCAAATAAAGTCAAGAAATGTTGGTGACCAGTCAGCAGTCGTGGGTTCACGTATTGCTTTTCTTTTTTTAAAGAAAGCAACTTGTTCTATTGTCAACTACTAAAGTCGATTTAAGCGACAAACGAAGTGTCTATTGGCATTATATGTAGTGATTTTTTTGTCAGTGTGACCATAAATATCATATATTTCATCCATTTTTTCAAATATTCAGCAGTGAAAGTTTTAAGTTTCCTTCTAATAGGTTATATTTTGGCAGTTATATTAACGCTCTTTTTATTATTCCAATAGCTTTAAAAAAAATCAGTTTTAGAGAAATACTGTACAATAGCAGGGAAATGGCATGTTATATTTTATGAGAAGTCTGTTAATGAGATAAAGATGACGTCCACGCTAATCTTGTATCGTTGATGTCAATCTAAACCTTGTATTAAAAGTGTAGTTTATCTATTCAGAATTTTTAATACATTTTCTGTTGAATCTAAGTCATTTTTATTCCTTTTCTATGTGCCACCTGGAAAAAATATAGATTTTGCTTTTTAAAAACGCTTCAACTAAAGCGTTATTATACAAACAATTATATTCTGAGATAAAAAAAAATATAAAAATTGAAATGCTCTGTATTAATACTTAGGTAGAAACACTGTACTATGTATTTGTCCATTTTGTGTGTGTGTGGGGGGGGGGGGGGGTTGCTAGTGGCTGGTTGGCATTCAATGCATTTTGATCATGCATTTTGAATTACAGTAATTACATTTTCATAACAGAACGTGGAACTCCAAGGGAAATATTATTATCAAAGTCCAAAATGATGGCTAGGTGGGAAGACAAGCAAACACCCACAACAACTTGAAAGCAACAGTCATACACCGGACTTGATACAGGTGAAAACAATATAAAGAAATACTAAAACACACTGTATTATTAACACCACTGCATCACGTAAAGAAAGTCGTGTGGAATTCTGTGAAAATCTTTTAATCCGAGCTGCAGTTTTACGTTATATGTTGACCTGATATAGCGATATGTACAAGGGACGAAGTCTCATATAATAAACCAATGAGAGGGAAGAATAAACATATCATATTTAATTGTTTTATTTTTCTGAACTGGATGTGTAATTGAATTGCTTTCTTGGGGTCATTTTTGTAAATTCAGAAATTATTGCATACATTTATTATTGTGATTTTGCCATTTAAGACCAAAATGCGATTTTAATTTTTGGGATATTGAGAAAAATCCCGCTTCATTCATTAAAAAAAATCCAAAATTCGAATTTAAATTATTGCGATTACAGCCCTGTCGCAATAATTTCCGAATTTACATTTTTTAATGTTTTCGTGTTTTTTTGTGGTTTTTTTTTGTCAGGCGTTATGGCAGTTTTACTGCTGACTTGATTAATAACGGATTCTTAGTTTTATAATCAAATCAAATTAAAATTTTATTGTCATTTAAATCATGAAATACGATTTGTGACAATCATAATAATGAAATACAATTAGTAGATTGTAATAGATAGATGTAAGGAAGGACAAGCTCGTTTTGTACTTCTCGTCGCATTCCTATTATTTAACGACCAGGAAAATAATACCCAAACGACAAAAGAGTGGGAGAAGATCGTAAACTCGAAATCCAAGGAAAATAAAAAAATGATGAGAATGATCGCAAGAAACAAACGCCACCAAGATACATTTATAACTGAAAGACTAAAATACAGATAATAAACTAAACAAATATAGAACAAAACAGCACAGAAACTAAACCACTAGCAACGTGAACTCCCACTAAAAACCGGGAGTGACCTCAGGTTCTTCCAAAGGGTAAGAATGTCCTGCTCCGTTGCTAGTGAGTACAATTCAGTAAAGAAATACTTACATTTTGATTTCTTTTGTTGAGTTATGATAAGATAAATCTAATCATAACAGTGACAAGGGAAACAACTCCTATTGTGGACTGTTTCGGGAAAAGTCCAGGACTATGACCTGCAAAGTAACACAAACAATTAATCGTTAAGATTGAGAACTCTTCCAAACATCTGTTCGATTCCAATCTTTATTAAGAAAAGGATTGTACATTTTCCGCCGAAGGTAGGTGCTATACATAACTATGAAATAATATGTTAATTGTTGAGAGAACAGAAATATTAGAGGTAAAGGTCAGTAAAGCATATTATTTCATAGTTATGTATATATCATAGAATTAAAGGTCCAAAATTCATAAATATATAAAAATAGTATCAAAATATAAGGTAATCGTTTTCAATGTCAATAAGTGAATCAAACAACACAATCTAATGTGTCTACGCTGCATACTACATTTGGTACCACACGATAAACTACAAGACTCGGTTGCGTTTCATGTGTATAAAATGACTACATGTGATATCCAACACATGTCAAAGGTGGGTGTATGATTACAAATAACTAAATTAGTGTGACATATAAAACCGACCGGAAAGAGTTCTATATGGCACACCATAAGTACATGTATATGCTTATTCTATCTAAGATACAGCTGGGGGCGGGGGGGGGGGGGGGGGGGGGGCACTATGGAACTCTGTCCAATTTATACATTTTTTGTCAAATTGAATACTTCTGCTTAATGCACATTTTCAATATATTCATATGTCAAGCCGTTTTACTATTTATTCGAACTTCAAAATATCTAAAAAACTTGATAAGATATCTCATATATATATAGTTTATAAGATATCTTAAATAGTTTATATGATATCTTATATAGTTTATAAGATATCTCATATCATTTATAAAATATCTCATATAATTTTCTTTATAAGATATCTTTTAAATTATATGAGATATCTTATAAAGTATGAGGAGATGGTATTCTACAACAAGGAAAATCTGGAGAAAATTGACATTATACTCCTTCAAATTTCAAAGCCACAGGAGGAGCTGAGTGATTACATAAAAAAAAGTACCCTATTCATTTGGGGCAAACGGGGCACCGCGATTTTATCTGATTTGTTTTTGTCTTTATATGAAGATAAAAATAAAATAAAACGATATTAACAAACATGATAAGGGTCCTTAGTGCCCGAATGTTTTAGGTAGTTCGTCATGACTACTTAAGGTCACTAGCCTGTCAAACACTGAGGTTGTGACTGTGGCGGGGTGTGATCGACTCCAATTTTAATTGACAAGGATTGCCAATTTGCCTAGGTGCTTTCTCCCGGTACTCCGGCTCCCTCCACCAATAAAAACTGGCCGCCGCGAAATAGCCAAATGTGCTGAAAACGGCGTAAAAACCCAACTAAACAAACAAACATGATGATTTTAATATTACAATTTTGAAATTCTAATATATTAGTAGAGGCATATCAAGTCGACAGCATTTGGTTTAAACATTTAACATTCATTCATTAATGCCTCGTATGATATATACACGACGGCTTCATGGGCTTGTCAGCTTAGCGGAAATAATGTCACATTTTCAAAACATCATCTGCAGTAATTTCATAGGCTAACAGCAACTTTCGGTACAAAGTTTATAACTTGATAGATTCCTTTCATGACGTCGTGCTTATGAATACGTACGCATGCAATATAGTCCAGCTGATTCGTGAAAAAAATGTGGGTTTGATGATAAAAATAATCATATTTGGCATGGTGGTAGTAATGGACACCCCAAACAATATTAGATATGTACCCGCCTTGATAATTCAAAATGGCGGCCTTTTTCAAGATGAATATAAAATTGACGTATTTTGCATGTTGAAAGTTGCAAACAGTTTTTGCTTTGACTTACCAGAGATGAAAATATAAATAAAATGATGAAATAAGATTAAAACAACTTCACTGATCGCTTACTCGGCCGGGGATATGAACGCACTGGAATTGAAAGTATAAAAATACAACGTAGAACAATTAAAGCGGAAAGACCTGTTGAGGGTGAAAAATAAGAACAAAAGCGGCCCGCTATCATTCGTAACAAAATTCATCCCACATGTTAAACAGCTTAGGCCAGCTATCATAAACACTGGAACAGTATAGTTAATAATGAGGAAATAAAACACAATTTTGTAAATAACCCAATTATTGCGTACAAACGAAATAAGAATTTGAAAGAAATACTAACCTCTTCTAAACTGAAAAAGCACTGTATCAACTGATATCATAGTCAATTTATCACTAAAGAAAATACATGTAACACATACATGTATAGATATAATATATATATCAAACCACAATGTTCACCAGATCCCTACTTAGGTGTAAAGCCCCTGATAAGTTAACATAAATTAATCAACAATTTCGTCATCATTTGCCGGTATCTAACCCATTTTAATACAGTTTGTTCGGGTGTCTGATGAGAACATGGCCTGATCACTGATTCAAATGCCATGGCAACCATTTAATGTAACATGGCCTTTACAATACTAATGGATTTCGGGCTGTTATGTTATCTGAATTGCGATGGTAAGATGGGATAGGGACACGTTCAATCAACAAAGGTTTGTGTTACGTTGTTTTGTAATTTTTTTCGTTATATGCCATTTTGAAAATATTATAAATAAAAAACATAATTACAAATGTTACTTAAGCATTTGACACACTAAATTTGTTTTTGTCAGTTGTAAAAACAGATAAGGTTTCAATGTCCAAGGTCCTATATACAGATAAAAACATGGCAATGCTACATGCCCACCATCTTGAAAAATGTTTACAGTTGCTTTGCCCTATGATACAACTTTGGTTGAAATATGCATATTCATTGGATCAGAAGTTAATAAAGTTGTAGTATTTGCAGCTTTTGTGCAACCCCCCCCCCCCCCCTTCTCCCCCGTGTACAAAGGTATTCACAGTAATCACTCACCAGACACATAGACTGATAGTCGCCAACCATCATCGTTAAGGCTTAAATCTGTTCTATAGTATATAAGTAGATATCTTCCTCCCCCCTGTTCGAATTCATAGTTGTCTTTCGTACCGCATATTTGGTCAATTATTTGGGATTCTATAGATACAGAAAAACACAAAATAACTAATAATATAAACACATATATTGAATGTACCGGACCTAATTCAAAAAATTGTCATCACGTTTAATAAAAACTATATAAAAAAACGATTGCTCACTGCAATCTGTGAAATGAACCGTTTTTATAGTTTCAAATTCTGTGCTTATAATGTATTTTGGACTGAATATATATGTATTCTAATCATTCAAGTTTCGAAAGAGGGAAATTCCACTAAAACGGTACAAAATTATAGTACACAACACAAATTAAACACTGACATAGAAAAAAAAAGGATTTATATAGAAAAATAATCAGGCTATATTTGGAAATCCCCAGTCCGTAAAAACTCTTTAGCATTCTTTACATGTTTTTTTTTCTAGTTTCTTACGTGTCATATCCTAATAGAAAACTGGATATATATATAGAAAAAATAATAAAAGTGAATGCAGAAAAGGTCAAGAATGACATAAAAGTCAATTAACACCAGCCAACAGACAGAAACTAAAACAAATAACATAAAATAGCAGAAAATAAAAACACAAATCCAAAAGAGGACAAATATACCTACGGAGCAAACACAAAAAAACACGAAATCCATTAGACATACAAATGAACAACTACAAGCAAAACAAATAAACACTGAAAACTAAAAAAACAATGAAAAACACAAACTCCTATCAAAACCAGGAGTAAACTCAAGTGCCCCGATAGGGTAAGCAGTTCAGAATAATCTGAATTACATACACAGAACAATGATGTGGATAAAATGGTTTTAAGGGCGCACAGACCCCATTTATCTGTTCTGAAACTGTGGTTTTTAACACATACTACTAAATCCCATATCCAATATAGTATGACTACAAGCGAGCAAAGTGTCCTTAAATCAAGCCACCGAGAACGCAGCAGGTAATATAAATTCAAATGCAATATATATATATATATATATCAACTGTACGGGCATTTCAAGATTGATCAGGTAGACTTGAATTGAAAGAAAACGGAAAGCCAGTCTTAGTTTTTATCTACGTTTTACAAACTAATATAATTACCTCCTCATGGTGTGCACTTCTGGATTAAATTAAATAAAGTACTCTCGTAACAAAACTTTGGAAAAAAATATATAAACCAGAACCTTGTGAGCAATACAGCCAAACAGATCCAAACAGTTTATGCAAAATCCTGGAAATGTCAACCTTACCTTAGAAAGATGAAACCCATTATTTAAGGTAATTGTTCAATAATAAATGATGACGGTTGCAGTTATACTTCTTTAAAAAAAGACTTTAATCAAAAGTTCAAAGCATGGATAATATGGATATATCTTTATCAAATTGAAAAACTCGTAGTTGTGTTTATGTGGCGTCGGGGAAATTAAGTTTCCGAAGTTTGCGATAATTACTATCATTGTCATTACGTTGCATGGAACATCCGGGACATTTACAAGAATCACGTGGTAAAGATGTGGTCGGGAAACTTTAAGAAAATTCTAAAATTTATCATCTCTAACATCAAAAAGGTGTGTACAAATCATAGAACATATTGCCGAAGTATTGACTGAGGTTATGGTACCCTCTTGAACTAACAGTCCAGCAGCAAACGTATCAACTCAGTATTGATTAAATTCACTCAGATTTCTTAATTCCATTTCTTTTCCTTTCCCTCTTTTGTATTCGTGATATAAATCGGCAAAAGAATATCGAAGGAACAAAACATTGAGAAAAGTCCAGGGAAAAGATAAAGTCAGTAGAAGGAAGCAAAACAAACAAACGCCACAAGGATACATGTATAACTAAAAGAATAAAAACTCAAGAGGTAATATGAATGCAAATACAATACACACCTTTACCGTTAAAACGAGCACATTATGACCCAGCTATCTAAATTGTGTACCGTCCACTCTAATTTGGACACCTTGGTGGTAATCATACTGCATTTATAGTGTGTCGTATTCACCAGAGTGTCAGAATAGATAGGGGGTACCCATAAAACCGGATTAACCCCACCAATATTCAGTGTCTGTACCAAGTCCTGACTCTCTGTTGCGTTCATGTTTGTGTTTTGTACTCTTTTATGCTATTTTTAGCATGGCCTTCTGTCAGTTGGGTTGCTCTGATTGATTGATATATTATTGTTAACCTTTCCTGTTATTAATTTACCTGTTTGTTTATAATAAAATCAATAAAACCAGAACAAGACAGCACAGAAAATGAAGCAGTAGCAATGGGAACTCCCACTAAAAACCTGGAGTGACATCAGGTGCCCCGAAAGGGAAAGCATGTCCTGCTCCGTTAACGACACTCATCACCATATGCAACTATATCGGTCATTATTAAGTTAGTTTACTCAGTTCAGACTTATTAACTGGTTACCAAATTATCGTGTACTGGTCCCGTTTATGCCAGGTATTTATCGTAATTCCAGAACACTCTATGATTGATTATAGCACGTACTCCCCGTTTTATTTAGAATATGTAGTAACATTTCACATGGATTATAATTGCAATATATAAAATTGAGACAATAATTAATAGTATATTAACTTTATTTTGTGGGGTTGATGGTATTAATAGATCAAGAAGAAATCTTCGAAATTATTTTTCAAACATAAGTCCTTATGCAAAATCCACGTGCGTGATATGTATTTATTAGGCGTTAAACACGAAACAATCAAATGCGATTTGAAGCAAAAATTTTATTTAAAGTACATATCGGAAACGACCAAGTAATAAACTATACAATGAGGGGATGGATGGTGTCAAACACACGATACCAAATAAGGTATGGGCATTTAATTAACAAGTCCCATTGATTTGTATTGATAAATTGACAGTTATTATTTGACACCTATGTACTACCAGAGGTCACGTGATGACGGAGATAGCTGGATATGCATTGCAAGTGTAGTGTCAGGTCTGGTGAGGTGTCGAGTCCGATGGGGGTGTCAATTCCAGAAGGACGTGAAATCTAACTAAATATATCTTGTCTCATACACGAGATAAAAACTCCGTATTAGCCAATCAATTCGTGATGACGATCCTAAAACGTTTGGAGTGATTAAATTAACATAGACTGAACAAAACTTTGTCTGCGAATTTTATGTGACAGCAATCTCGCTTTGTCGAGAAAGTCGCCGTATAAATCACATTCGGCAGTAACGAATCAACTGTGAAAGGCATACATCATAGGCAGGAGACCTTAGCATGTTAATGCTAAGGAAGGGGAAATTCAAATACCAAAAAGTACCTGAGGCTAACAGGAATATGCCATGATAGATTCTAAAAGATTGCTTCAGATAACAAAGTATCATGTTGGTTTGAATAGTGGGTAGTTTCCTGTTTTGCTATCTTTGCATTTCCATAAAGTACATACCAAGCATCCAAACTACCATTGTTAAGGCTGTTTTTAAATTGAATGGAAAAATTGAGAGAATTATGTTTTTACTTTAAGTACTTCATTATATAATAATAAATCATTAGATAATCTTCGGTAGGCGAGTCGGACTTAGTATTGTTTTCCTCAAAAAGATGCGAAGCCATGGTAATTATTTTCAATTACATGAATTAAGTGTGTAATTGTTTTTTTTTTTTCCTTTGGCAGAACATTAAATTCTCAATTACCATGTACATTTCGAATGGGCACCCTATAATGAAGTACTAGTAATTCACATCTTTGCTTGTGTAACAGTAGAGCATGATTAGTCTCCCAAAATTACCTACTGCACCAACTGGGAATCTTTGGTACAGTAGTCCACCGCTTTACCAACTGTGTTAAAGGAGTACTCCACTAGCGCAGCTACTGGGGGTGGTGGTTATAAGCCTGTTACGGTTCTATAACTTCTGTCATACACAAGGGAAGCCCCGTTACACTTGGACAATAAATTGCAATAACCTTGTCAAAACAATAAAATAGTATAACTTAAAAATAAGGACCAAAAACAGTTTTATAATTCATACAATGTATGAGGACAGAGCATTGTCATGACACATTAAAAAATGTACCTATAAGGCAGCATGGCTCCTGATGATTACCATGCTTAACATGCATAGGTAATAGCTACTTAGTATACAAATTGTAAACACATATTGTTAAAATATTGCAAAAGCTATTAGGACAGGGTTATGTTACCCATAGAATAAAGTCTTTGCTTCGAAAATTCTACGGTCGTCACCACGATCTGATTGACCGCTATGGAGTGTCAGTTTCCAACATGACAAAGGCTTCCATCTGTCAGAGATGTTCCTCTTCCTCCAAGGTACATGAACTTCAACGACCAGTACAACGGGTGTATTGCAAAATGCAGGAAATGCTCACCCTTCCGGACCACCTTAGTTCATCCCCTGTGTTTGGTTGGGTTTGTGTGCACTTTTTGTTTTTCTTGTTGTTTGTTACTCTTTGTCCTTTGTCGTCTTTTTGGTGCTCCCGGTTTTGTTTTTTGTAAACGGACTTTCCCTCTTTTGACACTTCGGTATTCCTACTTTTTCACAATTTTTGTTGGGTGTTTTGCGAGAAACCCAATCAACACATGACAAAAGTTCAATCAAGGAGGCAACGCCTTAATTCCTTAAATTCTGATTTAAATAATCTCAAATCTCCTCCAAATTTCTTACCATTGAAAATCTGAACATAATCATTAACACACTTATCACCCGACTCAGAATTGAAAAATTCAGAAACTTTCCCACAAGAGTATTGGAATCCGACCCTTTATCTAGTATCCAACAAGTCGAGTAGGATCTACAAAATAAAATACGTGGAAATAGTAAAATATTATTTTAAGGGATAGATAGTAGTTATGGCAAAAAAAAAAAAAAAAAAAAAAATTAGAATTTAGAAATGTCACATACATTAAAATAAAAAACATTCACTATCAAAGCAATATGCATGTAAATAAACAATAAAATTGATAACAGGAAAGGTCAATAATGACATAAATTGTACCAACCAATCAACACTACCCAACAGTTAAAACCCAAGACAAAACAATAACATAAAGAGAACAAAACACAAACATAATCAAAACACATGATCAAGATAGTCTTACTTGGTAAAGCATTTCCTTCATCTATCCTGACACTTTGGTGCATATACAGCCAAAACATTATGATTACGAACAAGGTGACCGCTGGCTAGAACGTAAAAACGTAATCCTTTGGTAAGACAAACCAGGGAAGACAAATTAACAACCACAACCACAAGCACAAAAAATAAACACTCGACATGATAACTTTAAGTTTAGGAGTTCGAGCATTTTCAAGTTGTAAAAAAAAACTTTTTATGAAAACAACCGTTATGGAAAATCAATAACAAGAAAAATAAATATAAAATGTAAAAAAAAACAACAAACTAAAAAGTTAAAAATACAATTTTATATTTGGTTTTGTTCGACTTGTGTATTTCATACATTTTAGTCGTTTTACGCCCCTTTTGACAGCTCACCATCTGCTTGTATTTTTCTTGTTATCTATTGTCGCAAGAGCTGTTTCGCAACATACTTAGTTATTGAAAATCATTACTTCATTATCTTTTCTTTATAATATAATTTTAGTGATAATGTATCCCCTACTTTTGGATATTTTAGTTGTCTCTCATGAGTGATATTTCCTGACAGAAGGTGCCCTTTTTTAATACAAAGGGAACTATTACTTTAATTTTTTCTGGAAGTATTGAATTAGGGACATGGAAAAACTTCGAAAAATATGTTCAAAACATATCATTAATGTCAGTTGAAGATACTGTTTTAAAGTAAAATCATTTTGCATTGATATCCTTGGTAGACACCTTCAAGGAACAAAATACTCTATAAGTAGGAGAGGTAACAATTTTTCCATTGATATCCTTGGTAGACACCTTCAAGGAGCAAAATACTCTATAAGTAGGAGAGTTAACAATTTTTCCATTGATATTCTTGGTAGACACCTTCAAGGAGCAAAATACTCTATAAGTAGGAGAAAACTCACATGTAACAAAAATGGGGAATTAATATAAAATATAATATTCGTGATATCAACAGTTTATCACCATAGTGAGTTACATTCCAATCATGTAATATTTCCTCTGGTTTTACTCACTGCAGAGACAAAATATAAGAGAATGTAAGAACACCTCGTGAGGTTTTGTTCCTCTTTTGTTACTTATATGGTTTTTAGATACATCATGTGGCTTGGCAATGTTTTGTTATCATACAATCACAGTAAATATAGCATATAACTAATTGTCTTAATATTGTGACAAACACATAATGTATACATAGTATATGTCCGATGGATTTCCGAACAATTATCGCAGATACAAGGCATTCCTAAATATTCATTTTTGGCCTGAGCACTAATCCCCAGCAGTTAAAATCAGTTTTAAATACTCTAAACCTTTTGAACACACACCGTTGAGACACTATTCATCCTACTCGCCTGGCGAATATATATATATATATATATATATATATATATATATATATATATATATATATATATATATATATATAGTCTCTTGCTTTTTCAGTCGAAGTTGTGTTATGTCAAAAACTTACTTAGGATATTTAGTTGTACCAAAACCATCATGAGATTCTATATAGGTAATATCTGTAGTAACTTTAACTACTTGTAAGGAGCCACCTGTAAATTAAAGAGACAAAATATATTCGATAAAATTCTACAAATTGTAAAAAATAATAACTATAATTTATTACAACAATAATACTAAGAAATATACAATATTATTGCGTTGAATAAAGAGATGAATATGTTCGACAATTATCTTTTCTTTTTACAACCCTCCCCTCCCAGAAATGTTCGATAAGTTACAAAAGAACTACATTTTGAATATAGCCCTAAATCTTTTACCGTGAGGTCAATGGCCGACAAGTTTTGCTGGATTTGATTATCCACTTTTTCCCGCGCCTTTTTAATCAGATTAGATATTGGTTTTTCGTGGTATTTTAAAGGGTTTTAAACTTTTAATAAAGTCTATAGGGTTTAACCTGTCACTGCGAAATCAAGGACCGACACAATGGCATGGTGGGGTTATCTTCCCATTTCCATGCGCTTTTAATTCCGCCTCTTTTCTGGGCCTTTTAATGGTAAGGACGTCCTTCCGTAGGCTATCGGCGTTGATCCTTATCGTGGATTCTCTTGTTTTTCGCTGCTCAATCACGCAGCGACCACTAGCAGTAGCAGCAGCAGCAAAAACCAAAATGAGCACGTGAGTATAATAATGAGCAACAAAGAGAAGTGATGAGCAGTGAGAATAGTGTCAGTAGTGACTTTGGTATAAGAAGCCTAGGACACACGTAGTGAGTGAGATTTCGAACAAAACACAGATTCAACGATCCGTAAATCACATATTGTTCGAGTCGGATTTAGCAGTGTTGTCCTAATAAACAGACAAAGACAATTTGTGTCATTAAGACATCACAATCCAATCAGCTAATGGACAGGTTTAAGGCAGAATATAATCCGAGGTTTTGCTTAATTTCGTCAGTTGTTTGAACATCGTAAAACAACATGCACATACGGATCGATGGAAGCGAAAACGCATCTCGTTTATTTATTGGTTCCTACTAGATATTCAATGCCTGTGGATCTCTCTAACGGCGACACAAAACCGAAAGGAAACGGTAAATACTTCCAACTAAGACCAAGAAAACCAAACGTCTTGAAATTACTATTGGAGAAGCTACCAATACGGGGCTTAAGAAGAAATGTTCAAAAAGCCAGATGGAAAATAACCCTCTTGACTTCTACAAACATTTGAAAATCTGCAAAGGGTGTATAAGCATTGGCAACCAGTGGAGAAAACTGAACAGAGACTACATCAGAAAACTGAACTGTGGAAAACAACGATTTCGAAAAGAATATTTTGCCAGACGCTTAACCCAACAGATCATGCAGAAATCCATAGCAAATAAAAGCACCTGCATAACGGATGCAGCTCATTCGAACATCGAATCGCAAAAAGTAGAGACGTCTTAAAAAATTATATACCTGTGGCATATGTGGATACCAGTCCCAGAGAAACTTCAACCTAGTTCATCACAAAAAGAATAAACACGGTATGGAAGACGGATTAAAAGAGTACATAAAATCTGATTCAGCCTCAAGCACCGCCACAGAAAGCGATAACGAGAAATCTGAACAAAGCAGTGTCCGTGGATCAAACGTAGACTCCGACTAGGAATGCGAACAGTCCTAACGGGTCGTTATATCACTAGTAACTCTTTTAATCTTAATAGGCCATTTCAATCTTGATTTGTCTTGAGAGGAAATAAATTCAAACCAAAACTAGATTTTCAAACCATTGCTTGCAGCCGATCAAGATCGGTTCAGACCAAATCGGATGATTTCATATCATCAGTCATTACCTTAAAATACCTTTTTAAGAACGAATTGGATCGGTTAGGTACAGAAAGAAAAATACTGAAAATCTGTGTTAGGATTACTGAGAACGTCAAGATTATAATTCATTTTATATATTTCCTTCCGCTTTATTCTCGGATTTACCTATGATTCAATAGGGATCATCGCCCTTATTACTGTTAGGGAAAGTTTTAAAATTATATCGATTTATGGACATAATGTATTGATTTTTGTTATAGAATATGTTAGAAAATATTTGTGTTTTTCCCCCGAATATGTATAAGAATATACAGATCTTGTATTGATCACATAAATTAAAATCATTCATACAATCCGTCAAAATTCAGTATGGACTAAGATCTGAACCTGCTCAAACAAAACTCATTCGAAAAAGACATAAAGATTGTAAGTCACAATTAAAAAACCAATCACTGATCTGCGCAAACTCTCTCCATGACGTCAAATACGACGGACCAATCGTTTCTGAAGAGTAATACATAATGCCCCAACTGAGGTGTGCAAATGAAGGAAATTCCCATTCAAGGTATAAATAAATAAAATCAAATTTTTCTTTTAATCAAATAAGAATTCAATCAATCAAATGATTAATACTTACAAATCGCGATATAAAAATAAAAACGAATTATTATCGTGCCAAAAAATGCTGCAAAGCACCGCGTTGGTGGTATATTCAAATGTAGGTGGTTGTCATCAGTTCGTTTTTGCACGAGATTTTCTGTTTGTTGTGGAGAGCAATAAAAATTACCATAAAAGGCTTGTTGTGTACCCGCGCTTTTACTATCCACGCTTTTGTCAAGATGTGGTTACTCACCTGTAAAATGTTTTACTACGTACGAGAAGAAAATAGTAAACAGCACGTGCTATAAGTTACGACAAACAAAACATGTTAATCTAACCACAAGTTTTAAACATACGACGTAATGCGTGCTCAATTTAAACGTGTTTTGTGCACATTATATTTAGACATGTTTGAAATTTAAATACATGTTTATTATGAAAAAATGATAGATTGACTTATGTTTATGCATTTAAAGTTAGAAGTTGAAAAAAAGGTTCGGGAAAAAATATTTGTGGAATACATTAAAAAAAAACACGTATATTGTAATTGTCTTGTTTGGCTGAATATAAAATTTGATTCACATAGTTTGTAGAAAGATTAGGAATAATACCCAAAATAAGTGTTGGAAATGGTAAGAATTTTTTAAAATAATCAAAATATCAAATATTTCTCTTGATTACCAACGGTGCTGCTATCAATTCACTGATGACATAATTTTTTATATGTTTGCACACTACGACTCGAATTCTTTCTTTATGTTACAATTATATTTTGATAAAGCATCTAATATCGATCATTTATTTTGTTTACTATCGTACACGTTTCATTGTTTACTATTTCTAAATCCATTCATTGAACTGGGAGGTGTGCGTGTTAAACATGATTTGATTGGATGTTCATACAAGTTCAGCGTGACGTTATAAATTGCTGTCTCTCGCGTGTGAGTGGTTGTTTCATCGTGACATATGTAATTTCCAAGGTAGTGTTTGCCCAGGTCAGTTTACTCGCCCATGCATTGTCCATACTGAATTTTGACGGCTTGTATTTGAATTAAGAAACATTCCACCAATATCATGAATATGTTTGATGAAAAACTCGTAAATACATTTTATTATATTATTTTTATTTATTCATTTATCTATTATATATGTGATTCTCCCAAAATATTTTATAAACATACACATAAATTTCAATATTGCATATATATGAAGTAGACTTATTTTTTGAAGTTGTGAAAGATCATATCTAAGATCCTAAGATGACACCTTTTGTGCAGGGAAGAAAATGATCATCATGTTTGTTTTTTCGCAGTTGTAAAAATGTCGGTTGAATTATTATTTACAATTTATGTACGCAAAGTTGGCAGTTTAATTAATGTAAGTCATATACATTCTTATCAGCATGTGGTCACCTAACCGAACTTCATTATCTATTTTATGACCGACCGTCAATGAAATGTACCCGTTATTAGTATTGGATACACACACATGTACCTTCTGTAGGGTGCATTTGCAATAGGGGTATATCCCATTTATATCATGATACTTTGAAAACTGTATCTGATAGGTTTTAACCATTTAAAAGGGGGTCTTCTGGCATTTCACCATATGCAAAGATAAAGATAAACTATGATAAATGCAGACTGGTAACATTTTATGGCATCATGATATTAATATAGATTCTCCTTCAGATACGAGTGAGTTATGGAATTTCTCTATAGAAAAAGGGGCCGTAATTCCCACGTAGAAATTTAATCACCCTGAAGTGGTTAAAGATGTTATGTATTTTTATCCCACCGATTAAACACGTCAAGAATAGGAGAAAGCTAGTTATCTAACTGATAGAACTTTGATTCTTTGTTAATCACTTCTTAAGTCAGGATATATTTTAATTATACATGACATAGGAATTGTCTATTTTTCTTATTTTGGTAAGTTCAATTCAATGTTTAGTAAGTAGTTTCTTCTGATATTCAGTGCTAAAGAAGAAGTGTTTCGCACATATTAAGATTGATACTGATTTAATCATCTTTATAGTTACGGTATTGAATGTTCTGATATGTATTTCAGACAATGAAATACTGATTTCCATTTACTGCTCTTTGATTGAAAATTGTTATGTATATATATTATTTTAACCAATATTTCCTAAACTGCTGATATAAATTGAGATCAACTTCAAAATCTACACTAATTTGTTCGTTTGTTAAGTTGGAGTTTTTACGCCGTTTTCAGCACATTTTGCTATTTCGCGGTGGCCATTTTTTTATCGGTAGAGGAAGCCGGAGTACCCGGAGAGAACCACGACCTTCGCTGGCAAATTGGCAATCTTTGTCAATTAAGATCAGATCCAAACACAGAATACTACTTGAACAGGCCGACTCCGAAATGATCCAAAAGTTATCTCCCTTG
Organism: Mytilisepta virgata; assembly: GCA_028015205.1. Classification (NCBI taxonomy): domain Eukaryota; kingdom Metazoa; phylum Mollusca; class Bivalvia; order Mytilida; family Mytilidae; genus Mytilisepta; species Mytilisepta virgata. Next base: position 7,424,092 of record CM051513.1, read on the forward strand.
CACTTCAAGTAAAAAAAAAACGCCGAAATTATCTCCCTAAAACAACCGGTTAAAATATGCACGAAAAATGGCGGGAAAGTTCATCATTTGCGGTTGAGCATGCGCACAAACTACTTCCTGTAACGTCATTTCCGGCGAAGACACTTCCGCCACCATCAGGCACTACTAAAACAAATACTAATTTAAAACCTCACATACTACCAAAATAAATCCCAATAACAAATTCCTGTGATCAGGTACAATTGCAACCAATATCTTTATATAACCAAACAATACTTAAATTTATCAGTAATAGAACAAAAACAAAAAAAAAACAAAACAAAACAAAACAAAACAAAATAAAAAAACCCCAAAAAGCCAAAAAAAAAAAAAAAAAAAAAAAAAAAAACTCGAATTCCAAGGATATTATGTATATTGCAGATTTTCGGAATAATTTTTGTCAGGTAAGCTACATGTAGCTAGTAGCCAAACACTTGTCAAAATAACTAAACAGGATTAATCAATTTAGCCAAATTTCAGGTAAGATCAACTTTGCCTGGGTAAAAAGAAGTTCAATACACTTATCTCAGTGGAGGTAAAATAAAGTCAGATACGAAAACAATGCAAATAAATGTTTTGAGAAGAAAATATTACTGTAAATTCAGAAATTATTGCGTGCATTTATTATTGCGATTTTGTCATTTTCAAAACGCGATTTTAATTTTTGCGATATTGAAAAAATCCCGCTTCATTCATATAAAAAATTCCAATATGCGAGTTTAAATTATTGCGATTACAACCCTGTCACATTTTTGGCAATAATAAAAACATCGCAATAATTTCCAAATCGTAAAATTTTGAATTACAATAAAGATCACCTAACTTTACCAAAAGATGGCAAGAAAGATCAGATCAAGATATGTTGCCGTGTATCTGAGTCTATATCAGAACAGTGCAGGTAAAAGTAAACATCGCTTAATTCACTATGGATTGGTCTTAACATATCTTAATAGATCACAAGGCGGTATATCTTTCTTTTAACTTGTCTTGATTTTTCCAGAAGTAAAAAATGTTGACAGTCAAGACAGTCAAGACACATGTAAATCAATACAGAAATGACTGTTTAAGATAAAAAAAATGTCCACTACTGAACGTGTACAATCGATATTTCTGCACGGTGCTGCACCTCGCTTCCTTTAAAGTATATAAATTTGTACTGTGCACGTTACTGCAGTCTTAAAGTTTGATTATATACAATATATTGTACTTACTGTCTGTCATTGTAACAGCACAAAATTGCATCAAAATCAAACATATACCAAGGACCTCAAGTTGTGTCATATTGAAGCGGGTATCCTCAGATATCGTCTCTACTAAGATGTGCTTTTAAATTAATATGGCAAGTATTTAAACATATTTTCAGAAGTAAATCAGGCGTTATATTTAGTAGCAAAAAGTTGTGTAACTAAAAAGTCAAATATCACATGGCAAACCATGACGTTTAAAAGTGACCCCCCCAAAAAAAAAAAAAACAGGGTCATGTAACTTAATCTCATGGATAATTTTTAAATCATAGTTTTCTGTGACTATTTTTCAACAATTATTTGTCACATGTGTAGGCCTAGTCCTTGTCCAAATATTTGAAACTGATAGTGTGAACTTCAACACCTATAGTCTTGTGAACATTGTTTGGAGCATTAAGGGTTACCATCATTTTCAAATTTGATTATCTATTTCTTATAACTTTCAAAATATAGTCAAATAAACAAACAAACAAAAATCAGCTAAAAACTAGATGCATAGGAGGCTATAACTCCACCATCAGTACACTAATTTTGATGAAATTTTGCAGGCATATGTGGTTTATCATATTGATTATTTCTGCTATTATCTATCTGTTATTGTTTTCAAGATACAGGCAAACAACCCAAAAAGGCGGGACAAAATGTTTATGTTGAGGAAAAAGAAACTCGTACTGAAATGTTAAAAATAGACTCAATCTAAAAGTTACCTGTAGCTAAAGGTATTTTGAGTTGACCCCTAACTAAATAAGTCGGTATCGGTGTAGAAATAGGTGTAGATGTCGGTATAGGGAATTTCGTATGATGTCTATTGGATATTACATGTATGGGCAAACAAGGAGTATTAGATTGTCCACATTATGTTGGGCCGGTATGATCAGAAATAATTAATTTTGGCTCAGCGTTAAATAAATTTAATACCTAACATTTATTACATTGGTCCAACGTTGGTATAAGATTGGGCCAATGTAAGTATAGATAAGGCACAACATTGACCCAGCATTATGCCAACATTTTGGTCCAACGTTGGCCCACTTTGCACCTAGAACATTGGGCCAACGTTGACATATTTGTTGGGCCAACGATTATCCAACATTGGCTTGCTGACTGGGATATAACAGAAATCAATCAGAGGAATAATACATATACTTATAGAACCGCAGCTTTCAAATATATGTATATAAATGTATTATTATTTTGTTTATATTTTTTAAATCCTGTGATCACATGTTGGTCAAATACTCATGTATATTTCTAAGAATTGATTTGCATTCCGTTAAAATCACCAATAATAGAATAATAAACCTTATGTCATTTGTATATATTGACCTGTTACTAAAAATAGATCTTAAAAACCCATTTCATGCATTTTATAACTCTGAAAATCCAAAATAGTTTAAAACAATAAAACAATTGTAGCCTATTAATTTCGGTCAATGCAGGAATTTATTGACCAGAGAAATGTATATTGTCCTCAGACTGCGTCCTCGTTCAATATAATTTTCTCAGGTGAATACATTCCTGCAGTAACCTCATCAATAGGCTATAATTGTATAAAAAGCTAACATGATAAATAATCGGTTTGATTTTTTTTTACTGCAATCGCCTTATAGTTTCAAATTTCAAAAATGTACATAATATTGATAATATCCTTACATTACACATTATTTATTTGCATTATTTACAAAGTGTACTAGTTTAAACAGAAGAATGTGTATAATAGTACCTTTTTATGTATATTCTTCTAATATCATCGTAATTTGGACATTTTAAAATAAAGTGAAACTCATATTCTATGTCATTTTAAATATTAAGTTTTGTTTAGTTTATTATACGTGTTTTGTTCTTTTGGTTATCCTCGTCGCGTTTGTTTGTGTTGAAATTCTCCTCACTTTGTCTTTTCCTTGGACTTCGAGTTTGTGGACATGTCCCACTGTTTTGTTGCCACGGTATATTCTTTTGCCGATATCTATGTGAACATATCTTGTTAGAACACTGATACATGCAGGTGATAAATTTTTAGTATGATAAAATGTTCATCTTCAAACAAATGCTTTAATTTACAAAATACATTTTGGTGATGTTTCAAAAATACTATTTCTCTGTTTTATAAAATTATCTCTTGGCCTCTGCTTAAATACAATCAAAAACAAATCATCATTTGGTTTCATGGGTTATTAATTCATCATTATATCTTTAACCGGTTTTCCAACATTTTGATCTCGAGCACTGCTGATGAGTTGTCAGTCAACGAAATGGCCATGCAATGCATCAATTTATTTCGGTATTTTGTGATACAGTTTATTACTACCGCTGGGTCTATGTCACTGCTGGTGGACTGTAAGTCCCTGAGGGCATTATCAGCCCAGTAGCCAGAATTTTTGTCCTGGCATAATTCATTACCTCAATGCCTTTACATTTTAAGTTCAAAATTTGACAAAAATGTCTAAGGCTCTTCCCGTTGATGCAGAGGTAACCCTTAGCTGAGTTTGGATTCCGGTTTGTTTTAATCTTTTTTTTCTTTTTTTTTTTTTTTAGTTTCATGGCTTATTAATTCATCATTTTATCTTTAACTGGTTTTCACAATTATCACAAAATTTCCAACATTTTGACCTCGAGCACTGCTGATGAGTTGTCAGTAAACGAAATTACCATACAGTGCATCCATTTTTTTCGGCATTTTGTGATACAGTTTATTAGACAGAACACAATTATCCCCCATGTCCGTCTGTCACACTTTCTGGTGACCTAAACTCCTTGTTCATTTTAACATCATGCATTTCATTTCTATGCAGTTATGTCACATACTACATGTAGGTGAAATAAGGTTTTAGAATTTTCATTTTCAAAAACTGGGCCCACAGGGGTCGAATTTAGAGTTCAAGCTTGTGACCTAATCTCCTTTTTTATCTTTTAGTAGATGCATATACACTATTGTCAGAAACCTTATGTAGATACGCTATAAGATTTTAGAATTTTGATTTTCAAAAATTGGGGCTCACAGGGGTCGATTTTCCAAAATTAGGAATTGAAGCTTGTAACCTAAACTCCTCTTTCAATTTGCTTCATACATTTAATTTCTATACAGTATTATCACATACTGTATGTAGATGCGCAATAAGGTTTAGAATTTTAATTTTCAAAAATTGGGGCCCAGAGGGTCGAATTTCGAAAATCTTGAACTTAAGCTTGTTACCTAAACTCCTCTTTCATTTTTCATTTAATGTATTTAATTCATATACAGTATTGTCACATTTAGATAGGCAATGAGGTTTTAGAATGTTGATTTTAAAAATTGTGGGCCCACAGTGGTCGCATTCCTTAAATCGGCCATTTAAGCTTGTGACATAAACTCCTCGTTCATTTTTCATTTTATGCATTTGATTTCTATACAGTAGTGTCACACACACACACATATATATCTATATAGATAGTAAAATTTTCGATTTTCTAAAATCTAAATTTAACTATTGATGGTGGAGAAATCCATAACCCACCAGTAAACTGAAGGAAAATCTGTTTCTGATATGATTTTCGACAAAAACCGCAAATTTTTCGTTGCTATGTGGTTTGTTACTGGGAGGTGGTTAAAATATTATGTAGTTTTATCCAACCCATTAAACACATCAAGAAAATGAGAATTAAATGTCAAGTGAATATCAGATATCATTTGCAAAATGATTAACATAGATTTTTTTAGAAATCTTCATTTCCACTTTCAATCATTGCATCCTATTTTGATACTTAAAATATGTAAGTTTTAAACTAAAACAATAGGTAATGAACAAAATGTTCTATATTATTTCACCAATTTCAGTAAGTGGATGTTAAATATTTCTCATTTTGCCGTTTATTTCAGTCTAAATAGAAATTATGTCGTCGGACACGTTATTTATCTATGTTCCTAAATACTGTATTGCTTGAGGGAAATTCTAAGGATAAAGGTAATAACCAAATCACCGACCTTCAAGGCAGTTGTCAAAAATAAATAGTAAAAAGTGAATAGTTTATATATAACAGGCAAAATCAAAGCAAACACCGGAAATTGGAAATGAGCGTAATGGTCCCCACTTGGTATAGGGATTCTGATGGAGATGGTGGGTTGAATCATGTTTTACATGGCGCTATTCAATTTGAGCTGAAGATGATGCAGTTCGAGTTTAGATCGGGTATCATTTATTAGGAGCTCTAGTGGTTTGAAAATAGAGGTTATCTGAAAGGAGATTCTCGTATTTTGTTTTAGTTTTCAGTTCTATCCATAATGGCCCGCTGATATATTGTTCCAACTGACGACATCCTCGTTAACCCAGGTCTACTGGGAGATTAACATGTAGTACTAGTATCAAGCAAAAATGCATTTCACCATGAAATACCGCTTGATAAATGTAACTTTGACAGCTGCAGCATTTTAGATCTTTATTTGCAAAATTAATTCTGATTTAAAACGTTGTACAACTATATCAGCTGAGACTTGATTTCGAGAGCGACCCCTGTAGCGGCATTTTAACCTACCCTTTTCGACACCTTGTTGATCTCCCTTAACACGAGACAGAAATTGTTCGTCCCCATCCGACGGACCAGCATCGTTTATCGAGACTATCTTCGCAAATGGTGTTCCAAATTTGATCCCTGAAATTTTCATTCCGAACTGGAATCAAAGCAGGGACCTTTGGCTTGGTAGTCCGATGTGTGCTAACCACTACAAACCGCCCGACAAGTGGAGAGGGACTGGTATAAGTTGGTATAACTTGTTTCCAAATCCACTATAAATAAATAAGTTCAAACTAAACTTAATTTCGAAATATTTTCTGATATAAACAGGCTACAAGTGATTAAAAAAAGTTGATTTGATAGGGAAATAATACAACACCTATCACACCATTTCCCCTTGCAATGATATTATTGTAAAGGTAAACTTTTTGTGCAATGCTATATCAACGCAAAGATTACGTATACAAGTTATTTCACACAAACGTTATCAATTTTATATTTAAGTAGCTTACAAGGTATCGATTAGTTTACTTGCAAAAGGACGGATATATCTCTTTCAGGTCTCAAACTTGTGTAATACTACACCGTTAAGTGACAAAAATATTCTGGACGATCGATTTTCAGACAGAAATGCAATGTGAAAATGGTCACAAGTCATTCGATTTTTTTAAGACCGAGACTTTCAATTTTTGGCTTCAAGTGTCAGAAGGAAAATAGTAATAGATAGTTGCATTGGTATACCAACAGTTATTTAAGGATGTTCGCTGGTCATGTTTTTGAATTTTTGTCAGATGTTCAGAATCATCTGGTTTTATCCATTTGAATGCCATAAATTATTTTTCCCGCTAACACTCATTTTTCTTTTCATAAATCTTTTGCATGCAGAATAATAAACCATTTGTAAAAATCTTATAAAATCCTTCTTATTATTTAATGTTTTTTGAGAAATAAAATTTGTCAATGATAAAGCTATGTGAAATTAAGAGAGCATATTTTCCCGCCAAACTTTTCAATGGCTTATATCTCCAAAACAAGCACACGGACCTATAATATTTTTTCGCTCTTTTAGTTCCTTTATTAATCCACTATCAATATTACAAGTGTTATGAAAAGTTTGTTATTTTGAAACAGAGCAGCGAACATCCTTAAGTAGATATAAAATAAGTTCGCGATTCCAGGATGTTAGTAAAAACCATTAAAAGTAGTAGAGGTTTTGGACACAGCTAGGCTGCTGATTCAGCATTTTTAATATAAACTATTAGTGATAATTATTCATGTGGCAGTTTTTTTTAACCTTATCAATAGCTATTGATTACTTGATATGACCCATCTTATCGTTTTGATTACTTAATCTGACCCATGGATTTGATCCCTTGATCTGGCCCATCTTATGGGTTTACCTGTTTTCATGTTTAATTATTAAATCTGTTTCGTTTAATTAAATTTGTCTAATTATTCTAATTAATGCAATCTTAATTAATTTTCTTAATGATCTGTCTAATTTTTCAATCTGTTTTAACTACTGAATGAGACAGCTGGTCTAGTTATGTAACTGAGCTCGTGGGAAGCGTAAATAAGTCATAACGTGGAGTAGGTTTTTGTTAACATTCTCAGGGCTTGATTCTCTGATGTTAAAGATCCGTCTTAGGCAGATGAAAATGTTTTATTTAGGTCTAAATATTTATAAGCTTGCGTGAGCAGATGCATCTCATTCCAATGTTGACATAAGGTCGGAATTAAAGTACTTTACTTCAATAACATTATTGTCATTGTCATCAGTTTTCAAAAAGGAACTTCCTGCTATTGCCAATACTATAGCAGATGTTGATATGCTAATAATCTTCAGCACAATGCAGTTCTCCTATAAAGATAGTAAGATGTGGTATGATAAAATGCTATATCTTGCTGCCACATAAATGACATAAAATCATACTTGGTTTTTCGTATACCTTTGTTTCTGTCATATGAGGAAACAGGAGTTTCAAATGGAAGTGGGTTTGTCATGAGCCTGGATTCCAAAAAGAGCTTGTATCGCAAAAGTCTGGAAAGGCATTTGATGATTGGATCACACAAGTATGCAAAATCTTCAGAAACAGACATGATAAAACAAATGTAGGTGGAAAAATGTAATATAATTCGGAGGGAATATAAGTCCATGATTGACAGTCTGTAATTTCTGGTTCTGTGGAAAGTCAGATTTACTTCGAGAACAAAGAACTTGAAATGGAATTAAAATGTTTTACACAGAGGAGTGGCTTTCTTTGAGCCAAATCAAAACCTTTTTTGCCAGTTACATGTGTATGCCCCTAGGGAGCTTTCGAAAAAGAACACTTCACCAAGTGTAGATCTTGCACATAAGTGATCTTAAGGCATCTTTTGCAAGAGGCTCAATGAAGCAAGATAAGTATTGTCATATTTTGCTTGAAATATTATTGCAAGCGGGGAGGGGGGTTAATCACTTTTAATTTATTTGATTTGCATCATACTTTTTTTCTAATTGGTTGATTGTCTCCAGGCATGCATGAGATCAGTTTGAATTGAAGATTCGTTAAATTTAGTTTGTCCTCTGAATGTCAGGTTTACTTTTCCCGGTTAATGTCATACACTGACTATAGTATGCAATACGGTGTGGTGCACTTTGTATGAAGTACTGGCTTATTTCTTGTATTAGTGTAAATCGTTTTCTGTAAATAATCTAGATTATTAAATAGCTCAATTGTTATTTTGTTTTTTTCTCAATTTTCTAGAGATCATTCCTGCACACAAAGAAACTGAACATTGACGGCAGTGACAATTTAGATTTCTTCACAAACTTTTAGCAAACATTTAGAGATTACAATGCTAAAACCAAATTGGAAATAGTAAATAACACCAAAATAATTGAAAAACTGAAATAGATAGACAGTATGAGAAGGCTGCAGACATTAGGTATACTAATGGATTAGATGATTCTCATTCTTAAAAAATGTTGATTTGCTGTATTCTTACTCACAACTTGGATGTAGGTAGGTAGATAGGTGAATTTTTTTTTTATGAAAAAAGCCCAACAAAAGAGAATTAAACAATTTTGGAAATGAAGAAAAGAAATTTTGAGCAGGTAGGTTTTTTTGTGAGTCGGTCAATAAACCGCAAAACAAAAATTCTTTAGCGATCACATTTGCGATGTTTTCCTTTGATTTTACAAACTAATAATTTCTCTTCTCTTCTCAGAGCAGTAGGATAAGATTTCAAATTATCGCTCAGGACACATCTTCTGAAGTTGATATAAACAATGTGTCTACAATTTGTGAAATGAATAAAATCTACCGTAGGTCAAAGGGATAAGTTCACTAAACCCAGTTGTATGCCTATTTATTCTATTCTTGAAAATTTCAATTTACTTTCTAAAAAGTCTTATTCAAATATTTAAATTTAAAACGATAAGTGAATTCAGGCATACTGAATAAACAAGATGTTACATCTTAATTATGCCAGAATGCGTCAAACTTCTTTCTATACAATTTCAAAGAATTTGTATGAAAGTTAGAGGTGTCAACGTATATTTGTTCCCCCTAACAGAAGTTCCCCTGGAAACTTTGTTGTAAACAATGCCATAATATATGTTCATGTTGGAACAAATATTCTATTACCTTTATTCCGTTAGGAACAAATACTGTAATATTTTTTCCAGTGGAAATAATATTCCAGAATATTTCTTCCATTCAGAACTAATACTACGAGGAACTTCTATTTCATGACAGAGGTTTGGGATAGCGATTGGTACGTTTTGTCTTGACTTCAAGTTATGAATTATATAAACTAAGAAATTAATATGTTCTTATATGGGTCCCTAGAAGAAATTAATGAAAAAATTAATGAGTTGTAGAACTTATTTTACAAGCAAATTTAAAAATCAATAAAGCACTTGGAAATAACAATAAAAAAGGATTATTTCCAAGTGCTTTGTTTATTTATTTCGTGTACTTTTTCATTTGTTATGATGTTATAATTCTGTAAAATAATTCTCTACCTCTTGTTAAAGGATTGTTTATTTTAATTTTTGTTAACATGCGTTGCTACACATGAGGAAGATCAAGATCACGATTAGCCATATTGTTGTCTACATGTAATTAATTAGTCATTTCGCAACGCGACAGCACTGATGAAGGATCTCAGTGATCCGCAAATTTTGCTTAGTTTGAATTATTTTTATAATTTAAAATTTGATTTGTTTTATTTTGATGTTGTTTAGCAACGTTTAAGACGTTTATATATATATATATATATATATATATATATATATATATATATATATATATATATATATAAACATCTTATATTAGTACCGTTGTGCAAATCTTTAGACTTATATAATTTTTTCCTTATCTGCGCAGTATCGTCTATTCTAGATGATCCGGTACATATTAAATTTGCTGGTTGGTCTTTTTTATAGACTTATATATATATATATCTCTGAGGCATGATCATTTTTACTTGCAGGAACTGAAAAGTAAAGAAAATACAGTAACAGAAAGAACATTATAATTTTATTAATATAGCATTCAACACAAAAGTCAATGTTATTGTTTTTCAAAGTCACGTGTTAATTCTAAAAGCCAGTTGCATACACATGCACTAGGAATAGAAGACAACCAGTGTAGATAATCACATACATGTATCTGTGTATGGTAAGAGCAACAAAAGTAAAACAATACGCCAGATTACCCACAATACTAATAGCAAGCACTGAACATATAAAAATAGAATAGACAATAATAATGCGGTATGTATCTGTCAAAGAGACAACAGCTTGATCAAAAAATTACCACCTCAGATAAAAAACATGGGGCCCTGTGTTAATTAAGTACCAAAAGGAAATATGGAAAAAAAATTATGTTTCATTAAATCAAAAAGAAAAAATGAAAAACGTATGTTTGAAAACAAAGATAATACATATGAAAAACATATGTTTAGGACAAATGAAAATGATATGAAAAACATATGTTTTTTAAATGTTTCTCATATGTTCAAAAACATATGTTTCCATACCGGTCCTATACACATGTTACCATATGTTTTCAGACATATGGAAACATATGTTGCAATTTTACCTATATAGAGGACTTATCTCCCTTTGTTCCTATGAAAAATTATTGTTGAATGTAATTAAATTGATGTCCTTGTTGTTAATTCTGATTCATTTTAATAAGTAATTCAATTCATTGTAAATCGCCAAATTCAAGCGCTATTTTTTTGGTAGAGGAATGTTCGGGCCCACCAAATTTTTGGTCTAAAATGTTAGTGCGATCCATGTTTATTTGTGAACAATATTGATTTTTATGGCCGGATTGGTATATGAGATTCTGTATTTATTTTAAAGCATGATGTTTTTTTTTTTTAATTTTCAAAATCGTAAATTGGTGTAGTTATTTCCCCTGTCTATGAAATATTTCCTTTGTTGAACTTAAATGCCACATGAAGTTTTAACTTGCTGAATGGTCATATTGGCTTACAATAAATAGCAATGTTCCTTATGATGAAGTTTTCTGGTATTTTGTTGCCTTTGATGATGTCCAAATTTGATGGGAATGCAGATATCTGGGCATCTGGACTTGTTTCCTACACAAAATAGTCCACTACTTATATATAAATGGGTTACCAGATGAAATATTTTGGGAATCATCATTCACCACTAAGGTGCATATGCACAACAAATTTTAAAAAAAAAGCTTGTTGCCCAATTTGCATGGTTCTCTGGTGGATCAGGTGTTTATTTATTTTCCGTAAAAAAACACAATATTTACGGTCAGTATTTATTATGATCCGGATACATGAAAGCCAAGAAATCTGTATTTCTTCTGTTTACTACGTGTACGTAGAATAAAATTTATCAATACTGGTCCCATGGGCATTGCTTGGTATGTAATCTTTAGACAAATTAAAGTCTTATATTTCCCTGTTTATATAAAATAGAGTAATCTACATTATTATATTATTGCTATGGTCATAGAAAGTATAGCATAGTTCTTTGGGGTTGTGTCACTGACTTAGACTACGATATACATTTTCCCATGTATATAGAACATAATGTCTTTAAAATAGGAACAGATTCGAAATATTACTGGATTTCGTTATAGGTGAATATTTTTCTTCAACTATAAGAAAATAGAAAATTGTCGTACATACAATGTATCACACAACACACAGTGGTAATAGTTTCACAATAGTTCCACAAAAAAACATTCCCTTCAGTCTTTGTTATTTGCTGCTGACTCAAAAACATTTAATTGTGTCCTTAAAAATCTTAAACGTTACAGTAGACCCAACCGGAATTACTTGCATAACATCACAATGTCCATGTAATGACGTTTTTCAATAACACGCCAACTGTGACGTTATCTTTCGTCCATTCAGTCGGTGAAGTAGTTCCTCGTTTAGGATGACAAAAATTCCATTTCACAAATTTCTAATTCGCAAAGTTATTATTATAGGGAAATATGTAACCGATTCATTACAATTTATATTCATCTGCACGTGTAACAAAACTGGACGAGATCTGAACATGGCTAAAGGCAGGGTGATTTCCCGTTGGAGTGGAGTCAATAAGTGTTTTATTCTACATCTTTAGTCTTTTTCGCATTGATACTGTCTAATATATAGTTTCAATCCTCCTCGGATAGGGAGGCAAATCGCTCCAAACTGTGTGCCACTAATGTTATCTGACAAATCAATTATTTCGATATTCTTGGACTTTTACTTAACCATAAGCTAAAACTAAAGGTATTCGAAAGAAATTTTGCCGGAAAATGCATATTATTTCAAAATTCCGCGACAAAATATCATACAGCCGGTCCACTAGCTTTTTAACGAAAGTACTATTGACCGGTCAATGGTACTGGAACAGAAACAATGGTAAGAAAAAAAGTATTTTTATTATTATTTTGTTTACAGGTAAATTGTTAAATGCAGGTCATTTAACTACACCCTAAGAATATTTTTTTTTCAATAATCTATGCCTTTGGAACAATAGATCGATAGTGACATTATAATCATGGAATATCTGCAACATGCAGTACAAATGGTTTTGACATTGGATGTATATTGACACCTTGATTTTCCATCCGTTTGCAAGTAAAGTAATCGGTACCTTATCAGTTATTTAAATATAAAATTGATAATGCTTCTTTCAAACAACTTAAACATCGTCTCTGCATTGATATAATTTGGCACGAAACGTTTACTTTTGCCATATTATAATCACAAGGGTAAATGGTCTGTATTATTTCACCATCAAATCAACTTTCATTAATCATTTGTAGACTGATTATTTCAGAACATACGAAATAAAGTATCAGCTGATAAAGTTATACATAGTATAAAGTAGAACGTAAGTTTATTATGGAATAGTTAGACGATCTCTCGATATCAATTATATTTTGTTAAATTTCGCAAATAAGGTGCTAAAATGTTGCAATTTTGTCTTATCGAAGTTACTTTAATAGTAGGTAGTGTGTCATGGTCAAATGGATTTCTGCTTGATACTAGTACTAAATCTCCCAGTGGACCTGGGTTAACTGACAGACATTATTATGATCTTCTAGACTTAATCATGGAAGAACGACGTGGACGTCGTAAGTTGGAACAATATATCAACGGGCCATTACAGATAGAACTAAAAACTTTGAAAAACGAAACAGTGGCATTAAAAACAACGTACCGGAATCTCCTTTCAGATAACGCCTATCTTCAAACTAAACTGGAGCAACTTGTAAATGATACCGGATCTAAAATCGAACTGCATGGTCTTGAGCTCCAGTTGAATAGATCATTAGAAATTTCCGTAAAAGAAATGCATGATTTAGGAACATACCTATATAACGTGTCTAACAACGTAAGTAATATTGATACAGAGATAAATAGCAGAATGACAAAGATTCAACAACAAGTAACTGAAAGTCGTGAAATGGGTTAGTATATTTTGTCTATTACCTATTTTTCAGCTTAAAACCTAAGTATTTTAAATATTAAAATATTAAAACTCAAAGTTGTACGTTTCATATCCTGTCCGCTTTAAAGTGGAATGGACATTTCTGGCAACATTTTTAGCTGACCTGGCCAAACGCCATGTGAGCTTTTGTTATCATTTGGCGTCCGTCGGCGGTCCGTCTGTCTGTTAACTTTTCACGTTTTAATCTTCTCCGCTGAAACCACTGGGCCAAATAGAATTAAGCTTGCAGGAAGCATCTATGTAAGGTCCTTTAAGGATCGTACAGGCGACAAACATGGCCGCCATTGGAAATTCTTGTTTCGGATTGGTCGATGTAAAAAAAAAATTCTCTGAAACTGCATGACCGAATAGAGCTGGCCAAATAGAGCCAAACTTGACAGTAATTGTCTATGGCATATAACAAAAATCTACAGAACTGCATTATTGCTTGAAACCAAACCTATTTTTAACAGCGGAGTAATTTGAAGTAAATTAATGTCAACATTGCCGCAATATAAGAAGGCAATATCATAGACAAAAATAATATTTGATCATAATAAGATAAATTATGGAATTCACTTCGTTACATATTCCCGCCCTTCGAAGTTTTTGATTTAACATTAAAAATTAAAAAAAACAAGCCCAAGTTGGACATGTTTCACACTACCTGTAATGATGTGTAAATTATTGATTACATTTCCAGTTGCTGTACAAGTATGTGGAGGGTATCCTATCCAGAAACAAGCCGACTGGGGAACAGTTTATCATTGGATGGGGTTTAAAGATATCAAATCCTTATATGGCCTTAGTGATGTGTCTTCCGTACAAACATCCGGGATCTTTTACTGCGAAAAACCAGGATTATATCTAGTTATAGCCAGCATTATGTGCATGGACTCTGACAGTAGTTTCCAAATCATACGTTCTACTGCAGACAGAAAAGGTAACCTATTATCCCAAGTACAGATAGTTCCTAGGTACAGACAAGCTGGAAGTGACGTAACTATGTACCATTCTGGAACTGGTTCAGCTGTTGTGAAGCTCAACTTTAATGACACCCTCTATGTAGAGCCCAAGAACGTCAGAAGAACCTTGTCAAATTTGAACTGTTTGACAATTGTCAAGCTTAAATAAATTTACAACTAAAAATTGTTATTATAGATTATGTGTTATAGATACAAGTTAAATAAACAACAAAATGGATAAATAGAAAGGTCAACATAGACACAACAATTGATTTATAATAATTTTATTTGTATTAAACAAAAGGGATTGGACACAAGTTTTTCCAACTTATGAAGTCCTCTCCCATTTTTTTTTGATTTATAATACACCAACCAATCAACGCCACCCACCAGACGGAAACCAAGACAAAAATTGAGATAAAACAGCACAATACACAAACATAAACAAAAATAGGAGCCAGGATGGTTGAGGTTGTGAGTTCGAATCACACCTATGGCGGGGTGTGTTCGACATCTTTATTGACAAGGATTGCCAATTTTTCTACCGAAGGTCGGTTGTTCTCTCCGGGTACTCCGGCTTCCTCCACCAATGCAAACTGGCCACCGCGGAATAGCCAAATTTGCCGAAAACGGCGTAAAGCCCCAACTAAAAAAAGAAACAAACAATTTGTTAGAAGGTTATTGGACGAACACAATATTCGACTTATTGTCTACTATTTGCAGGATAATGTAACATATATTCTCTTATTATTAAGCTGAAAAAACCCTACTATCTAAATTATGTACCACCTAGACAATTTAACCCATCGTTCAGGAATATGGCAATTGTTTTCCAGTTCTTCCTAAGGTTGATACGGTTGATCTTCTATTCGGTTTTGTCGGTATTTGTAGACTTTCCACTATTGAAAACACGTTGTAGTACGGTATCTTTGTTATGACCTTTTTTTAGCAGTTCTAGCAGGCAGTCATCTTGTTGAAAATCAAACTGTGTCGGCTTTTGTACTATTTTGTTATACCACAGAAAGTCAAGATATATAACGGGGACGTTCTGTTTGAGTCATTCAGTTCGGGTACTCAACAACGGTTTAACTCCATCACTGTTCAGTGTCTGTGTCTGTCCTGACTGTTTTGTGTTGTGTGCTTTATGCTATTTTTGTCCGGGGTTCTGTCTCTTGGGTGGTGTTGATTGATTGGTATGTCATTCTTGATCTTTCCTCTGATCTATTGTGTTGTTTAACAAACCAAAATACGACCTATCGACGGGACCGAATAATGTATTTTTCATGTTGATTTTTTTTTAGTTATTATTTGTTAAAAATATATGATATTTGAGGATGTTCGCTGGTCACGTTTTGGTCTTTTTGTCAGATTTTCGGAATGCTCGGGTTTTATCCATTTCTTAAACATGAAATTTTTTCCCCATGAACCCCCACTTTTTCTTTTATTATTCAATCATATATACTTTAAAATGGTATTTGACAAAATTTTATGAAATCCTTTTTATTTTTTCATACATTTTTGAGAGGCTGAAGTTGTCAATGCAAAGACAATGAAAAATCCAGAGAAAATTCATTTCCTGCAAATTTTCAAGAGCTTATAGCTCTAAAATGAGCACATGAACCTATATTTTTTTCTTGCTTATTTGTTTACTATTCATATGTTTTCTCAAACTAAAACACCTATTTCAAATCTATCTATTCTTCTACGATTTGGCATTGGATCATTCTATTGATTTCGTTGTATTTGTAACGTTTAATAATTTGATCACAAATTTGCATTAAAATAACGAATAATACTTTAATGTCTCTTTTTGATTCCTATTAAAAAACAGTTGCTGCAACTGACCTACAAAGTCAAACTTTTTTCAGCAGTATCTCTCTTGAACCGGCCTTAATCTGATCTCATCCTTTGCAGGACTTTCTAAGAAACTAGTAATAAAATCAATCTTTGCACGCTCGTCCATAATAGTAGTCAGATGTTCACGAACATCTTACGACCAATCGCTAATTGTTGATTTGCCACTGAATTTTGTTAATTTGTTTCCTGTGGATTTTTCGTAATTGTTCTACGAATTGAAAATTAATCTGTCTTTTTTCTACAAAATCATGTTGTTTACCGATCATTTGCAACTCTTTTATTAAATCTTCTTCTTTTGACATCTTTGATCTTTATTTTTTAACAGTATACCTAATATCTGGACATCAGTTCATGGATTGTTCGCATTTTGAAAGTCTAAACGTTAGAATTATTATACAATCTTTTGTTGGTTAATTAACCTTATTAAGTCGTCCAAGAAAAAGTAAAACATGTAAAGTTGTTTATACATTACCATAAACATTCTACAAGTTTTCAAAAATCTGGTTTTAAAGCTATACATTGAGTTCTTACTACACCAAATTGATCTTTGGATTTTGCTGCTCCAATTTTTAGCCTATGAAAAGTTTAAGAAAAAATATTTTCCTGATTCATTTTGCAAATATACTGAAAATTTTCATCAATTTTTACTTATTTATTCACCCTCTTCTATAATTTTGTAAATTTGGGTGTTTTAGTTGAAAAAAAATATGCACCATACAGGTACATACAAATGATCGTCGCCTGAAAAATGCCAGTTCTCTAGAAGAAAAAAAAGTTTCAGTCACTCACACCTATTTTTACTATGCAAGAATAAACAACTAACAATCAATTTGGCGTGGCCTTAATACATAAATTTTATACTTGTGAAAAAAGATTTTCCAAAACTCACATGAAAAATGGAAAATCTTGAAACAATTCTTCAAATCAAACTCCTTCATGCATACCATTATGTCAATAAACCTTAACTTGGAGGATTAATGTTATATATAAGGCTTTCCAAAATAAAAAAGGAAATTCTTGGATGTCCTTTTTACCGGTATGAATTTGAAAAAATCCATCAAAATGGCAGAAACAACATTTTCAGTCCGTTTATTTGTTTAAATTGGTGGTATATTCCAGAAAAGGTAAAACCCAAAGAATAAATTTATTCCAAAGTAACAATAACTATACTATTAACATGAAAATTCATTATAAAATGTATATTTCTGAGACAAATATATCAGAATAAATTTATTCTTGGGTCATGAACAATTTTAAAGCTAACAGCTTGTAGACTGAGAATAAATTTAATCTTACCTCTGATATGACCCAACTTCAGTAATAGCCATCTTAATTGTTTTGTTGAGAATAAATTTATTCTTAAAATCTGAATTTACAATGTTCTTTTCCAGAGAATAAATTTATTCTTTAAATCCAAATGTACAATCTTCTTTTTCAGAGAATAAATTTATTCTTTAAATCCAAATGTACAATCTTCTTTTTCTGAGAATAAATTTATTCTTTAAACCCAAACGTACAATCTTATTTTTCAGGGAACAAATTTATTCTTTAAATTCAAATTTACAATCTTCTTTACAGAGAATAAATTTATTCTTTAAATCCAAATGTACAATCTTCTTTTTCAGGGAATAAATTTATTCCCAAATACAAATATACAATCTTGTTATGCCAAGAATAAAGTTTTTCTTTAATTTTGACATACAAAGGCAATTTATGTATTCCTAGCATACTTTCTTTTTTCTTATCTTCATCATCATTCGAAACGGCTTCAGTGGTCTCGTGGTAGCATGCTCGCCTTGAGCGTGGAAGGTCGCAGGTTCGATCGCCGGGTCAAACCAAAGGCATTAAAATTGGCATTTCCTGCTTCTCCGCAAAGCACACGGCATCTAGGAGTATGAGCAAAGGACAGGTTAGCCTGGAGTCAGTATAATGTGTCCGAGTGTGTGATATGTCTACCTGCAGACTGTAACCCCATGAGCTAGCACATTAAAAATTTGACTCAGTGTGTCGGTCTAGTACAAGGCAGGGCTCATGTTCATATCATTTCAACATGTTCTCGTCCTGATATGCACTTAATGGTTGCCATTGAATGTTAAACAAAAATTCATCCATCCATCCATCATCATTCAAAAATCACATGGTTCCAAATTGATCACTGGTTTCAAACAAAAAGAGCTTTTAAATGTATTTTCTCACAGGGTGGTATTTTAAGCTAAGTTAACCACATTGAATGGTACAGGCCAACAAATAATATTCTGATAAAAGACCTTCTTCTGCCAAATTGAGTTCCACTTGACTCACTGATTTCAGGAAAAAAGACTTATAAGTGAATTTTATCATCAACTTAAACTATGTTTGCCTAAGTTGGCCATCTTGGATGGCAGGCAGGGTCACTGGAAACAATTATGTGAAAGGATCAACTTAGGGCCATTGATACTAAGTTTGGTTCCAATTTGCATACTGATTTCAGACAAGATTTTTAAGTCAATTTTCCCATAAGGTTTACCTAACTTCGGTTCTGGTGGCCATCTTAGATGGAAATCTGGGTCATCGATTACAATTTTAACTA
Source organism: Mytilisepta virgata (assembly GCA_028015205.1). Lineage (NCBI taxonomy): Eukaryota > Metazoa > Mollusca > Bivalvia > Mytilida > Mytilidae > Mytilisepta > Mytilisepta virgata. The sequence goes on from CM051513.1 coordinate 7,443,220, forward strand.
AAGGCTCCCAAGAGCCTGTATCGCTCACGTGGACTATGTCCATCGTGACTTGCAGCCTTTAACTTTGCTTTCAAGTTCCAACTAGCTCACTGGTTTCAAACAAGAAGATCCTTCAGTGATTTTTCCTGTTAGGTCCTATGTTAAACACTGTTCGGCTCTGGCAGCCATCTTGGATGATGGGTTGGGTCGTAGGATATAACTCTGTAAGAGGACCAACTAAGGACCATTGCTGCCAAGTTTTATTTTTCCAAATGGCCCAGTGGTTTTAGACAAGAAGATCTTTAAGTAGATGTCCCATAGGATACTATGTTTAACAATGTTCAGCTGTGGTGGCTATTTTTTATGGTAGGCGGGGCCATCCGATACAATTCTGGAAGAGGACCACCAAAGGACCATTGCTGCTAAGTTTTGTTTCAATTGGCTCAGTGGTTTCAGATATTAAGAAGATGTTAATTTTCCATAGGGTCCTATGTTAAACTATGTTCGGCTATGGCGTCCGTCTGGGATTACGGGTGGAAAAATTGGATATAATTCTGAAGAGGACCACCTAAGGACCAATACTGCCAGGTTTCCTTCGAATTGGCAAAGTGGTTTCAGACAAGATCTTTAATTAAATTTTCCATAGGGTCCTATGTTAAAATATGTTCGGCTCTGCCGGTGATCTTGGATGACAGGTGGGGTCATCGGATATACTTCTGAAGGAGGATCACCTATGGACCTATGGCTGCTAAGTGTTGTTCCAATTGGCCAAGAGGTTTCAGACAAGAAGTTTAAGTAAATTTCCCGTAGGGCCCTATGTTAAACTATGTTCAGCTCTGGCTACCATCTTGGATGACGGTATTATCATCAGATATAGATCTGAAAGAGGACCAACTAAGGACAATTGTTGCCAAGTTTTGTTCCAATTGGCCCAGTGGTTTCAGACAAGAATATCTTTAATTAAATTCTCCATAGGGTCTTCAGTTAAACTATGTTTGGCTCTGGCGGCCATCTTGGATGACGGGCCCGGTCATCGGATATAATTCTGAATGAGCACCACCTAACGACCATTGCTGCTAAAATTTATTTCAATGGCCAAGTGGTTCACGCTGGAGGCAAAAAGATCTTTAAGTAGATTTCCAATAGGGTCCTTAAACAATGATCGGCTCTAGCAGCCATCTTGGATGACGGGCGGGGTCATCGGATGTATTTCTGAAAGAGGACCACCTAAGGACCATTAATCCTAAGTTTTGTTCCAATTGGCCAAGTTGTTTCAAGCAAGAAGATCTTTAAGTAAATTCCTCATAGTGTCCTATGTTAAACTATGTTCGGCTCTGGCGGCCATCTAGGAGGATGGACCGGGTCATCGGATACAATTCCGAAAGAGAACCACCTAAGGACCATTGCTGCCAACTTTTGTTCCAATTGGCTCAGTGGTTTCAGAGAAGATCTTTAAAGGAAAGTTTACTACGACGACGACGAACGTCAAGTGAACTATTAAAGGATCTTCTAAGGACCATTGCTGCCATTTTTGGTTCCAATTGGCTTACTGATTTCAGACAAAAGATCTTGGATGGCGGGCGGAGTCAACGGATACAATTCTGAAAGAGGATCGCCCAAGGACCATTGCTTTGGTTTCAATGGCATAGGAGAAGATCTTTAAATGAAGGTTTAAAATAAAGACAGACGGACGACAGACACCAATTGATGGCAATAGCTCACATGGACCTTTGCGTCAGAGGAGCTAAAAAATGAATGATTTAACAGTCTTAAGTAATTGAATGCGTATTTTTGCAATTCATTAGCTTATAAAAAATGTTTTAAAGCACTCGTGGATGACCGAAACACATTTTGTTTAAAGCATGAAGGCGGTCGGTCAACGCCTTTACACCCCTATGAACCTACTAAAAGAAGCAATCCCTTCTCATAATTACATCTGAAAAATAGGAAGATTTTGGCCACAGTTGAAATCTACTACTTTTGGTACAACATTTTATCCCTGGGCCCCTATTTTTCAAAATCAAAATCATAAAACTTTATTTCATCTGTAAATATATATGATAATACTGTGCAAAAATAAAATGCAAAAAAAGTCTAGGTCACAAGCTTAAATGCACACTTTTTTTTTGGATAAATTCGACTCCCTGCGAACATTAATGTTTGCAATTAAAATTAGTATGCAATCATTATGTAAGGAAGTAACGCCCCTTATCGCAACAATAGAAGATAAGAAGTGGACGGACGATCGATTGGAAAATCTTACCGTGTCACCTAACAGTTAAAGTTGTAGTAGATCTACTATTTAAAATGTTTTTTTTTAAATATTTTTGAAGAAAATAACAAAAACAATCCTTCAAAATGGTCTAGAGAAGATTTTTTATGTAAACAAATCACAGATGGACTAGTATTAAACAAACCCTGTTTGAGTTTTTGTCAGTGCGACAAAAAAAAAATCAATCTAATTCCCGCCCCCTATTCATACGACCTCAACATGACCTCTTACCGTGGATATCGTGCGCGTGCGTATACCGAAAGTTGCTGAAGAAAATGTCTACGCAAAGTAAATAGTAGTAGTCGACCAAAATTATTTACTATTTCTGCTAAAAAAAGAAATTGCAAATTGGTTTTGCAAGGCCTACGAAACGTATGACATTTGCCAGGCGTCAAATAAACAAGAAGAGGCCGGGAATGATATACATTATTATAAACTTCATCGATTGAATCATCACGTGTTTTGATATTTACGATTTCTCAAAATAGCTCCTCACATAACTTCCCCGAATGTTATTGTTTTACAGTACCTAACTTTTTTTTATAATACGTTAATTTTCTCAAAACAAATATGTGAGATTGTAAATAAAATCAATAAAATAAATTTGAAATGCATTAAAATGTTTACGTTCTCACTTCTTGGAATTAGATTCTGTTGGGCAACAAATACGAAAGACTTATATGTAACGGGGCTTCCCTCGTATACGATTGAAGTTATAGAACTCTGTGAGTTGTTGACGGGGGTGTGCGAAAATGGCCTCAGGGTACCCGAGCAAATACTAGAATACATGTTAATAATATGCCGGAAAAAATAATTTTGATGAAAATACCTACCCGCAAAACAGCCATATCGAAAAATCACACCCGAACTTATACTGATGTTTATGTACAAACATCTGAGGAATTGAATAGCAGTCAATTTACAACCCGAATAAATATGAGTTTTTCAAAACATACCGCGTATTAATACCAAAAATCATGAAAAACCCACTCAAATTTTCCGCACTCCCCGTATAGGTTTTTATAGGAAGTTCAATTACATACAGCGTGATTAACTCGATCGTGACTAAATCTTAAATAAATTGAACATACCTCTCCACTTAAATGAGTTCTGTGTCATCTTTCGTCAATTAACTATAGGTTTTCTATCGATCAGACACGCATCTAAAGGTTACACGGTTCCATGACCATTCAAACGATATGATTGGTTATCGTTGACCACACCCATTATGTCCACCAATTCATCATGCACGTGTATATACTTGAGCGGTTTAATTTTATAAAAAATAAGCGGGATTGGAAATTTTAAACACAATTTTAACAAATTTCTAATTGATAAAATGGAAGGTAAAGCATTAACATGATATGAGGCGTATGTCCCGAAGTTTATTGTTCCCCTCGTCACCACGCAGCTGTTTGTTTCCCTTTGAGAATAATAAATTTGTTACTATCCTTCTAACCATTTCACAGTTATATACTTTCATATTTCGTCCTGAAATAAACTTTTTTCGTGCACAAATGGGAATCCAAATATGACATCGTATGTTGTCAAACGATATATTACACGGTATATCCACTTTTAGGCCGTGTATACAGATTTTTACGTAAACGTGAATTGGGTATGCTTTGAAGACAAAAAGTATCTTTTCCACACGAAACTGCTTACCTTGGACAGTTCTAGTTTTTTCTTGAGTAAATGATAATTTATATAAATTTGGCAGTGTAAATGATTATAACAATAGTTAAATTCAAATATGCTCTAAAACGAAAGCCTCATATTATTCGTAGTAGAAATGAAATATATATAATAATTGCAAATCAATATCGGATACATAGGACAGTTCAAAAGAGCAAAGGGCTAGGTATTTATATTCTTATTTTATGAAATAATCGAATATGAAGTCCCAGCCCATGTGTAAATGACTTCAACTCTATAACCCGTTGAATTAAATAACTATGAAATCCAGCCACTTTGCCTGTAGGCCTCTTTAACACCCCTATGTCTCGAAAACTAAAATATGTTGACACACTTCTGAAAGCACTCATCAAGATGAATTAAAAGAAGAAACTACATTGAAATCGAATGAAAAATCAATATTTTATATTTTTTCCCAACTTGAACCCTTTGTATCTCGAAAACAATAAAAGACAGACATACATGTATTTGTTGACATATTAATGAAAGTACTCATCAATGTGAATTAAAAGAAAACATATAAGAATTGGATGAAAAATATTTACATATCGAGCCACATTGTTTCCTTTTTTAGGGGGGAGGGGGGTGTTGGCCATTTTAACCCTTTAAATCTCAAAAACCGTAAAACATACTAAGAAACCGCTGCCATACCTCTAGAAGTACTCATCAAGTTGAATTACTAGTGAAATAATTTTTTTTTAGGTGTCTTGGAAAATGACTAATTTTGGTCCCTCTAATCCCTTTTATCTCTGCAACAACAATAGTTATATACAAAAATGCCATGCGTAACTTTTATAGTATTTCTTATGACGAACCCTTTACAAAACAATCAAAATCGGATATGAAATCAAAAAGTTTCGAAAATTAAGATGTGACACTTTTTTGGCCCCTTTAAATCTATAAAATATAGAGATATTTAAGAGATAGTCAAAAAATGGATCTAAAAGAAGTTTCTTCCATTTCAATCAAGAAACAATGAAAACCAAAAATCAGATGAAAATTTTAAAATGTACACCAAAATTATAAAAAAAACACACTTTTTTACCCCCCCCCCCCCCCCCCCAAAAAAAAAAAAAAAAAAAAAAAAAAAGCGGGAACGGCCAGATTTACTAAAATCAATCCCAACCTGAAGTTCCTAAATGGTGACCATTGTGGTAAAATATTATAAGGATTTATTTAATAGAACAAAAGTAAATGAGCGGAAAATTAACTGTCTACGGAAGCCGACACCGACGACAACGGCACTACCATACCATAATACGTCTGCACATATTTTTCTACACCAGGGTTAACACGTCGGGCTTAGTAGTGCATGGACATTACATGCACATTGTCCACAGATGGAATGATATGCACATTTCTCTTTTCGATTTTTTGTTATTTTTTGTTTATCATACTGACGTAGTGTATCTGTAAATATAAATAATCACTTATTAAACTGTAGCCTCTACGACTTACGGCTCGGGATATTTTGCCCTATCGCAACTGGTCATGTATTTAAGCAACTCATTTCAAAACACATAGAAACAGTTATTGATAAAATAAGGAAATATTAGATTTGGCCACTGTAACTGAGTTTCTGTGGAATGAAAAACTAACAACAAATAGTCAAATAGTTTATTTGAGAATAAATACATATCAGAATTTTTATTTTATATATAAGCTAGACGTAAATTAAAATATGCCAAAATACTCAAATAAAACCCTCTCCTTTATAAATTTGATCAAATTATAATTTATTTTTTTCTGATGTGATATGAAAACGAATAGATGTGGGGTTTGTGTCAGCATCCCATGCCCAATTTAATGTCTTTAACACTCCAAAGAGGCAACGTAACAGCAACTAATGGTGTTTCGTGTGTGATTCTTTATTGTCTTGCAATGGGAAATGCAGGGTGACTTTCTCCCCAGGCCAAAATTACTGTAACAAACTAATAATACAGCCGTTGTTGATATTATCAGAGTCATTGCGTACAATCGGTAAAGTAAGAAAGACCAATAATAGTGGACTACTTTTACAACTAACTACGAAACATTCGAATCTATGAGGGTTTCTCTTAACAAGGCGTTGTAAACATTCATGATACATAATTTCCGAGACATTGAAAGTCTGCTTGAATATTTGGGGAAACTGTCAATTTTCTTAACATTTTAAACAGCTACTTTCTTAATAATCCCTAGATATTGTATCATTGTTGAAGATAGAAAATCTGAGGAATCAAACATTGTACCATCTTTCAAGCCTGCCGGTTGTACACGGTATTAGTGCATTATATTTGTGTGTTGTCTCTGGTTCTGTTTCTCTTGGTTGTGCTTCTGGTATTTGGTTAAACTAAATAAAATATGTTCCTTGTGTTGTTGTTGTTTGTATTTCGCCTTGTCTTTGGAATTCGGTAATATTTTATTGTTCGTGTAGTAATTCGTTTGATTAAACATGAAAATATCCCAATGTGACGTCACAAACAGTATAATCAGCAACATTATAAATAACAAGAAAAGTGCTTGGCCGAAAAAAAGGACAAAGTTTAGTGGATAAGATATTTTTATTCGTTTATCATATTTTGATGTTACTAATTCAAAAATTCAAATTCTTTAATGTCAATGAAGACGCCCCAAAGGACAGTTCAATCAATAACAATTTAGATACAATGATTATAATTGATTACAATAATTTTATTTCTTACCAATCTTCAGTTATGTCAGTTCAGATCATATTAAATCCACTTAAACTTGGAAGAATATAAGCCTCAGTATGCAATAAGATGTTTTTTTCTGGTATCTTCCATAATTATTTTTGTATCAGAAAGTACCCACAATTTTCGTTAATCATGATACAATAAAAAACCCGACGCGGGACATTTTACCTCATTGATAAGACCATTTAGCGGAAAAAAATTGACCTTTAGCGGTAATTTTGCGGAATTTAAAATACTATGTGGACATTTTATTGGGAGAGTTTGGTAATGGTCTGGGTCTTTCAGCTGTAAAATGTTCAAATTTTTTAGTCTGTCTGTTGGTCATTAGGAGCACCTTCTGTGTTTCTAACTGTGTCTTGGGCAAAGCTGGATATGTGTTTGCTCTTTTAATTCTACACAGAGACTTTGGAACATTTTTCAGATCGTTTGGTTGCAGCGCCTTCTCTTACTGATCTTGTAATGCGCGTCAAATAATTTTGGAGGGTTTTTGGGTAATAGTCATTAATCTTCTCACTATTGACAATATTTTTGCTTACTATACATTTTATGTAACAAAATAATAAAAATTGGCTGTGAAATGTTCCGCTAAAATGTCCTGCGTTCAAAAAAATCGAATCCAGCATCAAGCGCTCAAGAAAATATAATGGGAAATGATTTTCTTCGACCTCGTTCAAATTGGTAAAAATTTTCACTACAAACATATCAAATGTTCACGACTTTGTTTTTGTTAATATAATTTAGTAAAACTATGCAGCTCGCATGAAGTCTGATATGTTGAACTATTTATTTCTTCCTGTTTCTTCCATTTGAAGATTAAGTATGAAAATGAAAAAATATGGAGTTCTGAACTAATTTTCAATCTATTTCATATTTTTAAAAAAAATTACTTTGCATATTGTAGACATTTGACAATAACCAAGTTACCGTGATTAGGAACATAATGTGATTTGTACCGGAAATGTGATTTGGTAACTATCAATAATGAAGTGTGACTAAAGATTTGTATTTATCTCAGTTTTATATGCGTTTATCAGTAGAATAATTACAATATAAGGATTTTTATTGTTTAACATCTTCCAGCTAATTCGCAACTTGAAACTACTGTAAATAGGACAATAACGATCGTCACCATAGCAGCATGGGTCGACCGGGGAATGTGAACCATGACGTTATTTTACTTCCCAATCTGACACATGAAACATTGCACGACGTGGTTATAATTTGACACGCATATAAATTCCTTCGACATGTCAGTTCAGAAAGTTGAACTAAATATTCTCGATGTGAAAAAGTCTTATTCCTATCAATATATATATTGTTATAAATGTAATTTTTTTTTTTTGCACTGAATTCGGCATTTAAAATTTAAAATGTAATATTTTAAAGCAAAATTACCCAATAGCTCATAATGTGCATTAATTTATTTTCCTTTTATCTTTACAACTTGTTCACTTCAGTTCCTATATGTATAATTTTTTACTGACAAATTGAAATGTCTGTATAATTTTTTTTTAATCACACTGAACGAAAATACTAGTAAATAAAGTATATATTTTTGACGATAAACACTCGAAATACCATTCAATGCCCTCAATTTGGGGTGAAAGTAGAAGGAGACGAAACTTTCATAGATAGGCTCATAACCTTATCGTTTTTTTTCTAATTATTCTCAGAGTTATTTTTTTTTTAGTTTTTGTTTGCTATATTACTGTGTTACTGTTCTCACGAAATCTCCGTTTTAATGAGATTCCTTACTTTCTCTTCTCCGACGAATCTATTCTTTTGCCAATATTGCTATTCATTATAAAAAAAAAATATTCATGTGTATTCAACTCTTCCTCTGTATCTATTCACTCGGACCTTAGAAACCGTAGTTTGGAGAACGTTTACTGACAAACTGAAATGTCTGTCAATGAAATTGAATTATAATATACCGTGTCACACCATGTAATTCTATTACTATTACATTTACGTATTAAATTCACAAAGCATTATTCCCAAATATTCTTCGAAAATACGCGGATAAGAAAGAAAAAAAAAAAAAAACTGAAATGTTAAGTAGTGCATGGTATGTGTGGCTTCATTTTTAAATAAACATAAAAAATTATGCATTAAACTAACGCCTACATGATGAAATGTGTTAAAACCTCAATGATATTTGATACGGGACGTGTGGCAAATTCGGGTCAAGATTTTACAAAACCGGCGAAGGTTTCGGGTCGGGATTTGTTGACACTGTAGAGAATTCCAGTGTCACATACTAGAGTTTCCCCCTACTGAGTTCCCCCCGGAAAAATGGGTATATACTGAATATTCCCCCGGCAAAATGGGTATATACTGAGTTCCCCCCCCCCCCTCCCGATAAATTGGTATATACTGAGTTTTTCTCCCGGAAAATCGAGTATATACTACTTACCCCCTGAAATTAATGGTAGAATAAATTAGTATATACTAGATTTCCCCCCAGACCGAATCAATACCAGACTTTCCCCCTTGATTAAATTCGTACTATCTACTAAAAAACAATACTATGATTTTTAACAAAATTGAATATTTGAGCATAGTTTAACACAAAGGACAAGTTGGTCATAATTTTATTTTTACATTGGACCACCATTTCCACATAGAGAACCAAGTGTTATTACTTTGGTGCCGATCGGAAATTCAAAATGTCTACCAGCCGATGTCAAAGTTTATATTGAAACCCTATGGGAAATGATATTTTCGTCTTCTTTTTGAGAACCACTGAACAGAATTTGACCAATCTTGGCAGAGATCTTCCCTCATCCCTATGCAGTCCTTCATAAGTGTTGTCACTTTAGTGCCAATCAGAAATTCAAAATGGCGCCAGCCATGGTCAAAGTTTACATTGAAACCCAATGGAAAAAGATATTTTTGTCTTCTTTTTGAGAACTACTTATCAGAATTTGAACAAACTTTGTAGAGGTCTTTCGTATTAGATCATTCATAAGTGGTGCTATTTTTGTACCGATTTCAAAATGGCCGAAAGTCCGAGGTCAAAATTTGTATAAAAGCGTCAGGTAAGCGATTCAGGCTCCTGGGAGCCTCAAGTTTTTCCATAGAAAAGAACCACAATCCCTCCTGTTAGTGGATTACCATCATGACATCGTAACTTGAACGAGAAGACTCTAATAGGTATCACGACCACAAAATTGGTTTTAGGAAGGCTTTTATTTAGGACCCCGCTGACTATCGGTGGAGGTTCTATAGAAATCAGCTTGTCCGTCCGTCACAATTAGTTTCCGTATCTCTTGGAGTTTAGTGATGAAACTTGGCATGATTTTTCTCCACTACTAGAGGTTGTGATGTGTACAAAGTAGAAAACCATACGTTGTAGGTCATGGTTAAAACTTAGTTACTGTTTTCTGCTCTTTGGTCGGGTTGTCTCTTTGACACATTCCCCATTCCCAGTCTCTATTCTATTAAACCGTGTTACCTACCAGATGCATGTATCCGTCCGTCATAAATAATTTCTGTTCCATAACTTGAAACTTTTCACGAATGGTAAATGTAAAATCATGGTCAAAAACTAAAATTGCGATGGTCACACCCCCCCTCCAAACTCCCACACACAGACCAGTAACGGCAGACATCATATTACCAGGTTTAACTATACAAAGTTCTTAAAATTCTCTTTTTGTTCTTAGTCGTCTGATATTTCTTTATTGGATTTTTTTTCTCTTCAAATAACAGGTCACACATTCAGCGCTCAGTGGCCTCAGGCAATATTTTATTTGCTAAAATGTAGGATCAATCTGCTCAAATGTCGTTCACCGATATTATCACATGTACATTTTATTTTTTAATAAGGTGGAAAAATTAGTATGGGGGAAAATGAGTATGTGTATACGCCTACCAGGTTGCGGGGGAGGGGGAATTGGTTATATACTTATTTTTGCCCGGGGCTAAATCTGAGTATATACCAATTTTCCATGTTGAAATTCTAGTATGGGGGAAAACTAGGATGTAACAACGGTCAGGATTTAAAAAATTTCTGCAGATTTTTATAAAGCACTGAGGAGAATTCAGGTTGACTTTACACAATGTTAAATGTATAAATATGTCTCATCATGAGAACTGCCTTTTTTATTTTTTATTTTTGTATAATTTCGGGTGTGTAATTTTAGGTTTTCCTGGATATTTTCGGGTCACAAATCGATATAACGTGGATAATTTCGGGTATGGGTTTCGAGTTCACCAACACAGGCTCCGTCATAAAATGGTCAAGTTACCCCCGCCCCGCGAGGTTAAAGCATTCAATGAAAATATTCATGCGGTTGATTTTTGGGCCCTTTTTAAATATGACTAGTCGTATATAATAATCTCCCAAAGAAAGATTATTTTTTAGAACAAAAGACAATTTAAACCCCATTGTTTACGCCAATAAATTGACAAAGTTTGGTCTGGTTTATACTTGGAAAAAGTACCTGTTCATTATTAAAAAAATATGATTTTTTTTTCTCGTTTTATATATCAATCTTGTGCTTTGACACTTCGTCACACTGTTATTTATTTATCCATGACAGAGTGTTAACATTCGAACTATACGTTTATTCAATTTTTAAATATTGTGAAAATGCACACATTTAAAATGTTGGGGAAAAATGAACGTTTTGTGAAAACCGAAATGACACATTATTGTCTGTTTTGGTAATTTTCTTAATTTATAATACAAATAAAAATACCAGCATAGTCCAACATATCGAAGAATAATGAAGAATTGAAGCCGGGAATGGAAGTCACATATCACTGCATGCCATCTTTTAATATTCACAAACCACGTTTTTCAATTGGAGATACCATATGGGCTAGTTTAGACATAACTCCCATTTAGATACAATTAATTCCATTAACCTGAAGGTATCGATCGTTATGAATGAAAGATGCTTAAATTATGACGCATGAAAGAAAATAACGGGATGCGTCGTCTTTCGGTAGCAGATCTGTTATAATTTAAATTGACCGTTGATAATCGGATGTAGTTATGTCAGTTCATGAAAAATGCAAAATCAGTATTTATATACGAGGAGTGAAAGTGTGGCATGTAATATAATTATACGGCGAATTTCTACTAGTGCTGGTTGTATAAAGTTAGTTATTTCCATTTTCCATTACTCCCAATCAAGAAAATATAAATACGGTGAGTATTTTTACTATAATAACGAGTTCAATTTTAATGTGTGATGAGGGTTTCCCTACCGATCTAATTTTTTTCCTCCTCTTCATTTTTATTGACTTTTTGGTAAAAGCCCCGTTAAAATACTAAAATTCCTTACATAAAATAAACATGTTTTTAAAAGAAAAATAACCTACCTATTCTTTTAAAATAAAAATAATACCCTAACGGCATGCGTGTCCGAGATTTTCAGACGGCTTGAAGTTCGCTAAAGCACATTGTGGAAATTTTTGAAACCTTTTGAGAATAAAAACGTATCAAGTCTTGATGATTTGGCTTTACACTTTTGGTCATTTTGGTATTTTTTAATTTGCCCTTCAACTTTTTGGATAAGTCATTTGGGTTTACATTTGAGCACAACTGATGAGTCGTAAATCGACGAAAAACGAGGATTTTTTGCGAGATAATTCGTGGATTGTTATTTCATAATCATTTTTATGGAATATTTCATTTTATGGATCAGCAACTCATAATTGCATGGTAAAGTGTTAAGTTTTCAAGCCAAAAGAAGACTATTAAATTCCATTTTTGTAAGTAAATGTTCTACGTGTTTACTACTTAATTACAATTCTTTGAAGTAATAATTAATTTAGAAGATCAGTTGAGGGAATTAAGACATTTTGAAATATTATACCCCAAGTCTTTAAGTGCGGCTATACTGCATTCACCGCCTTGTCCGTTCGTCCGTCCACAAACACTTTTTGTCACATTTTTTCTCAGCTTCTACTACGCAGAATGATTTCATAATTGGTATGTAGCTTTGACAATATGAGCTGTACGTTGTCTCCTATTTGTGCCCAGCCAGGAATGTGGCTAGAGCATATAGATTTGCCCTTGTACGTCCGTCCGCACATACGTCGCGATTCGGTTAAGTTTTGCGTTTAGCTCAATTTCTCAGACCCCTATAGTAATATATCACCACTACAGTCCTCTTGTATAGTACAACACAGTTCAGCAATACTTGGGTCGCTATGACTACATTTCATGCATCAGTGACTTTGGTTAAGTTTTGCGCTTAGGTTTAGTTCTTTGTGTATAGTGTATCAATAAAACTACACCAGTGGATGTGCCTCGGGTAGTACTGAGCTGTCATACAATAATTGGGTCTTTGTGACCTACATTTTATGCTTGAGCGACTCCGGTTAAGTTTTGCATTTAAGTTCATTTCTTTTGAACTAAGCATAGTATATCAATGAAACTTCATCAGTGGATGTGCCGTGGGTTGTACTGAGCAGTCATACAATAATTGGGTCATTATGACCTACATTTTATGCTTGAGCGACTCCGGTTAAGTTTTGCATTTAGGTTAATTTCTTTGGAACTAAGCGTAGTGAATCAATGAAACTTCATCAGTGGATGTGCCCTGGGTAGTACTGGGCAGTCATACAATAAATGGGTCATTATGACCTATCTTTTATGCTTCAACGACTCTGGTTAAGTTTTGCATTTAGGTTCATTTCTTTGGAACTAAGCATAGTGTATCAATGAAACTTCATCAATGGATGTGCCTTGGGTAGTACTGAGCAGTCATACAATAATTGGGTCATTATGGCCTACATTATATGCTTGAGCGACTCTGGTAAAGTTTGCATTTTAGGTTCATGGGTAATTCACTCAAAAATCTTCTCGTCTGAAACCACTAAGTCAATTAGAATTAGACTTGGTAGCAATGGTCCTTAGCTGGTGCTCTTTCAGAATTTTGTGCGATGACCCAGACTGTCAACCAGAAGGCTGCCACACCCAAACTTAGTTTAACATAGGGCCCTATGGAAAAATTCATTGAAAAATCTTTTTGTCTGAAACCACTTTACATATTGGAGCCAGACTTGGCAGCATCGGTCCTTAGGAGGTCCTCTTTCAGAAATGTGTCTTGGGCTGTAATGAGCAGTCATACAATAATTGGGTCATTATGACCTACATTTTATGCTTGAGCGACTCTGGTTAAGTTTTGCATTTAGGTTTATTTTTAGCCCAAAAGGGTCAAGTGAGCTTTACTCATCACTTGGCGTCCGTTGTCCGTCATCGTCCGTCGTCCGTCGTCGTCCGTTAACTTTTACAAAAATCTTCTCCTCTGAAACTACTGGGCCAAATTGAACCAAACTTGGCCACAAGCATCATTAGGGTATCTAGTTTAAAAATTGTGTCCGATGAGCTCGCCTGCCAACTAACATGGCCGACATGGCTAAAAATAGAACATAGGGGTAAACTGCAGTTTTTGTCTTATATCTCAAAAACTAAAGCAATTAGAGCAAAACTGACTGAGGTAAAAATGTTCATCAGGTCAAGATCTACCTGCCATGAAATTTTCAGACGAATCGGTCAACCCTTAGTTGGGTTATTGCCCCTGAACTGTTAATTTTAAGGAAATTTTGCAGTTTTAGGTTATTTTCTTGAATATTATTATAAGACAAATTGTAAACAGCAAAAATGTTCAACAAAATAAGATCTACAAATAAGTCAACATGACCAAAATCATTGATTGACCCCTTATAGGAGTTTTTACCCTTTAAAGACGGCATCCAGCGTAAAACTTCCTTTAAAGATCTTTTCCTCTCAAACCACTGGGCCAATTGAGACCAAATTTTGGTGGAATGGTTCTTGGGTGGCCTCCTTCCACAATTATGTCTGGCATCCCCGACTTCCAACCGACACGGCTGCTGTTACTAAAAATAGAAAAAAAGGGCGGGGTGTATTTCAAAAATTGTGTTATATGAAACTACAAGGCCAGTTGGAACCAAAGTTGGGAGTAATGGTTCTTTGGAGGTTCTCTTTCAGAAATATGTCCAATGACTGGACTGTTAATAAAGATGGCCGCCACCGCCGAACTTAGTTTAACATAGGGCCCTATGGGAAAATTCGTTGAAAAATCTTCTTGTCTGAAACCAGTTGACATATTGGAGCAGGACTTGGCAGCATTGGTCCTTATGAGGACCTTTTTCAGAAATGTGTCTGATTTCGTGGACTGTGAACCAAGATGGCCGCCACAGCAGAACTTAGTTTAACATAAATATTAAACCCTATAGGAAAATTCATTTAAAAATCTTCTTGTGTGAAACCGCTTAGCCAGTTGGAACAAGACTTAGCAGAAATGGTCCTTAGATGGTTCTCTTTTAGAAATGTATCCGTTGACCTGGACTGTAAACCAAGATGACTGCCACAGCTGAAATTAGTTTAACATAGAATTCTATAGAAAAAGCAGCCAAATTGACTGCAACACTTAAATTTTTAGGTCTGCTGAAGGTGAAAAGTTAAATCCAGGTGAGCGATACAGGCTCTTGAGAGCCTCTGGTTTTGGAATTAACATAGTGTATCAACGAAACTTCATCAGTAGATGTGCCTTGGGTAGTACTGAGCATTCATACAATAATTGGGTCATTATGACCTACATTATATGCTTGAGCGACTTTGGTTAAGTTTTGCATTTTAGGTTCATTTCTTTGCAACTAAGCATAGTGTATCAACGAAACTTCATCAGTGGATTTTCCTTGGGTAGTACTGGGCAGTCATACAATAATTGGGTCATTATGACCTACATTATATGCTTGAGCGACTCTGGTTAAGTTTTGCATTTTCGGTTCATTTCTTTGCAACTAAGCACAGTGTATCAATGAAACTTCATCAGTGGATGTGCTTTGGGTAGTACTGGGCAGTCATACAATAATTGGGTCATTATGACCTACATTGTATGCTTGAGCGACTCTGGGTAAGTTTTGCATTTTAGGTTCATTTCTTTGCAACTAAGCAACAAAACTTCGACAATGGATCATATATTTTTGTGTGCAGGTGCACGTTAAAGGGACTAACCATGTGACATAAGATGAAGGTCATATGACCCATATTACATGGTTGACTGGCTTTTAATTTTTATGTCAAAAATCAGCTTTAACATACAAAGTGGCCTACAATTATATTACTTGGTGTTAGGGTGCATCTCGGGGAGTAACACAGCCTCCAACCAAAATTAGGTCATTCTGACCTACTTTTCGCACTTCATTGATTTAAGTTTTACCTCCGAGTTCAGTTCTCCGATACCTAGTGACCTACAATCATTATTTGGTGTGAGGGTGCATCTCGGTAAGTAACACAGCCTCCCACCAACATTATGTCACTGTGACCTACTTTTTGCACTTCATCGAGTTAGGTTAAGTTTTACATCTGAGTTCAGTTTTCCCATATAAAGGGACTTAGTCATATTACTTGGTTTTAGGGTGCATCTCAGGGAGTAACACAGCCGCCAACCAAAATTAAGTCACCCTTGCCTACTTATCATGCTTCATTTACTTATGTTAAGTTAGTTCTCCAATACCAAGTGACCTACAATCAAGTTCTTGATGTGAGGATGCAATTCAGAGAGTAACAGAGCCTCACCAAAATTAGGTCACTCTGCCTTACTTACTTCGGATAAGTTTTATGTCTGAATTTAGTTCTCTGATACCAAGCGTCCTAAAATCATATTACTTGGTGTCTTAGAGTGCATCGCGGGGTGTAACACGGCCTCCCACCAAATTTGACCTACTTATTGCACTTCATTGACGTTAAGATTTACGTCCGAATTCAGTTTTCCGATACCACAGCCGAACATAGTCTAACATTGGACCCTATGGGAAATTTACTTAAAGATCTTCTTGTCTGATACCACAAAGCCAATTGGAACAAACCTTGGCAAAAATGGTCATTAGGTGGTCATCATTCAGAATTGTATGACCAAGCAGGCCATCCAAGATGGCAGCCAGAGCCAAACATAGTTTAACAAAGGAGCTCATGCAAAAATTCACTGAAAGATTGTTAAAAACCGGTGAAAAATTGGGCAAAACCAGTGAATTGTGGAATCTCACATTGTTTGTGTTTTACTTCTTGTGATGTCTCATTTTAAATGTTAAGTTTAAATGTGCTACGTCTTTTCTAATATTTCAGTTTTAACTTTGTGGTACATATACATATATTTGTTTATGTTACTGTTCTTATGAATTCATTTTGTGTTTCATTCTTATGGACTTTCAGTTTAATCCCTTTGGTGTTTCTTTTGCAAATGTTGGCATTTTAATACAATATTACGAACCAGTAAACTAAGGTTGATTTTGAATTTGAAACATTTGCATTTAAGTCATTCTGTTGTTAAGTTAAAAAAAATAACAAAGCTATCTCATCTCAGTGTTATATGTCTGCAGTTTTTTTCTCTTTTTTAATTTTTTTTCCCAAATTCACAAAATTAAATATGTTAAATAACATTGAATAAAAAATCTTTTGTGCTAGATAAGATAATACTGTTAACATCTTTATTCTTTGAAAAAGAAAGATCGTACATTGAAATTAAAAGAATAAATTTATTCTCTGAAAAACAAAGCTGTATGTTTAACTGCATATTTTAATTTGAGAATAAATTTATTCTCTGAAACACAATGTTTGGGAAGAAATTAAATCTCGGGAAAACAAGGTTGTGCATTAAGATTGCATATTTTAATTTGGGAATAAATTTATTCTCTTGAAGACAAGATTGTACTTTTTGATTTAAAGAATAAATTTATTCTCTGAAAAAGAAGATGGTACATTTTGATTTAAAGAATAAATTTGTTCTCTGAAAAAGAAGATTGTAGATTTGGATTTAAAGAATAAATTTATTCTCTGGAAAAGAAGATTGTACGTTTGGGTTTAAAGAATAAATTTATTCTCTGGAAAAGAACATTGTAAACTCAAGATTTGAAGAATAAATTTATTCTCAACAAAACACTAAAGATGGATATTACTGCAGTTGCTTCATATCAGAGTTAAGAATAAATTTATTCTCAATCTACAAGCCGTTCATGACCCAAGGAATAAATTTATTCTGATAAATTTGTCTCAGAAAGAAACATTTTATAATGAATTTTAATAATAATAGTATATTTATGTATTGAGGACAAGTTAAGAAGAAATTTATTCTCTACCAACCAAAATTTATTCTGATTTATCTGTAAAAGTAAAGCTGTTTTTAAAAGTTTTCATTAATTTTCAGAATAAATTTATTCTTGAGGTCTTTTCTCTAATAATACCACCAATTTAAACAAATCCAGGGACAAAAAATGCCGTTTTTGCCATTTTGATGGAATTTTTCAAATTCATACCGGTAAAAGGGACATCAAAGAATTTCCTTTTTTATTTTGGAATGCCTTATATCTTCAAACAATTGGTTGACTAAAAAAAATCTCAATTTCCAATATTCAATTGTTTGATAACTGGGATTGGCATGATTTTCAAAATCTTTACTCCTGGCTTTAATTATGGCAAAAAAACAAACATACAATTTGATGCAAAGCCGGAAAGGGGTATGAACAAACAAAACAAGAAGCAAATTAGTACATGTACAAATATTCAGACATTGTTAAAAAAATATATATACAGAAACTGACAAAAAATATTATTTCAAGAGCTACATCTGTAATTATCTATTTAGGATGTTTTTAATGGGCTTTAGCTTGAGCATCATCAGATGAAGGAGTTGTTTCCAGACCAATGTGCATGGAAATTTCTCGAATTCTCGAACTCATTTTCCATACAACAGTAATTTAATGTAATTTACTCTCAGTAACTCGAACATAATTTTTGATTGTCGTACGTGACAAATAAGTATGAAAATCAGAGGTATAATAATTGATGACAAGAAGGTGATTAATTTTCAGTAACAGGTCGTTTATGATCCATTTGATATTTATCGGTGATTGTTGTCTTAAATTATTGTTCCAACACCAAAATTTGATGTGCGGATGTTGTTTTAACGATCGGATAGAAAACAAAGAATGTAAATTAAATTTTAAATTTATTGCTGGTTCATAACTGAAAATTTTCAGGACTTCGACGGCTCGAACTATCTGTTGTGTCATAAGTAATTTCAGTTGAATTTTGTTAAAGTGTTAAAGTTTTTGTTTAAAATTTACAGTATCCCAAACATCTTTGGATTAAGGAACTGAAAAGTCGTGTTAATTTAATTATCATGATAATTCTGAAGCCATCTGATGATACTTACATTGCTTATAATACATGTAACAGAGCACAACTGTCATTTGATCTGAACCTGACAAGAGTTTACAGTGTTCAAATTCAACACTAAAGCAAGCCTGAAAGAATTTGATATCCACACATTTGATCTGCATCAACATCACACAATCCTGCACTTTGAAGATAGTGCACGTCTTTCTCAGATGTTGTTAGAACTAGACCCTGAACATGCTTCATCTGGTAAATCATCTTGGCACATTTCCATTAATATCGTCAGCTCACATTTCCTACATATGCAGTAGGTATCCTCATATGAATATTTTTCTTAGCATATTTGAGATAAATGTTTTGTATCAGATGGATGTACCTGTAGAATTTCTCTTGCATGACATTTTCTCAATATGGGTACTCTGATAATTGTCCTGTACGTAGGCTCGTAATATTTTGTTGGGATCTATTTTCTGAATTTTCCTATTTTTTTGGGGTTTTGAGAATTTCAAAGTATTTTTGGGGGGTTAAATATTTCTGAGTTATTTTTGGGGGGCCCCGAGGTTATGTGAAATGTTTTGGGGTGTTAAAATTTTAGGAAGAATTATGTATTAGAGATACAATGGATAAGCGTTGGTTCTTGAAAAAGAAACCATGAGCCCGGAGGGCGAATGGTTTGTTTTTCATGAACCAACGCTTATCCATTGTATCTCTTACTTAAACTATTGTTGTGACGACTTTTCCCAATTACCTTTCCTTTCTTAATTAGACCCTATTATGTGTGAGTTTAAATTAACTTAATTCTCTATACTACTATTCAATTAGATATATATATAGTCACGTTGATGATTTTAATGGTAAATGAAAATTAATACAAAACCGTATGGACTTACAATATAAGGCATATGATTCAGAAATTTGTCCATTATTGACAAAATAAAGCATAGTCCAAATAATTTTCCAGTAAAACATAATGTTAGTGAAAGAAAAAATAGTTTAAATCCACTCGATTTACACTTTTTATATTATAAAAACATGTCAAAATATGCAGTGAAACAGATGAAATTGCCATACACATCAAAATAACAATGTTTTAATGTTTTATTTAATTATATGAAATTGTCGATAATAATCAAATAAAAAAAAGTAAAGATCTTTTCTTATTACAAAGTTATATCAATGATAGCACAAAGATTTAGAAAAAAGGGAACACCGAAACAGAGATTCGAACTATGTCTACAAGTGTTACTCTCAACTCATCCTAACCTTGCGGCTACCATCTTATAGTATACAAACGTCGTTTTTTAAATATATAAAGGCGAAAACCTTATGTATATATTGTACCGTATCATATATTGATATATGTAAAAACGACATGTAGATATTATACGATTGGTAGCCGAGAGGTTTCGTCGATGTGTTCTTCAACAATGACACATAATGTACTTGAAGGAGGGAGTTCGAACCTGAGTCACAGCAAATAAAAATTTCCAAAAATCAAAGATAAGTTTTTAAACTAATACCAGCTGTGAACAGAAATCAGTAAATTAGCCGATTCAAACTTAATGACATTAAGTACACAAAAGGAACAATTGATTATAATTTGATGACTTCATTTCAGTGACGGATTAAAGAAGCGTTGATTCTAAAAAAAGAATCCACGGTAAATGAATAGGCTGACGTCACAGCAGTGCTTTAAGTTAATTTAAACTCACACATAACAGGGTCTAATTAAGAAAGGAAAGGTAATTGGGAAAAGTCGTCACAACAATAGTTTAAGTAAGAGATACAATGGGTAAGCGTTGGTTCATGAAAAACAAACCATTCGCCCTCCGGGCTCATGGTTTCTTTTTCAAGAACCAACGCTTATACATTGTATCTCTAAAACTTAAACTTAAACCACTGCTGTGACGTCAGCCTATTCATTTACCGTGGATTCTTTTTCTAGAATCAACGCAGTGGTTTTGCAGTAGGTTCTATGAACATAGCTTTAGGTTTCCGAAGTTTGCCGATAACTATCAAGATTATTGCTATTAGTTTGTATGGAACATCCGCGACCTTTGGCCGTGAAAAACCACGTGGTCAATTATGGTTCTGCTACCCCAATTACGGGATGCTCAAAAAGTACGGGACCGTCGTTTGATATGTTTTCTATCTGTATTATTCTATTTTCATTTTGAGGGAGACAAAGAATTGATCTTCGATCCTACAAAGTTTTTCATACATGTAGCATCCATGAGCCAAGATTTTTTTTTCAGTTAAGCGAGCAAAAATTCTCCTTTAGTATCATTATTTTGAAAACAAAAATTGATTCCAGCCAAATTTATTCCTGCATTTCACATTTTGGCACGAGAAATCTTTAATTTGGATTTGTCAACTCTCTTATAAATATTGTCTTGGTTTTTAAAACATTTTGGGCCTTGAACATAACTGATGATTTGTAAGTCGACGAAATGTGCACAACTTGTGCATCAAAATTTGTATCAAAAAAATTATTATCTCATATCCGTTCTATTTCATGTCTAGTACAGTTTATATAAACATTCAGAAGGACGTATGTACGGAGTCCTATAAACAGGGTATTCTAAATATATATTTTATTGATAGAGCTCGTAAAACATTGCTGACAAAAGTAACCGAGGCTTAATGTGAAAAGTACATAATTTGCATAAAGAGCATTCCGATTGTACCATAAATTAGAATAATTTTATTCTGAAAGATGTGTTTTATTAGTATAGATTAATTTACATTTAATATAAAATATTTAATATTGTGTTTAAATTTTCTCATAAACTTCTGGTTGAAATTACATCTGTAGACAGTAGGGCGGTGGTAACAAAAAATTCAGATTTTATTGCAAGAGTGTCATCTCTTAGGTGTTCTGTACCCCTTTAAAATAGGAAGAGAGACAGCTTAATCTACATAATAAAGATCATGGTTCATTTTAGAATGACTGCACAATAAATATGGAAACTCCTTTTTACGGATTTACATAATCAAAATATTTTGTAATTTGTAAATTCCTTAATTAGACAAAACTGTAACAAAGATCTGAATTGAAGGATTCAAACAGAACATAAAGTACAAGTCAAAACCAAAGCCATGACATGATAATCAATTGACTTTTTTCATTGTCAGTGTAACTTGAGTTGTCGCTCCTCTTACATGTCCTAGATTAAATTCTGATCTTATCCGAGATTGATAAATTCTTAAATGTCTTAGCAATCAGTATCTATATACTAAATAATTGTAATTTTCCTTGAAAGAAATCATTTATTATATTGTTTGACTGCTAATAAGCAGAACCATTAGTGATGTGTTTGTCAGGCTAATTTTCAATTGACTGCTGTATAAACCTAAGAGCGACTTGAATTCATATGAAAATGTAATAGCAAAAAGTTATTTGTTTGTGCGTTTGACGTTTGTTCCAGTCTATTATCAAAGACATATACAATTTGGGGATCCATAAATGTATATTTTAAAAACAAATAATCAAACAGTTAAGTAAAAATTATAAGGACCATCTCATTTTCTTCAAAGTTTACTGATGAAGAACTAGACCAGTTCACTAATAAACTACGTATAATAATCCTTTAAACTCTTGTTGTTAATGAGCGAATTGATCTTGGTTTTACTAAAAAACATCTTGGGGAAAAATGAAACTGGTTCTAAAGTAATTTCTGAAAATAAAACGAAAACAGTTAAGATAGTTCACAAAACGTTTCCGTGTAACTAAGATTACAGTATTTTTTTCAAACTATACTTTTTAGTTTTAGTTGGGTTTTAAGTTTAAAACATTGAATAAAGAAATACTTCCTGCTCAGTTTTGTGCAGATTATTTAAAGAAAGGAGTGATTTATTAACAATAATTTTCTCATTCTGTTAAAACGATAAACTGTAACATAAGCTGTGAATATCATTTCAAACACTGTTTACAAGATCAAATTAAAATGGCTTCGAATAATGTATATCAGAAAAGCAAAACTTTGGAAATTCATCAAAATCAGTATGGCTAATGCTCAGTTAAACGTTGAGTTCATAGAAAACAATAAATGAAGATATAGTTTTGTTGACAAAAACTACCTCTTTCAGATAAAGTCACGGCGTAATGAAATGTAATGTGACGTTAAAAGATGTCCAGCAACCATACGAACTCTAAACAATATACCTGTTGGTTTCAATCTACAACACAAACATGCAGTTGGTCCACACAAACTGCATGCAAATAAAGTAATGTCTGCTATAAAGAAAGGAAGCAGAGGACAGACAGACCCTGTTCCAAAGATTTATAATGAAGAGATTGCTAAGTTGAAAACACCCGAAAGGGAAGATTCCACTTACCAGATGGTTAAAGAGTTGCCAGGTTTTCAGTCATCAAGAAGTATTCTGAACAGACAACTTTCTCGTCTCCTATCAAAGTTACCCACGTCTACCAATGACTGATTTTGCAAGACCCGTGGATTCAGACTTCAACTGTGGAGCATATTTCTCTTTGCAGATGACCACGATGAACCAAGGTTCCTTGTTTTGCAAGAGTAAATAACGTACAGCATCTTATCAACAACACTACTTTATATGGTGATGGGATTTTCTAAACACGCCCAACCATATTTAAACAGCAGGACACTGCTCACTCTTCCGGAGCATCTGAGTCTACCACCGGTTTTTTTGGTCGAGTCCATGTTGTTCATATGTTTTTAGTTTTTTAATTGTAATGCATGTATTGTTTTGGTTTTGTCATCAATGTTCTTCGGAGTTTGTCAGTTGTTTCGATTTTTCCCTACTTCGAATATCCCTTTGGTATTTCTTGACTTTACTGTATACAATCCATGAAACAGTAAATGATCAAATTTATCCACTTGTATATGGTTTACTTCCTGGGAATAGGGGAACAGAATTATTCAAGATTTCTCAACATTGTGAAATTGAAGTGCACTGAGAATGAACTTCAACTTCAACCAACAATTCTTGTCGTCGGCTTCGAGACAGCAACTATAAATGCCGCTAAGACTCTGTTCAATGGTACCGTATTGGGAAGTTTTTTCTTCCAATTTAAACAGAGTTTGTGGAGGAAGATGCAACTGACTGGCCTATATGGTGAAGTTGATGCAATCACGACATTAATACGTAGAGCTGCAGCAATACCACCGGTACCTCAAGCTAGTGTAGATGAAGTATGGTTTTCTTCAGTGTTTAGCACCAACATCCGATCAACGACATGACCATGGTCGATTTACATCAACGCACTTTAGAGAAAAAGAAATAATTCAAGGTTACATTTACGTCGAAGAGTGCGCATTTGACCGTAAAATACGTGATAACGATTCGTAATGGAGACGGAGATGATTACTCCAATAGCACTGAGTAAGGGTTTTTTTATGGCGGACGTTCCAAAGTATTCAGATAACATGAGAGAGACCGGGATATATCGTACGGCGACGTCACGTCCCTTTATCTTATATCAACCAGACTGGTAATACCGTATTTGGACATCCCTAAATCATCAGGGAAAATATTTTACACCTTAAAAACTACGAAGGGATGATCAAATGATCTTTACTACCACCGATAGAACACTACATACCAACAAAAATTAACGATAAACTGATGTTTCCCCTCTGTAGAATGTGTGTCGAACAACAACAGCAAAAACCTGGTTGGCACACTGACGACGAGAACATGGAGAAAACCCTAACTGGAACGTGGGTGACAGACAAAGTAAAAAAGGCCGTTGAAAAAGGTTACGTCCTGCAGAAAATGGAAGGTTGCGATCCGACCACGAAATCTGATGGACTATTCACAGAGTACGTCAACACGTTTTTAAAAATGAAACAAGAGGCCAGTGACATACACCATACACCGGACAGTATTACCAGAAAAAAAGGCATTTTATTGGAGTTCAAGATACATAAATATCTCGGTCAGAGAACTCTGGCCAAACTCATGTCGAATAGTTTGTAGGGAAAATTATGACCAAGAACTAACATGCCTCAGGTAAATATGCGACGGATCTCATCGAATATTTCGACATACCGACCAGCGATCAGATAATGGAGATGGGAATGTAGATCGTCAGTGACAACAAGGCGGAAATGAGATGGCAGTATAAAGACGAATTCGTGGAAGATTCCAGACGTACCAACACAACCCAGGTACGACTTAAACTGTATAGTTGTCTCGATAAAATGGACGTTCGTTCATTGTACACCGACACTAATTCAGTCGTGTAAACGTCAAACCTGGGAGGTTGTAAACTAGAACTGGAAGATTATTTGCGCGACCTAACGGACGAACTGCCCGATAATTAAATTGTAGAATTCGTGCTATGGTGGTATATTGGATCTTTCTAACCTTCCTCCATGCACACTGTCAGATGACCCACTGTCAAGATTAACAATTTATCAAATGTATAATTAGGCTTCTGGAATTAAAAGAAAAACTAATATAAGACAGTTATAATCCCACTTCCAAACGTAATACAAACCAATGCATATAAAGACAAATTCAGTCTTTGTTAAGTCTATCAAGAAATAACATAAGTCACGCGGTTCACACCAAATAATGCGCGTATTTAGTGTGCAACGTGTGATTGAGGTTATTTCTTCATAGACTGAAAAAAATACAGTCAATCCTTATAATTTAGTTTTAGTGGTTGTTTTAACGTCCAAAACGTTGGGATCCCTTTCATGACGTCATTGTTGAAAAGACAATTTAGTCTATAATATGATAGTCGAAAAGAAAAAAAAATTGACCAATCAAATGATGCGTTACATCAAATATTAGATTCGGCAATATCTCAAATATCTTATTGAACCATAGTATTTCTAGATCTATGTTTTGTTTATAGTAATTAATTGTTGCCTTAACGTTTTTAAATGCTGCAAAGACTCAAGCTTTTCACGAGAGGGGTATTCTTATTTGTGTTTGTGTTGCTAGAGTTCAATCCATTGGCTTTTTCATAAAATATAATATCAACACAAAAAAATGGCGACGTTGTCGAGTTTTGATATGTACGTCCTGTTTCCAAACATTTGGACCAGTTGACCTTAAGTACATATACACCCTGTTATTAGAAATATCCTATAGTCCAGAGTTTTTCAGCAAGAAGTGGGAAAAGTACATAATCACATAACTTAGCAACTAAATTCGTCGGTTTATTGATATAGAAATATTTATTATGTTTTAATGTATTTTAATAATTGAGAGGCAGTTATAATTTGCATAATCACCATCTATATTGTGCGGCTGTACTGTAATGGCATCGGTCAAGCCTAGCTGCACAACTGCGGAAGCAGC
This sequence comes from Mytilisepta virgata, assembly GCA_028015205.1. Taxonomy (NCBI): domain Eukaryota; kingdom Metazoa; phylum Mollusca; class Bivalvia; order Mytilida; family Mytilidae; genus Mytilisepta; species Mytilisepta virgata. The sequence continues at coordinate 7,469,315 of CM051513.1, forward strand.
CCCGGTTTGGAACATGTTGTTACTACGTCGTATAATTCACCCTTGCTTTGGAGTTATTAGTACATGTGTCAGATAAGTTGAATTGTTTTTGACAATATTAATTTGTTATTCATGTCTATGGGACATTATACTGGTCATCACTAATGCAGTCCGGGGTTTTCACACTTAAATATTCTATATTTCTGAAGTGATGATAGATTTTTAAAACCATACAAGGTCCACAGTTTCTGGAATAAATAACGTCTATTCTTTCGATCACAGTACCCTGTGCATGCTTGTAATCCGACCGAAAACAAACATAAGCATGTATTCAAGTTGTGTTAAAAATCATTTTCTATACTGGTTAAAGCAAGAAGATTGCGACGCAGGCATGTTGGATCAAGGAACCAAAAACACGTGAATCTTAATTCCCAAGAGATAAAAATGACCAGAAATTCAGAATCATCTAAACAGAAAGTGTTTTCCCAATCCCAATTATGCGTGTGATATAGTTTTACTTGCCCGTATGAATCCCCCCCAAAAAAAGATTTATTTGCCATTCTGAAACCCCGAGTAACGGGAAACCAAAAATATTGCGTCGGGACATACTTCGTCATAAATAAAGGATTGATTTGCCATTCTGAAACCCCGATTAACGGGAAACCATCAATTTATCGTCAGGACATTCTTCGTCATAAATAAAGAATTTATGTGCCATCTGAAATCCCGAGTAACGGGAAACCAACAATATTGCGTCGGCACATTCTTCGTCATAAATAAAGATGGACCTGTTCCATTGATTTTGTCCCTTCCTCATAAGGGATTTGACATGAGCAATGTGGCGGGTGTCCTGCATGTCCTGTAGGAAGCAGATGATGCTTACTCTTCTGGAGCACCGAGTCTACCTCCGTTTTTTTTTCTGTGTATAGTGCACGCGTTTGTATTGTTGTGGTCTTGTCTTCCTTTCCGTATTTCTTGACCTTACCTATATTGAATCAGCAACAAGCATTGGAATATTAAATATATTGTTTGCACAGCTTTTCACTTTGTAAACCGTTGTTTTATTATACTTTTGCTTTAAATGGGTGTTTTAAAAGCAATACGAAACATTCTCTCAGTAGAAATAATAATTATCATATTTGAATTATACCTTTAAACAAAACAGAGTTATATAATTGAAGTTAATTTTGCCTATTTCATGATATGTCTGCAACTGATCACGTATTTTTATTATATTTGTATCAAAGTCCTCTCCATCTACAACAAAACCAGTTGATAAAGTATCTGCTCTTTTGTGTAATTCTCCAATCTGTTCTTCAACCATCTTTTCCGAATTATTTAACTGTGTTTTAAATTTATTAATGGATTTCTTGTCCCGGCTCTCATTTCTATCAGAAAAGTTGGATCTTTCAGTAGCTGATATTTTTCTCCAAGATTCTGAAAATGAGTTCTTAGCAAAGCGGATTCATTTTTAAGATTTTCTCAAGTTTGTTGTAAATCAGACGACAGATACTGTTCCAGTTGCTGACAATAGCGTCTCTCCAGTGTTAACAGGTCCACCAAATAGTTATAATGAGTAGCGCCGGAGGATCCTGTTGCACTACTTCCCAGTAGAAAACACACAGAAATCAACAGTAAGCATTATTACTTCTAGCTCTTTAGGTACATATCTTTCATGTGTGGACTTTCTAAACTGTAAAATGTGCTGTTCAATATCTTGTAAGATAACATTCAAAAGGTGCCAACAATAAAACGTCAAAAAAATAAATTTATTTCACATATTACTAAGTATATGTTTACTATTGGTTTATCACAATGTATCAATTCGGTAAGCAAATAAATTTGTAAGACATTTGTACCAGCAGTTACTGACAGATTGACATTTTGTTTTCATTTTAATCTTAAAATAAACAAAACATGTAGTCACTATTGAATATATGGTATGTTAACCGTGTATGTGTTTTCTTCTTTCTTTGCAGTACTTGTTTAAAAAGAAAACTCTAATCAACCACAAGTAGTCTGAATTTTGATAACAAAATTATATTTTCTGGACAGACAAAAAAAGAAAAGAATGCTGGACAATAATTTAGTATATACAACCACCTAATCCTAACCACAACATAACCGTGACCTTAACCATAAAAGTAACCTTAAGTCTTACTCTAACTCTTATACTAATCTAATCATGACCTTAAACATAAACCTAATTCTTACTCTAATCCTAATTTAACACTGTCCTCCAACCGTCACATAATCCTAACCCTTACTTCTAACATAAACCCTACCATTACCTCTAAAAAGGACAAATATACCTAAGGAGCAATCCAAAAAACGTAATCCATTGGACAGAGAAACCCGGGAAGACAAATGAACAACCACAAGCACAACAAATAAACACAAAAACTAAAAAAAAAAAAAACGATGAAGAACACGAACACGTATAAAAACCAGGAGTGAACCCAGGTGCTTCGGAATGGTAAGCAGTTCCTGCTTCGTATACGGCACCCGTCGTGAAGTTCAACAAAGTAAGTCCGGTGGAAGTCACAAATCGGTGGAGGCACATGAAATGTTACGACAGTGGGAACAGGTCCAACATCATCTTAGATATTGGAATACTGTAATGGTCAATCAATTCGTGATTACGACAGTAAAATTTCCTAAGAGATGACATCAACTTATCCCTGATAAAACCTTGGTTATGAAGATATTGTGACAACAATAATCCTCTTTGTCGAAAGTCAGAGTAACTCACGCATGCCCTTGAAAATTGGATAAGCTGAGAAAGTAGACGACATATGCAGGCGATGCTGGTATATTCCTACTCAAGAAGGGAAAATTAACAATAGGAAAGTTGAAGTCATCACGTTTGTCATATAGTTTTGTCTTCAAATCTCTTCTGCCAACTCATTACTCCTAATACTAACTTAACCTTAGCTTTAACTCTAAGTTAACTCCAGCTCCAAATAACCTAACCCTAACCCCCACACCAAAGCTAACCCTAACAAAAACCATAAACACTATATACTAATCCATAGGGATAAAACTTAACATTGTCCTAACCTAATCTTTACCTTTATTTTAACCTTTTACTAACCTTCTTTCCCAAACTTAACTCCTATATTAAAGCTGACCCAAACCAAAACCGTAGACACTAACTCTAACGCTTAAGCTGAGCCTAATCCGAATCCTAAGCTCGAACTCTAACTCTTACTCTAACACTTAACCCCTACTGTAACTTCAGCCTTTACCTAACCCTAATTCTAATTCCCCACTGTCCGGCAACCCTAACCATAACATTCTAAACCGTTACCCGTACGTTAACCTTAAACACTAATCTTAGTCATTGCCCTTACTCTAACTAAACCCTAACCTTAACCTTAAGCCCGAAAATAAACACTTACCGTACACCGAATGATACACACTAATCTCGCCTGACTTGAATTATCCTTCAAATTCCCCTTCACTCTCGTAACCTGGAAAGCGCCATTTTCATGCCTAACAAACCACTAAAGTCACGTGATCGGAATAATAATTTCTGCCCCGGATGCGGTAATTCCGGACTAAGTCGGAAATCAAGTATTGTTTTAGTATTTTGACTTATTGTTCAACGACGAAGGCATTGAAATTATCATTTAACTACTAAAACTATACACGTAGTTACACAGTTTTATGCTTCTCTTTTGTTTTCTGCAATTCTGTAAAGTTCCAGTAATAAATATTGATCAAACTGTCGACCACACCGTTTGTTATCCCCGCACTTTCGAAGAAAGTTCGGGTATAGCGATTGTCTCCGTCCGTCCGTCACACTTTTTTGTGGCATCAACTCCTCCTTCACTTTTGGGTTAAGGAATTTAATTTCTATATAGAATGGTTACATACCACATGTAGATGCGCAATACGGTTTTAGAATTTTGACTTTCAAACAAGGGGCCCACATGGGTTGAACTTCGAAATTTTAAGCTTGTGATCTAAACTCCTCTTTCATTTTACAATTTATGAATTTGATTTCTATACAGTATTGTTATGCACCATATGCAGATGCGCAATAAAGTTTTATAATTTGTATTTTCTAAAATTGGGGCCCACAGGGTCGAATCTCGAAAAATTGTCAATTTAAGCTTGTGACCTAATCTCCTCTTAAAGTTTACATTTGATGCATATTATTTTTATACGGTATTGTCATACACTATATGCAGATGCGCAATAAGGTTTCATAATTTTGATTTCCTAAACAAGGGGCCCACAGGGGTCGGATTGTGAAAAAAAAATTATCCATTTAATCGAGTGACATAAACTTGTATTTTGTTTTTCAATTTATGCATTTTATTTCTATACAGTATTGTCAAACCCCATATGCAGGTGTGCAATAAGGTTTTAGAATTTTAATTTTCTAAAATCGCAGTCCACAAGGGTCGAAATTGGAAAATTTCAATTTAGGCTTTTGACCTAAACTTCTCTTTCAGTTTCCTTATACATGTATATAGTATTGTCCTACACTATATTTAGTTGCACAATAAGGATTTAGAATATTGATTTGATCCGGGGGCTCACACAGGCCAAATTTCAAAAACTGTAGTTTAAACTTGTAAACTAAGGTTGTTTTTTTTCATTTTTCATTAGGTTTATTGATTTAATTTTTTATAGAATGACTGCATACTATTTTTAGATTGGAATAATTTATTATATTTTGGACTATAGGTAAGTAGCTCAACTACTTACAGGGGGTGTGGGAATCATTGTCGATTCCGACAGTCCAGATTTCTAGTTTCTTTATTGTCTGAAAAAGGTCAAAGTCAGCTGCGTTTTGACAGCCGTGGGAAATGTATTAACACGAAACACTGTCAGAAATTAGAAAGTATATGGACATGGTGTAATTGGGAAAGTTATAATACGTATGTTAAAACTTTCTTGTGTTGCCCTTTCATAATATCAAATATACAGTTCAATCTCGTTATCTCAAAGTGCAAGGGACCATGTGTTCGAGATTGCCGAAGTTCGACTAAAAAGGAGCTGGAAATTCTCAAGTTTTGGACAAGGGAGATAATCATTTTATTCCTTTCCATGCGTTCACTGATCGTTTTTACTTTGTTACCGTAATAAAATGATTTTGATTAATGATGGTTGTCTCATAAATTTTTATTGTTTCTTAATTACAATATTTGTTTGAAATTACAAATTGATAATCCTTTCATGTTTTATATGACCAATATTAATTTTATAAAAAAAATTTTGGCAAGTCACGACTTATTTACATAATCCGACTTTTATAACAACCGTAGTGTAAATAAATAGATAACGACATTCAACTGTCATGACTGTATTTTGTTTATAACGAACACATTTTGGCTACTTCAGCGTTAATAGTATTTTCTGAATCACATTTTGACTGTCACAACGATCACATGTGGTTTTTATTATGGTTATTGCTCAAATTTACTTGATAGTTGTTTACCAAAATTCAGTGAAATCAGAAAATCTTTTAAATAATCATGTAATCAATATTCCACAAGTAGATGAAATGTACTAAAAACTATAGATTGAGATATTTCAAACTCTATAATACTTAAAACTTTTGGTTGTTTATTCACTTGAAAATATTTAAATTTTTATTATTTCTTATTCATGACTGAAATTTTAAAATTTGGGTTTTAAAAATCCATCATTACCCAAGTATAAATATGAAAGAAATAAAACTTGAATGTATTCTGTTGACGTATTTATATTTTAGACTTCCCAACCGTGAGAGTAAAATTTTAGTTTATATAAAATTCTGTAATAACAATTTTGATCAACATGTATACAATGTATTTCGTCGAATTATTAAAAAAAAAGACAACAAAAAAGTGATAATCAATACTATTACGTCGAGGAGCAAATTAACAAAATGTCAAAATGACCACCAAAAAAAAGGAACAGTAAAAAACATTCAAGGACAAGGCACAAGAGAGATCTTCATTAGTTTTCACAAAAGTTAACAGTTTTGAAAGATAACAAAATTCAAGCTGACCAGCGATGTCCTCAGTAACTTACTGATGGTACGATAAGTGTGCTTGTTATACCCCCGCTAGCTAAGCGTGGATATACACGTATAGTGATGGGGAGTTTCTGTACGTCCGTCTGTCGTACCGTTCGTTCACACCTATTTACCCAAACTACTCCAGTGAATTGATTTCATTACACTGTATCATTGTGCATCGCTTATTTTATACTCAACTCCTCTTAAACCAGTGACTTGAATTCTTCGAAACGTCAGGGAATCTTTAATATACATTGTCAATACATATGTTATTGTTTATCAGAATGATTTTGGGAGTTTTCCACAGACATACATGGACTTTGTCATTTCTTCATATGGTAAGGGGGTTGGCATGCCCTATCCATAACTCCTTGGAAACCAATAACTTGGTTTCTGTAAAACTTTCAGGCAATCATTATAGATATACATTGCCATTGTGCACTATCTATACTACTTTTTATCTGATTTATGTTTTGGAGTTTGTTTTACAGAAAATATGGACTTTGCCACTTCTTAAATGTAATATAAGGGGTAAGCTACCCCGTCCTCAACTCCTCCTAATTTGATGATTTCTATGAAACTTTCAGACAATCTTCAATATGCATTTTCATTGTGCACTAACTACATTATTTTGGATCAGAATGGTTTTGGGGTCCACCTCAGAAAAACACGGGCTTTGCATTTTCTTTATGTAATGTAAGGGACACGTGCCCGTACAAACTCCCCCTAACCCAGTGATCTGATTTCTGTGAAACTTTTCATAGTATCTTCAGTGTACCTTGAGATTTTGCACTAACTATATGTTTTTTTTTAATTAACATGACTTTCTGGGGTTCACATAGGCAAACACGGAATTATAGTTATATTATTTTACCTGTAGCGGGGGATATACACTTGTGAGCTTTGCTCACATGACTTCTAGTTGTTGTAAGGTATCAGTTGGCAATGTTCAGACGTTTTTATTTACAATCCGGTGTGTTATACTGGAAATTAAAACCTATGTTTTTGTTACGGATCCAGTATGTTGGCCCGGTGCGTTGACTGTGCTGCCCATTGTTGCCCTTTCCTTTATTAATGTTGTTGTTTATTAGGATAAGTTGTTTAACCCCTTTTGGTCAATTAGGCATTTTTGAATTTCCTCTTCAACTTTTCATTTTGTTGTTTTGGTTTTCAACATGTTAGGACCTGAGCACAACTGATGAGTCGTTAATCGACAACATGTGCATATATTTTGCATCCAAATTGGTATCAAATAATTTTATATTTACCACTGAGTCGATGCCAATGCTAGTGGACTCCAAGTTCCCGGGGATATCCCAGCCCCCTTGCTAGTATTTCTATTCTAGCTCGTAATTGTTACTTAAAATTAACTGTTACAAAATGTAAAATTTGTGAAAACTAAGGAGTATCTTCCTTGTACATAGCTCTGTCATTAGATGCTTTGGCTTTGGCCATTCTGTTAATATTGGCATTTTTTAATTTGTTTTTCATTGAAAGAAAGTCTATTTTTTGACGGCCTATTGTATGTATACTAATGCATGTGCATGTATGAAACATGAGGAAATCATGAGTGCTGTAGACAGTGCATGACCTAGATTAATGAACACAGATTCAAGATAGCTTTACAACCTAAGAAATGACATAATCAAACTTATTCTTCAGAACAACGAATTCGAATTCAATGGTTGAATATATAGACAAAAACTAGGGGTACCAATGGGTGCTCCAATCTCACCCGGTCTTATTGATTTAGCATGTTTTAAATAACCTGAACTGTCATGAAAGGGACTACTACCCCCCCCCCCCCCCCCCCCCCGTAACATGTCTGTTTTGAAGCCTACACATATTCATTAATCCCACCAAGAGAAGTATGCTTTTATTGTGTTTATTTCAATGAGCCATGATAGTTATAAAGAAATAAATATTGAGACTACTAGAAATAAACAAAGACAAAAACAAAAACAAAAAAAAAACCTTTTAGCGTAAGTATCATTATGTGGGATAACAGATTTACATACAGATGACCGGAAGTTTTTTTAAAAATGCCTAAGTGTAAACAGCCATATCTATTACAATTCTTGTCTAGACAGAAATTGCTGACCATATGCACATGTTTCATTAGAATCCTGCACGAAATGTAGTAGGAATTGCGGATAACCTTATTTCAGGCAGACGGAAAAACAGACGGACAGACAGACAGATTGAAACCTGTATTCCCTCAAAATTCGTTTGCGAAGGGGATAATAACACATAATAATTTTGCTGCCCGTGTACCGAGACGACGGTTTCATTGTTTTTAATGGTAATAAAGAGGAATTACGTCAGTTTTTTGAAATAACGAATACTGTTCATTCATTACTAAAGTTTACATTTGAAATATTAGACCATACCTTGAAATTCTTAGATGGAACTGTATTTAAAGGATATATGTTTCAAAACGTACGTTAGATTTGAAGTTATATAGAAAACCTACGAAATTTTTCAGTACTTACATACATATGTAGATCATCAGTTCATCCTTGTTCTGTGTTTAAAGGATTTATATTGGGAGAAATAACTAGATTTGTTAGACTTACCAAGAATAAGGTAGACCTCAAACCTCAAGTTGAGATATTTATTATGAATCTAATCAAAATGGGTTACAAACTATGCGAAATTGAACCTTTAATACATCTCTACCCGAAAAACTTTAAAAAGACACTTTTTATGGAAAGAGACCACCAGTGTCGTTCCCTATTCCTCATCTATTAAAATATATTAGTTTTGTGATTGTCGTCATCACATTTTCATGTCTTTACAAACAAAACGCTCGGGATATGCCTTGGTTCTTAAAACCTAAACCGAAACGTTGATGCTCTGCTCGAGTAGTAGTATTGGAATTCTAAATTATAAATTACACAAATGGTAATTGATTTAGAAATTATTTGGTAATGGTAAACTTAATTGGATTATTGTTTGGATTATTAGTGGACACGTATTTAACTAATAATATGATTGAAATTGTTCTTGTTATTTTGTCATTTTTTTTGTTATATAGTGGCCATTTTGAAAATATTATAAATGGAGAAAATAATTAAAAATTTTATTTAAGACATCTAGATACACTTAATTTGTTTTGTCAAAGTATAAAAAAAAAGATAAGGTTTCAATAGCCAAGGCCCTATATACCGATAAAAAAATGATTATGCTACATGTCCGCCATCCTGAAAATGGCGGCCATTTCGAAATTTTGAAAGTGGGTCCATAGCTTAAATTCACCTATACATATGTTTACAATTGTTATCAGTTTCATGCTTCTTTCATCCAACCTATAATTCTGCCAAAATTCCGCAAATATATCAGCTGGACAAAAAAAATACTGAATCAATAGGCCATAGAGAAAATCCTTAAGTCCTAAATATACTGAACCGCAAAAGAAACGTCGCACAAAATGACATGTTCACATACATTTATTTCAAAGTGACATGTATATATTTTGAATTAATTTTTACAAAATTTAATGAATGATTTACAGTCTTTTGGTTACAATGTTCACAAAAACGTCACAATTGTCGCAACGTCACATGTTTTCAATGCTGTGCTCCCACGTCCGTTAATAACGTGTATGTCCTCCACCGGCACCAATTACTGCGGCACATCTTCGGTACATGGAGTTGATGAGCCGATTAATAAACGCCATCGAAATACGTGCCCATACTCTCTGAAACGCTTGTGAAAGTTCAGCTGCAGTTGTCGGACTTGGCTGCTCATTATTCAACCGTCTTTGAACTTCGTCCCATAAATGTTCAATAGGGTTTAAATCTGGACTCAAAGCCGGCCAATCCATAACATTAATGTTATTCTGCTGTAGAAAGTCTCTTGTGGCTCTTGCGGTATGCGCACGTGCATTGTCCTGTTGGAAAGTCTTGTTTTGATGACGTCCGAAATGGGGCTGAACATGGGGTGTCAAGACTTGGTCGATGTAACGGGCAGCTGTTACGCCATTTCCTCTGCCTGGGCCAAGGTTCTGAAAGATGACTGGACCAAGTTTAACGTTAAGGCCGATTCCACCCCATACCATGATGCTAGGTCCTCCACACGTCTGTTTCCAGAATGCAGCTGTCTTTGTAACGTTCCCCGCGTCTTCTCCACACTCTGGTTCTGCCATCGGCTGTTGAAATGCAGTAACGGCTTTCGTCAGAGAAGATGATGTTACGCCATTGTCGATTTCGCCAATTCTGTCGCTGAGTGGCCCACTGAAGACGAGCTTGACGGTGTCGAGGAGTAAGAATAGGTCCTCTTGCTGGACGGCGACATCTCATGTTTCTAGCAGCTAATCGCAGACGAACCGTATCATAACTTATGGGTCGTCCATGTGTTCCAACAGTGTTTCTGGCAGTTTCGGCAGCTGGGGTGAACCGATTCATCAAATGGTGACGAACAATGCCTCTATTCTGTCTAGGGGTAGTGACTTGGGGTCTACCACTCCGTGGACGGTCATTTGTGCTGTTTGTTGCATTGTACCGTGTCCGTAGACGTTCAATTGTTCGAACAGCACAGTTGAAGTCGTTGGCAATAACTCTGGCAAATTGCCCAGCATCCAATCGACCAATGGCCTGTTCTCTCTGTTGTGGAGTCAGACGTGGCATAGCTTCTGTGTCAACACTGATACTAACACTCTTTAATTTTCTCCGGCCTTTTATACCCATAAAGGAGCATGAATTTCACGAACATTTAAGATTTAAGAAAAATTACCGCCAAGCGTGTCCCACGAGCGGTTTTAGGTACGGTCGCTCTACGATATCAACTGAAAATTATTCAACCGAAAATTTAATTCACAGGTAATTTAATCTTACCTGGTGATGTAATCGTAATACTGATTATATAAAAATCATTAATATTTATTTTGAATTTTGCTAACATTTTTAAAAAGCGACGTTTCTTTTGCGGTTCAGTATATAAAGGCAAGGAAAACTCATATTAACGTTACAGAGTACCTTAACACCACAGAGAATAAAAAAAGCAAGCTAAACAGAGTTAGAACGAACATCACAGACACTAAATAACTCTCAAAACAAATATGTCGATTGCTTTGGAAGGATACAGCATGTTATGTTTCCTTCAGAAGAAAAACTGTCCCCTGACAATATGAAACCTATATAAAGTCATAACAGCCACTTTTTTCTATTAGGTTTGCACAATGAAAGCCACGTAGTTAATGCCACTGGTAGTGGACTCCACGCCCCCGAGGGTATCCTCAGCTCAGTGGTATTACTTCGATACCAATATGTCGATTGCTTTGGAAGGAAACAACATGTTCAGTTTCTTTCAGAAAAATGTCCTCTGACAAGATGAAACCTATATAAAATTTTAACCGCACTTCTTCTATTAATTTTCCAAAAGATCGATGTCACTGCTAGTGGACTCAACGTCCCCGAGGGTATTCTCAGCTCAGTTTCTATTATTTCGATACTAGCACGAAATTGATACTTAAAATTTACTGTTACAAAATTATGAAAATTGTGAAAAGTAAGGAATATCTCCCTCGTGCATAGCTCTGTCCTTAGATGGTTTTTGCTTTACCCCTTTTGGTTAATTTGACATGTTTCATTTTGATCTTCAACGTTTTGGATTGTTTTTTTTTGTTTTTTTTTGTTTGGTTTTCCATATTTTAGGCCTTGGGCATAACTAATAATCTACGAAATGTGCACAATGCGCATCAAAATTGGTATCAAAGAATTTAATTAAATGCACCTGTAAATTGATAATCGTAGATTCTGATTCTAATACCAAAGCCATTGTATTGCCAACAAAAAGATCTCACCTGTATCTGCCTTAATGAGAAACCAGAGTGAGTTATATTTTCCTACCCAATGTAGGTAAGGGAGATAATAAATTTGTCTCCCTTTTAGCCTCAGGTCAAAAGGGAGAGAATTTAATTATTGTTTTATATGATCAAGTAACAATTAATTAACCAATTTTATTTGAAGAAAAAAAATAGAAAACGATATAAAGCATGATGTTATTACTATGTATGTCATGTTTGTTACTATTTTTCTCTTTGAATCCCTAAGTAGTAGTAGGTTCTGTCAGATACTATAATAAATCATACTATGTTGTCTAATCGGAGTCCTCCAACCTGTAAAAATATAGAATGAGACCTAAATTTTTATATGTCCCTAAATAAACACTGAATTGTATTGTCAGTTGATAAAAATAATTATTTTTATTATAATAAAAATTGAATATTCAGCATTTATAAATTTTCTCAACATTTGTTTGTCACTGACTGCAGTCAATTGTGAAGCACTATGCCCAAAGAATGTTCAAATACGTCACACTCACATGAATACAAAACGTTCTTGCTCAATGATATACCTGGAATATATGAGTATCCTTAATACAACTGTGACATATGAATCAAAAACATTTTAATTCAAAAGAATTCATCCATTTCTGGATTTAAGTTTTTAATGTCATTTTCCTGCTAATCAAAAGTTTATGAGATTGTTAAATACCAACGAACTGCTTTGAAATCGTCATCTTTCTGGAATTTGGAAAAATTTGTACAATATCTTTAATGATGTGTGTTATATACATTATACCTACACTATGTGTGTTGTTTCTTCGTTCATGATAATATAACCTGGATTACAATACTCAGGAAAGCAGCAATTCCTAAGGCCATCTGTAGTGGGAAAAGTCCAGAACTGCTGCTATAGTCTGCAAAAGTATTGCGAAGAATTCAAAGTACGAGTGTCCATTTAATGTCTAAAGTACTGTAGAAAATATTTAACAACTTATCCATAACTATCGTATTCGGGCATAGTTCTTGAAGGAAAGTGCAATTGTGATTAATAATTACACCACAGGAATCTGAAATTCTATCAATGATAAGGAATAGGGGCATCTCAAAGATCATCGGGTAACTAAAATATAGTTACCTGACGATCTTTGAGATGCCTCTATACCTTATTATTGATAGAATCTCCTGGTTTTTTTTTTTTTTTTATAGTTACCCGACGATCTTTGAGATGTTCTTATACCTCATTATTGATAGAATTTTTGATTCCTGTGATAATACATCATGACAAGATGGGTCGTTATAATAGAATTCACTTACGGGTAATGATCTTTACCCAGAAATCAAGCCATTTCCGATCTAATAACAGTGGTAGAATACAATTGAGTCATCAATGAGCTAATACAGTCTACTGGTGAGCGTGGTAACTGTATCAAATTTCTTCGTGTTGTTTCTCGCATTTAAATTGCAGCTGGATTTCAATTTCAAACTTAATTTTAAGGTATCTCTTGCATCTAAAGGGACAATTCCATAATTGCAGGATAAGGACAATACAAAGTCAAAGTCAGAAAATTAAAAATTTCTTTGGGCTCGTTACAAAACATGAGAAAAAAGGCTCGTTAAAACGCGTTTCTAAAGCTCGCCCAAATAAATTTTACATTATCCGACAATCACTATGTATTGTATAGAGATTTTGCAACGGCACACAAAAAAAAATCAATTTCTAGTTATCTTGTAGAAGAATTAACAGATCCTTGAACCATGAAGTTCAAGATGTAGAAATGTTTTCCATTTCTGAAGTCAGTACATTTAAATTTAATATTTTTTAATACTGCGATTTTGTAATTCCCAGATGATTTTTTTTTTGCAAGAAAAATATCTTTGATATGACACTTGACCTTAAGATGCCAAGTTGTATATTAAAACACAAATATCAACATATCTAAAAAGGCTAACATATTTTGTAAGTTTAGGGTTAATAACAAAGGTACCCACAAGTGAATTTGGTAACGTTAACCACCTCTGGATTTTCCAGACCGTACCAATCATTTATAAAGGGTAAAAATTCAATCATAATGTTGGATTAAGGAGGAGATTGAAAATATCAAACTCCACAAAACTTGAATAGATCTAAGGATTGAGCTATGTATGATACAGATCTCACTTATATAACCAACAACATTGACAACAGGAAAGTTCAACAATGACATATCAATTAATGAAGCTAACCCAACTGACATAATTCCGGACATAAAAATAACATAAAAACACAAACATGAACACAAAAGAGAGTCAGGATAGTATGACTATGTACAGACAGTGAACAGTGGTTGTGTTAAACCGGTTTTATGGGTACCCAAACTATCATCTCTATTTTGCCTAATGTATGCCTATTTTATAATGTATAAGTCTTAGAGTAAAATTTTAATTATACAGTTTGCTTCGCTCCACAATACAACCAACAATATATAGTATCTGAGATAAATTTTGAGACGTGTAAATAGTGAAATGTTCGTTAAAATGATAAAATACTTATAGAATTTAAATTTTCAAAACTTCGGGCCCACACATTTAAAAAATGGGTTTAAGCTTATGACCTAAACTCCTGTTTTATTTCTAACTGTGTATATTTCATTTTTATACAGTGTTATCATAAACTGTTTGCAGATCCATAACAATTAAGAGTTTAAAATTGCATATCTTAAAATATTTTATTTTACATTTGAATGTCATGACCTACTTTTTTATGGGAAAAAATAGTTTGTAAAAACAGATTGAACATTTATTTGAGTAACATTCCTATTGCAAAATATGGATGTGAAAGCATTGGAGTATTTCAACATCATGACTTGGTTGACAGGTATGAAAAACACGTTTCCCAAATGAAAATGGACCTGTTCCATTGATATTATGGCTTCCTCATACCGGATTTAATATGGGCAGCATTTCGGATGTCCTACAGGAGGCAGAGGCTGCTTACTTTTCCGGAGCACCTGAGTCTACCCCCGATGTTTTGGTGGGGTCCATGTTGTTCATATGTCTTTAGCTTTTAATAGTAGTGCATGTATTGTTTTGGTCTTATCTTCGTTGTCCTTCGAAGTTTGTCAGTTGTTACATTTTTTCTCTCCTTCGAATATCCCTTCTGTATTTTCTTGACTTTACTTAATCAAGATTCAAGACATACGCATATTTTGGAATCGTCTCCGATATGCATGCTTTATCTTCCCCGATCGAGGGTGTCTTGTATATGACATTGTATGAGGTAAAGTGCAAAATGGTACTTTTATTTTTGTTCTCAAATATTCAAATGGGGAATGACTTCATCAGACATCGAAAAATGTAGGAAAATATACCAAATAACACATCAGTAAGGTGTGTTGAGGATATTGATAGGAAGAATAAATATTTGACAGAAAATTGACAATGAGTCCTTTAATATCTATCGAAGAGACTTTCTCAAAAGAGTAGAAAACTCCTTCAATCGGAGACAATTTACATTTACCAAAAATGTTGAATAAAGCAATTATATCAACCATTTGACACATGCATACTCTTCCTCTACAAAATCCCCATGTACATTTAGTTTCATGTACTCACCAAATAGAGTGACTTGTAGTTCAAATCCAGCAGCTTCACCACTGCTTTCGGACTGTAGAGAAAAAAGTACAAATCGTCCATTATCGTGCACCAAGCTGTAGTTGGCTACATCTATGTCACCACATAATCTGTCAATCGCACGGAATTCTACAGACACACAAAAAATTGCAGAAAATTACAACTGAACATGATAGTTCTAAAACAAACCATTGCATAAAATATTAAGACTGTTTAAGACAAAATATGATTAGTAATATATTCCGCTCATCATAATCCATTTTTACTTCTTATGTAAAACACTCAGGCTCTAAATTTCCTAATCGTGAATCGTTTTAGATTAATTTTCACCATTTAGCCTCATAGTCAATATGTTAAATGCAAAATAAAACACAAATGATTTGAACAAACAAGCATACATTTAATAGAATTCTTATGAACAAATCTATTGTTAAAATCTTGTCTGGCTGATGGTTGCCGTTATAGTTCAGCAGGAAGGACTAATCGTAATTGGCTAAATATTCATATCTTATGAAAAAGCATATTAGTAATCAAAAGCCATTTTTAAAAAGGAAGAGTTATAAATACGTACTGCGAAATTAAAACTAAACCATATAATACAGAGCAAAAATCACCAAAAGTCAAATGACCATAACATGAAGTCTGGAATAAAGAAATCAAACAACAGTAACATACCAATCAATTAATGCAACTGAGCAGATAGAAATCCGGACAAAAAATAACATAAAAGAGGACAAAACAATACAGAGTCAAGACTTGTTACATACCCTGAACATTGGTGGGGTTAAACCGGTTTTATAGGTACCCAAACCTCTCTTGACAATCTGTTGTATAAAACAGACTGTAGTCTTTACCTATAGATTCTTACATAAAGTCCTAGCTTTGGCGAGTACTTTAAAATCCGATAATTTAACGACCGAGAATTTCTAAATCCGATAATCACGAGTAATTATATAAGAATATGTTTCATAAGTGATTTTTGAATACATGTTCATATTTATAAAACCAAAATCCCCTTCGGTGACTCCGCATGCCTGATTGTTACGCTATACACTTTCTTGACCTGTTTATTTGTTGCAATAGTGCAATTTATTCGAGAAATCCGAACGTAAAATTCGTTCTGAAGGATTATGATTCTTTGTTTTAAACAATCATCGACTGAGATCATCGGCAACCACACGCTGATTTTATTTTTGATAAACAATGGTTTCAGAACGGATTAAATTGACAAAGAATTAGAGAAACGAGAAACGAAATTCGAGAACTTCTTGACTACATCAATTCAGAATTCTATCTTAAATTTTTAGATGAAGTAAAATATTTCAAATTTATATTTTTTTTTCAGATAGGGGTTAAGCCATCTGACATCTGGAAAACGGTGATTTTTTTCTGTACTAAAAGCACCAATGAGACAATAAAATTAATGAAAAAAAAAAAAAAAACAATAAAAACACTATTTCAGATTTGTTTCCACTTACAATTTGGCTTTAATTGGAATTCAAATAACACCCATAGTAATGAGATCTCAGTTCTAATTTTTAAGGAGGACATGCTTAACCTTCCGGACCGCCTGATGTTCATCCCAATGTTTATCTGAGTTTACATTGTAAGTGCTTCAGGTTTGTGTTGTCATGTTCTGATTCTCTTTTATTTCTCAATATGTTTTACTCTCTGGTTTTCTCTTTTACCCATTAGTTTGACTTTCATTTAGATTTCGATCATTTTTGTCGCTTTGGTATTCTTTTGCCGATACTTACTCAGTATATGGTCACCCATCCTAACCTAGATCGTATTATTCACATGAAAACCAATTATTCTCAACCGTAGTCAGTTTATCTTAACATCTAACCAAATCAATGGAGATAAATGTAATTTTGTTGAGTATTCCGCTCAAACCTGAACTGTCTAAAGTGGATTCAACATTTGCTGAAGGAATCACTGATTTTTTTTTATATTAAGAATAGCAATAAAAGCGCTGTTCTGTTTCTTTGGTTCATGGTTTCTAATAATTCTAAAAATAGACTATTGGGGCACGAAGATTCTATAAAACAATTGTACATAAAGTTTGGGCATGATGCGCATTGTTATCTTTTACATAGGATAAAGGGTTTTTTTAATTCTGATAATTAGTCATATTTCCAATGTAGAACACACATTTTGAATTGCAAAAACCTTAGTTGAAGCTAACTTATGATACATTGTTTGGATTGGTGATCAATGGGATATCATTACAGGAAATCCCAATGTGAATTCATGGGTTCCAGCTCAGTGGATTTAAAAAAAAAATTAATCTGACATGTTACCACAAAAATTCAGTCAGGGACCGTATGGTATTCACTCTTAACGAAAGATATTGTCATTAGGGCCACACAAACATAGGGTTACAGCTATATGACGTCAAGTTTGAGTTATTTTGATTGAAATATTATAGAAGAAAAATTAGGAGCCCGGAAACTTTTGCACTTTCATGTAGGAAGATCTTATCCGCCATATCCTTTCTCCCATATAACTACTTTGGGTTTGTAAATCTCTATTAGTTGATGTGAAGGCACAAGGTTATCCAAATCAATGAGACATAAACCGTCGTTGTACGTACTTTCTGTTCTGGTTTTTATTATTTGAATGTTATTCAGTAACCATGGTTTATCTTGTTTATTTAATCTGAATACCTTTACCAAAGGATATGAATCACCTACCATCCGAAATTTCAAGATTATCGTTGTAACAACGATCTTCCATAGAAAAATTCAAAAACCTTGCTACAAGTGTTTTTGAAGCAGATCCTTTATCGAATAACCAATAATCTGTGTGATGACTACAAAATAATTAAACAACATGTAAAACATTTCTCTTTGTTAAGACTATGAAAGAAGCAGGGCCATTTTCACCTGTATATATTTCACTTCTAGGGCCATTTCAAAAAGTCTCCTAAAGGTATCCGGACCATAATAGATAATGATCGAAAATTGTATCTCTTTTTGACCGTGAATGGCTGAACCAAACAGTTTAAAGCTGGAATTTTGTATATATATATTTCCAAAGTTGAAACACACTTTGTTGCTTATATGCAGAGTCTGTAAAAATAAGTTAGTTATATTGGCATTTCCGAAGTTTTCGGATAATTACCGACGTCATTTCAATTGCGTTGTATGGAACATCCGGGAACTTTTAAATAATCACGTGGTCATTTATGGTCCGGATACCTAAAGTCTTTCAAGATGTCTGTTGGAATAGTAACTAACAAATAAGTCACCAAAATGTTTTCTACATACCTGTATATCGCTTTAGGGGACAGATGGAAAACAAATTTGCCAAACAAACGTCTTCAAGACAGTTTTTCAACGTGAATGACACCCAAAACCAACACGATTTTTATCTGTAAATCAGTTTATTATCATGTACACCCTTTCATATGACAATAGAATGGTTTTGGTTCGGAATTTCCTTTTAAGCGGTAACACGTGGTACAAATTGACCCAAATCGCCTTTATACCCGCCTTTTGCGGGTTTGAAATTTGAAATATTAATTATTAAGTATAGATTTTTGTTTGTTAACTTAAAATTGCATTACATACGATCGTTTACGATAAAAAAAGGTAAATATTTAAGATAAAAAATCAATATTTATGGGTGAAACAAATACAGGGGAAAATTGTCTTACTCTTTTGTGGACATAAAAAATGTAGCAGAACTACTTATATTAGCTAATGTTAAAATCATCTATATATAATGTAGTCATAAGTTTAATCAGTGACCGAGTATTCTAGATCATACTGAGGGGACGATTATTCGATTCTGGGATGGGAAGGGGTGGCTTGCAAATTTTCTGGGGGCGGAATATTTGTTTTCCACTAAGCCCAAGTCAATTTATTCATTTTTCAAACGCTGAATGGGCGCTTAAAATCCTGATAAACAAAAGAAGACTAAATGTTTGATATTAAGTTGCATGTTCATTTATATCATTTTTCGAATAACCTGCAAATATTTTCAGTATAGAAGTTATATTCTAAAATCGAATTTTTGAAGTCCAATGTTTATTAAATGTTATTTTTCCAATAACCTACCTCCATTTTCAGTATAGAAGTTATATTCTAAAGTCGAATTTTAGAAGTCCAGTTTATTAATGTTATTTTTCGAATAACCTACCTCCATTTTCCGTATAGAAGTTATATTCTAAAGTCGGACTTTTGAAGTCCAATGTTTACTAATATCTTTTTTGGAATAACCTACCTGCATTTTCAGTATAGAAGTTATATTCTAAAATCGAATTTTTGAAGTCCAAGGTTTATTAATGTCATTTTTCGAATAACCTACCTCCATTTTCAGTATAGAAGTTATATTCTAAAGTCGGACTTTTGAAGTCCAATGTTTACTAATATCTTTTTTGGAATAACCTACCTGCATTTTCAGTATAGAAGTTATATTCTAAAGTCGAATTTTTGAAGTCCAATGTTTATTAATGTTATTTTTCGAATAACCTACCTCCATTTTCAGTATAGAAGTTATATTCTAAAGTCGGACTTTTGAAGTCCAATGTTTATTAATGTCATTTTTCGAATAACCTACCTCCATTTTTAGTATAGAAGTTATATTCTAAAGTCGGACTTTTGAAGTCCAATGTTTATTAATGTCATTTTTCGAATAACCTACCTCCATTTTTAGTATAGAAGCTATATTCGAAAGTCGAATTTTTGAAGTCCAGTGTTTATTAATGTTATTATTCGAATAACCTACCTCCATTTTCAGTATAGAAGTTATATTCTAAAGTCGAATTTTTGAAGTCCAATGTTTATTAATGTTATTTTTCGAATAACATACCTGCATTGTCAGTATAGAAGTTATATTCTACAGTAAAATGTTCGAAGTCCAATGTTTATTAATGTTATTTGTCGAATAACCTACATGCATTTTCAGTATAGAAGTTATATTCTAAAATTGAATTTTTGAAGTCCAATGTTTATTAATGTTATTTTTCGAATAACAGACCTGCATTATCAGTATAGAAGTTATATTCTAAAGTCGGATTTTTGAAGTCAAATGTTCATTCATGTCATTTTTTAATAACCTGTCTGCATTTTCAGTATAGAAGTTATATTCTAAAGTCGGAATTTTGAAGTCCAATGTTTATTAATGTAATGTTTCGAAAACATGCCTGCATGTACAGTGTAGATGTTATATTTTACATTCGAATTGTTAAAGTCCTATGTTCATTTATGTCCTTTTTCGAATGAAATGCCCGGACTTACAGTACAGACGTTATATTCTAAAGCTGAAGTTTTGTTAATATTTTTATTTTATTTTATAATTTAGTTATTTATTTTTGTTATTTGTTTTATTACATTTTGTTATATAATGTATGATAACAATTTGTTTTGTTATTTCTACTCTAGTCTTCTTCTTATATTGTACTTAACCATTAATATTATTAATAAATAGAGGAAAAGCGCAATATACAGACATACGAAATCCTATATGTTTGTCTTAATGAACATATTTTTGTCTGGTAAGGATTTTGAATATGTACTCAAAGATAAAGTATCACAGTAAAATACATGTAGTAACAAACAAACAATATGTTTAATGTTTTTATCGCTACAGAGGTTACTGAAATTCATATGTCACTAAAATTAATATAGATATATATTTACATATCAAGTTTGTCTTGAAACGGAAAGGTTACATGACTGGTATCAGTTTGGCGCTTATTATATCATGTACACAACTTACCTAGGGTAATCCACGACACCATAACCAACATGAGAAACTATATTCTCAACTTTACCACTTTCTAGTTGAATTATATGTAGGCGAGTGTTATTAGTACCTGCAAATTAGGAAACACTATTTCTCCTATTCTTGACGTGTTTAATCGGTGGGATAAAAATACATAATATTTTTAACCACTTCCCGGTGATTATATTTCTACGTGGGAATTACCTCCCTTTTTTCTACAGTTATTAGATCGATAAACTAGAGAAGTCCCGAAATGACGTCTTTGTAAACTAACTACATAGCAACGACATTTTCTTGAGGTTATTGTCGAAAATCATAGGAGAAACAGATTCTCCTTCAATTTACTCGTGAGTTATGGAATTTCTCCACCTTAATAGTTAAATTTTAGATTTTAACACGCTCGCTAAAGGCTCGCGTGTTGAAAATCGAAAATTTAACTATCTCGAGTGGTAAAATTACATAACTCACTCGTACCTGAAGGAGAATCTATATATAACTAGATAGAACAAAATGAAACTAAAGCAAATATGCAAGACTTTACATTAGATCATACCATTACGGTACGTTCTTCTTTGTGTAGCTTCCCACCCCTATTTGAACCCTGTTTGATACATTATTGAACTGGTTTTCATTGAGAAGAAGCACTACACATTTGCTTCTAAACGTTAGGTGAACAACAATTAATCAATCAATCTCTTATGAAATTTTATTCTTGACATTAAAGATAGCTAGTATCACTTTATTATCTGCTAGGATTTGTTATAACAAAACGTATAAGGCAAAATGTTTTGTATCTGTCAGAGGTCCATATTGTAAAATTTTATTAAAGCATTGAATAAAATGCTAAAAAATACCTATTTTGACAAAAAAAATCAGTCACAGGTCATTTTGACTACTTCACGATTTTCCTTCCACCAGAGAGATAATTAAGATTTAACTAAAATAATGCATGTTTTACACTTTTTGGTAGTATTCTTTAAACCGGTCTAAATAGAGATAAAAACTGTCACAGTGTTTAATATAATGTGAAGGTCCGTGAGACCAAACTCCAAAGTCGTTGTTTGGCGTTTTGTATGAAGTGAATTTATGTACGTATATTAATACCTTGAGCAAGTTTATATTTAGAAGAATTTTTATCCAGAGTCCGCACAAATAAAAATTAATTTCAAGCATTTAATTAATAAAAAAAGTTCTAAAATTGTAGATACCTTATAAATTTTTACATATATATATATATTGTACTTACCGCCAGTGGAAAAGGCAAAACAAAATCTCCACAGAGTCAAATTAATACAAAAAAACTGGAATTTTGTCATCTTGGTTCTGGTATTCTCTTATGTATTCAAATAAAATGATGGTTTTAAATGGTTGTGTATTTTACAAATGCATACTATGACGTAAACATATTAATATATTATAACCAATCGTTGTCAAATGCATACTATAACGTAAACATATTAATATGTTGTAACCAATAATTATCATATCTATTCACTATGGTATACATGTATAAACAGGACGTTGAACTGTAACTACAAAGAACTGAGAAGTACTGACTTTTATATTTCGTTAACGTGACAGAACGATCAATTTAAAAATTTGAAGCTATTGGTCTACTTTATGTTAATCATGCCGTATTGATTTTTACCCAAGGATAGGAAAGGGGGACAAGGTTGGCTATGTGATTTATGCTATGTTGTGTTTTTGCCTGAAGATCGTTGGATCATTTATATGATATTGTTTACCTTGCCTTTTATTCGATTTGTTATTAATCTATGTCATATCAGTTAAGCAGAATATTTAAGTGAATTTATTTGATTATGTGTCATCCTGTTCTTATTTCACAGTTATCCTTAAAAATATATACATATTTTATCATATTGCATCAATTATATCCTATATATTTCCAGATTTGTTTGCATATTTTGAAAGTTAGTAAGTAAAGTCAAGAAATACCAAAGGGATATTCGAAGGAGAGAAAAATCGTAACAACTGACAAACATCGGAGAACAACGAAGACAAGACCAAAACAATACATGCACTACAATGCACAACAGCATGCCCAAAATGTTCTATCTAAACCTGTAATACTTAATTGATTGATTGAATGATTGTTGTTTAACACCCAGTGGTAAATAGATATTCAGTATGTAGATGCGGAATAACGTCTGTATTCAAAGATTTGATCACGAAAAGGGTGCACAGACATACAACAATCTGCTTTTAAGTTGATATTTGAGCTTTTGATTATATTTCTTCATAGGATGATTGCTTAACAGCTTTAAATGGGCATAAGGTTTTAGATTTCTGCAATTGGGTATGATTCCCAACTAATTGAAGAGGGTTGGGGATAACTGTTGATTCCGGCAGTCAAGCTTTCTAGGTTATGTTCTATTGTCGTGAGTGTTTTGCCTATAGAATTCGATCGTACAGTCTTTTCCCACTGTTTTGAAGCTTTTGTATTATTTTACCGATATTCAGGGGTTGTTAAAATAATGGCTCTAGGTTAATTTACATAATACATGAGTAAATGTACCCCAAAAAAAACTGGAATATTCTTATAAAAAGTATATAGACATACACAGCGGTTTTGTTAATATCCCTTTCATTTATTTTATATCTTTAGTGTGAAGTTACAACTGGAGAAAATATTTCTCAAATTATGATTTCGTAGAAGAAAATTTTTCTGAAATTAATAATTATGATGCCCTTTCAGTAAAATTCAACTTAATTTCTGGAAGATTTTTTTTCTTTTCAGATACAAGAGAATTGCTATGTACGAACCAACTATTTAACAAGTAACAGGCTGTTTGAAGAATTATTTCTAATTTTTGAGACTATTTTTACCCGTGAGATTTTCTTATCTCACCCACGGGTGAGATAAGAAATTTACGTGCCCTTTTACCACCAAACTGTATACTCAGGTTTTTTACATAATACGCGTAAAATAAAGTTGTACATTCTTTACGAGAATTATTAGTTATATATAAAGTAACTCCTTGAAATGCGTCGTATACAGCATAGTATAAATTAACTATATCTAATATAAGTAGCTTGGAATTGTTATTTGTTTTACATTCAAATGCTTTTCCAGTTCAAAAGAACCATTAAACTCATTAGAATTGTAATTAAAATAATTCCGCAAACTTGGGCTCATGTTTCATATATTAAGACGTCCCAAAAGAGGAAGTAACCCGTTGATGTAAGCATTGGCGTGCAACCCATTTTTGGCTTGTTGTTTCGAGTGTTTGGGGTGAGAAACAGAATTAAACACCATGGAAATTACAAGACTGGAAAATATCAGACAACCTCGGGCAAGATTTCTAAGGTCTCCAACCCGGCAAGAACTCTTACCCTCGGATGTCTGAGATTTTCCGGTCTTGTACTTTCCCCGGCGTTAGATTCTTTATGTCTATAGAACTTTGAGAAATTAATTTTATTGTGGATATCAGGAGAATTGTTTTCTCAAATAAGATCGATATTACATGATGTGATTTGTGAGGGTTTTCATGTTTTACCCAATTATATCAGAGAATCCCAGGCAATCTTAGCATTTTCATTTTAGTTGAAGGATAAACGGTTAATATACCTGAAAAAAATCAGAAAAATGCGTTGCAAATTTCGGAGAAGTTATAGAAAATTGGAAAACATTGTCGACAAAAAGGGAAATTGTTTATTTTCCTCTTTCATTTTACATATCATTATTCATAAAACGGGAAGACATATCATTTCATGAACGCAAATTTACCAAGTCAGGGTCACAGGAAATTTTTGAACTGTCAGTGTACAATATATGTCTGTAACAGTCAAACGGGTTTCCAAAACAACCACTGAAGAATGGCGATATGTAAACAAATAGTTTATCAGATACTGCGAAGCGAAGCGATAAAACAAATTAAAAATGCATTTGGAATTGTGGTTTTTAAATGTCTTACGTTCCAGGTCCTCCTTTGTAACCACCCAGGTGTTCTCCTAATTAAAAGACAAAATATTAAACATTCGTATCAAAATCAAGAATATACATCATTGATGCAAGGTTACATTTAATTCCGAAACTGCCAGTGTACAATTACGCCTATCGCAGTTAAACGGAAAACCAAAACTGAAGGGAGGTAAACAGATAAGTCATCGCGATAATACTCAATAAAATTACAGATTTTATATAAGTCACGTTCCTGGCAGTCATAATTCTCATACATAAAAATAAAAATATTAAACTTAGCAAATGTTTATATTAAAAAAAAGAACAGCAAGCATCCTTTCATGTATGTAAAATCACCAAATCAACGTTATTGATAATTTCGAAACTGTCATTGTTCACTTTATGCATATCACTGTTAAATGGAAGTCCCCAAATACTCTGAGGAATGACAAACAGTAAGAACGCGAAACGATAATTCCCAATAAAAGTTCATTTAAATATGAAATTTCTTTCTTATAAACTGAGCAGAAAACATTTGAAATCAAAAACATACATTACTTTGCATCATAGTATTGTCAATATGAAAGGTCATTTGGTATCTTTTTGGAGGTAATTACTAAAAAATACAACCTAAATAATATAATTATTTAAAACCAGTTTTGATGCACAAGATGTGTACATTTCGTCGATTTACGACTCACCAGTTGTGCTCATAAGCCTAAAATGTTAAAAACAAAATCAGTATTCCAAAAGGTTGAAGAGCAAATTCAAAATACCAAAATGTCCAAAAGGAGTAAATCCAAAACCATCTAAGAACAGAGGTATGGACGAGGGAGATACTCCTTAGTTTTTCAGAAATTTATAATTTTGTAACAGTAAATTTCAAGTATCAATTTCGGGCTAGTATTTAAATAATAGCAACTGAGCGGGGATAAAAGATGTGTAAATGTATGTGATACCCGAAAACATATCTACAAATCTGTTTATATTCTTCAGGTAACATGTGTTATCAGATTCTACAAAATGGTCTATGATACAAATAATATCTGCTTAAAATACTAATATGGATGACAAACTAAACCCAACATGATCTATGACCAAACATTATAATGCTACTATGGATGAAAAGCTAACCAAAACATGATCTATGACCAAACCTTCTACAGTTGACTCTCGTTATCTCGAACACATTTAAGTCGAAATTCCGGGTAACTCAAATTGTCAGTTTGGACCCGCAACAGCAGTAACAGTACATATTAACTTCTGATATCTCGAATTTTCGCTTAAGTCGAACAAGATTTTCAGGTCCCATTGGATCGATATAACGAGAGTTGACTGTATTTATGGATATATCTCTTAATTAATTAGTTCGGTCCAACTCGTACGCGTCCACAGCCACTTATCAGTTACTGGTTGACATAAGGTCATATATTTGTGTGTGCAGGTGCACGTAGAAGAGGCTGATCATGTGACATAAGATTAAGGTCACATGATCCGTATTACACGGTAGAGTGGCTTGTAAGTTGTATGTCAAAAAATAGTTTTAACATACAAAGTGAGCTGCAATCATATTACTGTGTGTGAGGATGTATCTCTGGGAGTAACATAGCCTCCAACCACACTTTGGTCACTCTTATACACCCATCGCGCATCATTGACTTAAGTTAAGCTTTACGTCAGAGTTCAGTTCTCTAATACCAAGGGACCTACAATCTTATCACTTGGTGTCAGGATGCATCTCGGGGAGTAACATAGTGTCCCAACAAAATAAGGTCACGCCGGCCTACTTATCGCTTCATTGACGTAGGTTGAGTTTTACGTCAGACTTCAATTCTCTGATACCAAGGAACCTACAATCATATTACCTGGTGT
Source organism: Mytilisepta virgata (assembly GCA_028015205.1). Classification (NCBI taxonomy): domain Eukaryota; kingdom Metazoa; phylum Mollusca; class Bivalvia; order Mytilida; family Mytilidae; genus Mytilisepta; species Mytilisepta virgata. The sequence goes on from CM051513.1 coordinate 7,496,234, forward strand.
TATGGTGCATCTAGAGGAATAACACAGCCTCCCACCTAGATCAGGTCACTATAACATACGTTTTACTTATCTCGCTTAATTGACTTAGGTTAAGTTTTAGGTCCGAGTTCAGTTCTCTGATACCAAGCGACCTACACTCATATTATTTGGTGTCAGGGTACATCCCGGGGAGTAATACAGCCTCCAACCAAAATTAGGTCACTTTGACCTACTTATTGTGCTTCATTGTCTAAGGTTAATTTTTCCATCCGACCAACAATCATATTACTTGCTGAAAGGGTGCATCTCGTTTACAAATTCTAAATATCCTATTTCAGTATGAATTACAGTTTGATTTATCATAATGAATGTTGCACTGATGAATTATTACCAGTACAATCCTTATGACAATGTCCAGTAGTATAAGAAAACTTTATAATATTTATTGGTTTACATGTGTTTAGCGGGTGGGTCTGCAATCTGTGATTGCTGTGTTTTTCATTTCTTTTATATATTTTTTATCTAAGGTCATGCATCTATTGGTTGATATAACCTTAATCACATAATATACAGTCATTATGATCTACATTTTAGTCCTTGACTTCCATAACTTTTACATTAGTTTTACGAGGCAAATTGGAGGAACAACAAGAAATTTGTCATAATAGATTACCTGTTTATTACTCACGCAAAATACGCGCACTAGATTTGTGCAATCTCCTTTTGCCTGCAATGGGCAAAGATCAGTGGGATGTATTTTTTGGAAAGACGATATTAATTCATATATATTCAGCAATGCGTCCAAAAAGTCGTTCAGTGGGTTTTAATTCACTGTTTGAGGAATGAAAGAAATTATGCCAATTGAAAGCTCTACTTATTGATAGAAAATAACCTTTTTTTAATTGATAAGGGTACTATGGTTTTGGTCATTTTGGTATTGTCTAATTTCCTCTTCCAATTTTTGGACTGTTCTTTTAAGTTTCGATACAACTCATGAGGCGTAAATCGACGAAATATGCACATCTTATGCGTCGAATCTGGTATCAAAGAGTGTAATTTTTAAATAGTGTAAAGATCCGAACATGCACATTTCGAATAGGTAGCAGGACACAGATCTTAAATGAGCAATATCTCTGTAAACTGCGTAACATGACAGTTTCAAAAGTTTATTCTATGATTATTGGGAGTCCAAAGAGAAAAGCGTAGTTCGAACCAATTTTGACATTATCTATTCAAGTCGGTTGGTTACATCAGTGGCTTCTTACTCAGTTATTAGGTTTTCCAAGAAGCACTTCACGTCGAAATAGTCTCAAAAATGTTGCTATATTGTTGATGCCATAGGTAAACTTTCGACCATAAGACATGTTTTGGATTTTTATTATAATTTGCCGTGTCAGGCTTTCATCTTTATAATTCTCCTGTTAGGGTAGTTGACAAATTTATATTTGTGTTTCTGTATAGAAGAATAGATATTACAAATACTATTATATTTTTCCGATATTCGGCTGGTAGCATAAAGTTTTCTTTTTCCTCTTGTCATCAATTTTATTAAAGGTTTGTAACGTTCATACTGTTAATGACGTTATGTTCTCCCTAGATTATGCGGTGAAAATTTCCTTCTGAAATTAGGCTAGAATGTGCCAGTGAAAATGAAAGGAAATAAACGTATTTACTACAACAGTCAATAAGAGGGACTTCCTGAAAATATTTAGTATATTTAGAGATATTTCTGTGGCATTCAACAAACAACAACAGTCTAGGCATATTTTAGAACTAAAAAGTCAAATATAATATATACATATGCAGTTTTAATAAGTGAAAGCCAGAAAGTTTTGTTCCGAAGGTGTTTATTTACAAAACATTTTTAACTGACCAATTCTATCAGAGAATCCCAGGCAATCTTACCATTTTCATTTTAGTTGAGGGATAATTGGTTGATATGTCTGACGAAAATCAGAAAAATGCATTTATAGTTTATGGAAAATTGGAAAACATTGTCGATAAAAAAAGGAAATTGTTTATTTTCCTTTTTCATTTTACAGATCATTATTCATAAAACTAGAAGACATATCATTTCATGAACGCAAATTTACCAAGTCAAGGTCACAGGAAATTTTTGAACTGTCAGTGTACAATATATGTCTGTCAGAGTCAAACGGGTTTCCAAAACAACCACTGAAGAATGGCGATATGTAAACAAATAGTTTATCAAAATGCATTTTGTAAAACATGTTTACGTCAATGACCGTGTTTAAAAGACGTATCTTTATCTAAAAGGAACATTTTACATGTGTAAGTCAGACATCTGAAATCAAGATGACAAAATTTCAGTTTCTTTGTATTTGTTTGTTTTTGTTGCGATATTGTATCCTTACACTAAGTGGCGGTAAGTACAATTTACATGTATGAAATTAAGGGTACCAAGGACCTTACATTTTAGAATTTCCTATGCCTAGATTTTTTGAGTGATTTTGATTACTTTCTAATGTTTGTGGATTTTTATAAAATGTGTGTAGAATTAAACCTTGCTCAAATAAAGATAGCAAACTCTAACATCAAAAAGAGCACTCCATTATGTTATTATTCATATAGGCTTTTTCTAGACTGACTATTTTTATCTACTAATTGTTTATTGCTATACATAATTGTTGATAATGACTGACTGATGTCGTATAGGGATCAATAACTCCTTTCGGGACATTTCCGTTTACATCCTTTCAGAGCAGTAATTGTTATCCATCTTATTATTTTTCATTGTTTAGTATATTATTTTGAATTTCACACTTTCATAATCTAATTTCCCTGTAAATGAAATTGCTTCCTAAGTATTTGTATTTGTATCGATTTCGAAGGACCTATAATTTTACTTCCCTTCTAGTACGGTTCTTAGTTATCAGCCAATCATAAATGAGATCAGATAGCTTCATTACAATTCACTGTGCACAAATTCGAAATCAAATTAAAAGACAAAGTCATGAGTACAGAACACCAGCATACATTCTATAAACTAAGCCTGTATCGTTCACCTGCCATGAAAGCTGTTTCGTATTGATTACATTAGAGAAGTCACCCCCTGTCATTATGTGTGTCGTAAGCCCTGTATGGACCAAATTGTTCTGCATCAAGGTCATTTTCCTTACAGGTCAGCATATTCAGGCCATGTTTTGTTTCAAGCAATTCTGCGGTTCTGTAGATTTTTGTTATAAGCCTTGGACACTTGGCTCTACTTGGCTCAGATGCTTCCTGCCAAGTGTCGTTTCAATTGGCCAAGTGAATTCAGAGAAGAAGGTTGTTTTATATCAAACAATAAAAACAAACTGCCCATGCGCGTCACATTTGTACTCCTATTGGGACGAAATGGGAAATTTTTTTAAAAAACCTCCGATAGATGCTTCATGTCAAGTATCGTTCCATTTGACCAAGCAGAGAAAAAAAATAAACCAATTAGAATCAACAATTGCCCTTGGCGGCCATGTTTTTTGCCCGATCAAGATGAAAAGAGGAATATTTAAAGAGAACCACACAAACACCATTCCAGGAAAGTTTAGTTTGAATTGGCCCAGTCATTAAGAGAAGATCTTTGAAGGAAAAGTTTATTCCCGACGACCGTCACCAAGTGATGGCAAAAGCTCACATGGCCTTTTCATGCCAGTTGAGCTAATAAACAAGTAAAAAAAACCAAACACCAGTAGAGCAAGACTGCAAATTAATGTTAAACTGTGAATAGTGCTTTTCCACTTTTGGGATCATTGTTTTGGTTTTCAACACTTTACATCTTGAGCACAACTGATGGGTCGTAAAGTAAATCGACGAAATGTACCAATCAAATTTGTATCGAAAAATGTATTAGAACTTATTTATTACAAACACAGCATGTATATGACACATGTTGTTAAAGGATCAAAATAATAATTAATCACAGTATTATTTGTTTGAGTTTGCATTACCGGTACTTTATTGTTTATTGTTTTTGTTTTATGTTTTTTGTACAAATTCTCTTTTCTTTGCTTTCTTTATTATGATCCTTATTATTTGTCTTCTCATTATTATTATTATGAAAATAATAATTATTATTATTATTTGTAGCCAGCGGGAAATACCGTGTTATTTTAGTCTCGTCGATTCACACGATAATCAACAAGACCAAAATATCTCTCTCGCGAGAATCGATGAGACTTTAATAACTGATATTTCGTACAGGAGTTTAGTTCAGTATAATAATAATGTTATGTCCTTCAGCAGAAGGCAATTATTAAATCACGAAAGGGTTATTTTTCAACGGGGTTGAGGCCCTTGGAAGTATAACCCTTGCTCGATTTGATAACTACATGTATGTATACTACTTTCTACTGAAGGCCATCCTTGTATATTATCATTTGGAGTGTTATTTGTATTAGTGTTATCATCTTTAACTTCATATTTTGGTAATAATCACTGTCTTTATGATTTTTATATTAATTTTTTTTTTGCTGATATTTGGACCATTCAAGAAGTGTATACTTATTGTGTTTTTTCTAAAGCTGCAAGCACAAATATTTCATAAAATGGATGTAAAAAGTACTGTTCTACCATTTGTTCCCAATATTCGTAATTAATTACTATCTTTTCCAAAGTGTCTGAAATATTTAAGAAGAGCGAATTTTTATTTTTATTTTTATATTTTTTTGTGCATAAAGTGTGACAAACATATAAACAAATGTAAAGATGCCGTATATGTGAACGTTTCTTTTCCTGAAGTTTGATCCATGCTAACATTTAGAACATACCTAACTTCTATTTAAAATGAAGAGAGTTCTTATATATTTTTCTGGTATTTGGAAAACTCAAAAGATTATAGCTAATTACGAATGAAACATAGTTTTTCTGATTTTCTACGTTAAGTTTATAGCCTAAATTGTGTTTAATCTTTCTGTAAATTGCATAATAGTTATTCATAGCACCCCTTAAAAATAACAAAAAGACTGACACCTATTGTTTTTTCTTTAAAGTTATAACAATAAAACGTATCACAAAATACCGAATTAAATTTGATGCACTGTATGTCCATTTCGTTGTCTGAGAACTCATCAGCAGTGCTCGAGATCAAAATATTGGAAAACCGGTTAAAGATATAATGATGAATTAATTAGAAAAATCCAAACAATTACAACAAACAGGTATCCAAACTCAACTAATTGTTATCTCTGCATCAAAAGGAAGAGCATTCGAACCTTTCTGGTAATTTTTGTCAAATGTCGAACGGAAAATTTAAAGGCATTTGAGTAATGAATCATGCTAGGAAAAAAGTTCTCACACAAATTGATCAAATGGTATGACATATTGTAATGTTACTGGGGAAATATTCGTACAAGCCGATGTATTCAGACATATGAATATAAAATCTTGAATGTGTTCTTTTGTATATAATTTAACTATTTTTTACTTAATTTACAGGTTCTTCCAGTGAAGGGGTACATATGATTCAACTGACCAATGCAATTACCTACATTGAGTCTCATAGTGGTTATGGTTCCACTACCTACCCAGGGTAAACTGTGTAAATTTAATAATAGGGTTTGATATAACAGATGTAAAGAATGTAAGAAGAAAGCTTCTTAACCAGGGTTTTATCAGGGTAAAGTTGATGTCATCACTTAGGAAATTTTACGGTCGTCATCACGAATTGATTGTCCGTTACAGTGTTCCAATATCTATGATGATGTTGGACTTGTTCCCACTGTCGTAACATTTCATGTACCTCCACCGATTTGTGACTACCACTGGATTGACTTTGTTGAACTTCTCGACGGGTGCCGTATACGGAGCAGGAACTGCTTACATTTCGGGCACTCCTGATTTTTATAGGAGTTCGTGTTGTGCTTGTGGTTGTTCATTTGTCTTCCCGGGCTTTGTCTGTCTAATGGATTACGCTTTTTGGATTTGCTCCTTAGGTATATTTGTCCTCTTAAACACTCGTTTAGCATTAACATTTTGGATAAGCGAGGGAAATATTCCAATATTTCCGAAGAATCTCGCCGACTTGCTCGGAAACATATTTTGCCATAAACACAAGAACACAAGGATAAAGACCAAGTACATTGTACATTGACATTATAAGTGCTATAGTAAAACGCTTAAGAAAAAAGGAAACATACAAATTGAAAGAGTTCTGGGAATAGGAGGAGGAAAAAAAGACAATATGTGCTAAACATTGCACAAGAGGCCATCAACCAAGAAAGTCATTACTTTATATGCTCTAACAAAAGAATTAAAGCGCTGGTAAATGGTAAATAGGAATTAACTAATTTTATACAGATGACAAGCTTATTCTCTAAAGGTCTTTGGTGTCGCGGTGGCTGGTCCCTAAACACTCAAACAAAGACAAACAACAAACAAACCATCCAGAATGAATATGAGAGATAATCCAAACGACAGACGTCTATGGCTATCCACGAGATCAATGGGAATGTTTTTGGTAGATTTTCTCAGACAAGAGATGCAAATTAGTTTTCCTTACACTTAGAATAATTTAATTTTTAAACCATTTTAAAAATGACGAACAGTTATCTCGATTACACTTTTGGTGATGTCATGTCCGGTTGTGGTCACCTGATTTCCGGTGAGGCATTTCATTCACGCGCCCTCTAGTGCTCCGCATTTAATAATAATTAAAACCTTCCCTTTAGAACAGGTAATACTCATTACTGTATTGGATTATCTAAGATATCAACCTACACTCCCGTACATAGGTATTTCGACTGTTTACAAACACCCAGAAAAGAAATGATTCTTAATTATCCTTACTTGTTTCTGATAGGAATATAACTTTAAACTGCCAGCGTCGGTAGGTTATTTCAAACAGATTATGATTGAACATACATCTTAAGATGCAACTTTGACTTAATATAATAGAAAAGATTCAAGTATAAGTTTATAGAATGTTGATAAAGTAGATAGCCTTATTGCACGCAATGTGTTTTATAGTTTCTACAATTATTTTGTAGGGACACCAGGTCATACTGGTTACTAGATAAAGGAGCAAATTCCAGACAGGTTGTTGTAAATGTTTTGAGTTTTCATCTTGAAGACGATGCCCCTGATTGTGGCTACGATTACCTTGAGTTTGTTGATGGTAAGTAAGCCAACATGAGAGTATACAGATTTTATAAAACAGATGAATTGATTTGATATAACTCACTAATATGGATCACACATATAGTTTGGCAACATATACAATAAACAATACTGTATATGTTTTATAACAGGTTGGCATATCATAAACGTCATCATTGTTCAAACTTACGGAATCAAAACTTGCACATGTTTAGCAACGTCATATTTCTATGTCATGTATGTAGTTACATCATTCTTTATGCAAATGTCATCAAAATGCACACAAAAATGGAAAATCCTATCTTGAAAAATATTTCAGGCATTTCAGCTGTAAAAAAGCCAATAACTAAAGACGATTATTTGAGATAATAGATTCATACATATTTTTTACTTTTTTCAATGAAATATTCCGAGATATTCACATGAAACGACTTGCACTTAAAAAATAAACACAGTAGGTTTTCAGTTCAAATGTACAACCTTGATGTGAATAGGCCTATATACCGAGTAAGAATTGATGTCTAACATGTAGCAGACAAGGCCAGAAAATCAATCTTTTCAGCATGATACATGCAGGATATTTTCATCGATTTGAACATAAAATAGTAATAAATAACAAAATAGAAAATAGGAAAGTCAATATTTACATACGAGTCAATCAAAGACACCCAAAAGACAAAAACAAAAAAAATAATAATAATAAAATAAACGAAAAGAACACAAAATACATAGTCTGCGTTGGTAGAGACACTGGACAGTGGTGAGAAATTGAGCTACAAATGATGGTTGTAAATTACATAATGTAGAGACAATCTGCTACATTATTAGTCTCTATTGTGTAAAAGATATTGCTTATAACAAAAAAATCAAAACCGGAAGTGAAGACGAATGGTGAAATAAAACATAGAAACATGTCGGATCGGTTCGGATCGGATCGAGTTATTTTATCGAATAATTCCAGCATGTAAAGAAACAGTTCGACATAAACGTGTGAAATTGTCGGACAACACATTGATCCACAATCATCCAAAGTCCGATTTTAAGTGTGTCTATTGCAGTTGTTTCGTGACGGCGTCCAAAAAATGAAAATTGAGCCCTAATCGTAGTAGAATAGATGTAAATTTTTCCTATTGCTGTCTTAGAACTGGTGATATTCATTTGTAATATACTCTAGTTTTCATGTGCATTCTATAGAGTCCCGCGTGATTGATAGAATATGTGATGATGACGTTTTCAACTACACAATGGTTCAGAGTTATGGAAGATACGTACTTTTAAGCTTTAGATCGGATTCAGGTACAGGAAAACCAGGTTTTCGCCTCTCAGCCTCTCTAGATGGTGAGTAATTACATATAGTATAGGGTATAATTGATCTAAAAGTTATGATTCCCTGTCCGTAATTCCAACCCACTATACATATAAATATACAATGCCGTTTGACAAGTTCGCCCTCCTAAGGCTTAAATTGCAGGACTTGCGGTATTTCTGTTTTTTTTGTTTTAAATTACAAATATTTATATCGGCGACTTAATTATATCTTGAACTCGATTGTTATCTCGTTATATTATCTAAAAAAATAACGAAAAGAACATGCAAATCGATCAAACGTGAAGCTTATCTGTGTTTACATTCTGCTCCGTTACATCCGGTATATCCGCCCATGCGTGAACATATTCTATGGCGGATCGAATTTATTATGTTTTGTATGCGGTTAAGACGCCAATGCTACTTCTTTGTGATTTGTTACTGATTTAATAGGAATTCGTTTCAAATTTCTGAAAAAAAAACAATTAATCTGAACAATACGGTTATTTAGATCACACGTGGGTAAGACATAAGTAAATTTACGATGTTTTTTATGCTTTTTGGTACTTACCAAATAGCTGTTCACTTCAAATTGGCTATTTACTTGTGAGTACATTCTCTGGTGCAAAGTAGCAGACGAACGTTACATTGGATACGTATTTACAAAGCAAAACATGCATCATTTAAGGCTTAAATGGTAAAGGTCTGACATTAAACTGTCAGAGAAGAATCAAGTACATCTACACTTGTAGATATCGGCAAGAGAATACCAAAGCGACAAAAGAGTGGGAACTGTTCGGAAATTCTAAATCCAATCAAACAACAAAGTCGTAAGAATAGAACAAGACAAACAAACGACATACATGTCAAACTAAAAGAAGAATAAACATATAATAAACTAAACAAAAACATAAATGACAAATAATAATAAATATAACCAACCACCGTGAAGTTAGAAATTAATGCAATATGTTTACTACTGCAAACTTCGCACTATTTCTTTTTTATTTTCTTCTTTTTCTGTTTGTTTAGCTGCCTAAATAATTGCATTAACTTATATACGCAGTATTGTTGACTGCAGAAGATTTGCAATACTAGGTCAACATAAAAGTTCCGCATTTACATTATTTTCTCATTGAAGGATCTTTTTCAACTTTTTCGAAGTCGTATAGATTAAGGATGATTGCTGGTCTAATAGGAAATGAATAGGATTTGAAATAGGTGTTTTACCTTGAGACAACATATGAATAGTAAACAAATAAGCAAAAAAAAATATAGGTTCATGTGCTCATTGTAGAGCTATAAGGCCTTGACAATTTGCAGGAAATTAGTTTTCTCTGGATTTTTCATCGTCTTTGCATTGACAACTCTATCTCTCAAAGATGTATGAAAAAATATAAAAGATTTTATAAAATTTTGTCAAATACTATTTTAAGGTATATACGATTGAATTATAAAAGAAAAAGTGGGGGTTCATGGGCAAAAAATTTCATGTTTAAGAAATGGATAAAACCCGAGGATTCTGAAAATCTGACAAAAAGACCAAAACATGACCAGCGAGCATCCTTAAATATGTATGTTATAGTTTAGCTCTAGACCAAAGCCGATACTTTAATTTGTACTTTTATTAAATAGGCATATGGATGGTATATTTATCAGGAATGATTAGTTCTGTCAGATTCTGTTTCCGCCAATTTTGTAAATTTTGATTTTTGTCATCCCCGCAGATAATTTTTGTAGCTGTGTCTATTAAGTAAAGAAAAATAAATATTTTTTTTTATTTAAAAAAAAAGACGTACTATTTTCTTTTGCCGCACATGTAATTGGCTCAAGCAAAAATATGTGGTTAATATGTAAATCACTATTGTCAATGGCAAATCTGGTTGAAAAGTATCCATTTCGCATTTGATGCATTTGTGTTGCGCTGCAAAATTTCATTAATTATCAGGAGATACCTTCCGCTTATATTAAAAGAATAGAAAGCGAGGAACATAAATGGAAATGGTGAGCGTGTATAGAGTGGTAAATTTTCCCCTTTTATTTTCAAAGGGGGCATAAAACTATTAAATGTATAAAATACATGGTTCGAACAAAAAATAACAAAATTAAAATTACCCAACGTTTCGACCAATATGGTCTTGATCACGAGCATGTAAAAAATAAAAATGAAATGACTTTTGGTTTCGTCGACCTTTGTATTTTATACATTTAAGTCGTGTTATGCCCCGTTTGACAGCTCATTATTTTTATTAAATGTGTTTGTTTTCTATTCTCGTATTAGCTGTTTTGCAACATACTTAGTTTTTTATTAAAAGAATACACTGTTATTAATCGATTGTTTGCTACAATTCTTTACGATTAGTTGTGTTAAATTTAAAAAATTCCTATGTTACTTGAGCAGTGTAATTAATTCTTATATGATGAATTATAAGTTATACTTTTACAGACTCCTTCATCACTCTTGTTGATCAAGACTAATGTAGGTATACATACATACATACATACATACATACATACATATATATATATATATATATATATATATATATATATATGCTTGTTTAAAGACATTAATATAGAACAACTTGTCTAAGTTTTAAAAAAATCCCTACGATACTTGAGCTGTGTTTTGATTTCCGTATACGATGCATTATCCGTTATACTTTTCAGATTCCTTCGTCCCTCAGAACTCAGTCTTATAGTGTAAGTATACAGATAAATATCAAATATATCGTTAAAGAAATATAAATTCTTTTACAAATCACTGACAGGAAGGCGAAGAGGATTTTTTTTGTCAAATACCAGTAACGCTGTGCAGGCCCGCAGAAAAAGTTTGAATTGTGTATAATGTCTTTAACTTTTAGGAATATCAAAATTAAGAAATAATTTATGGCAGCCATCTGTTCGCATAAAATGTTAATATGGGCAACATTACTTGAGGAAATATTTTATGCCGGGATAAATGGGGTAAAAGTAAAGCACGCAATGTTACTCGTATTAAAATCTAATGAAATTCACACTATCATCAACCTTAAGCATTTTCCATTGAAAGTTATCCTTTCCCTCAGCTCTTTATTATGACCTTTAATTCAACTCCACTTGACCCCAAGTTCAAGTTGTTTAATATCCGGAAAAATCCGAACTGGACATTACTGTCGTTAAAACACATTATGGATAAAATGATGTAATACAGCACATGAAGTAATAACCTGCCTGGTTATATAATGAGAGTGATCTTATTCAATGTACCATTATTGAAATCTAATACGAATATACATGGCTCCCATGAACTATTTCGATTCTGATATATAATACATATGACACCCATTTTCAATTTGGACCTTCGGAAAAAAAAAACAATAAATTTGAGTATACAGTCAAACCTGCTTCAGTGAACACCTGTTATAAACAATAAAATATCTTAAGAGATCATAATTTCAAATTCCCTATAAAACTAACAGGCATGTAAAACCCGTCTGTATTTAGTGACCATAATTTTGCTCTCCATTGGAAGGTCACATAAGACAGGCTAGACTGTAATACAACTTATGCATTTTACTTTGAAGAATAAATATTCCAAGGAGTTGTAGTATGTCCTCTGTTGAGATTCGGAAGAATTGTGTTGTAACTTTGACTAGTGCATGCTAGCCACAATAAATCGAACATTTTTATTTGCACAGGGAAAGCAACGCACCATATTAGAATTTACCCTATGTTTGTTTTTTTTTCTGTTGACTATTATATTATGCCTATTGTCTATATTTTTTGTTACAATTCGTTGACATTAATCCAAGTACTTCAAATATATCGACTGAGCAGAGTCACCACACCGAAAAACATTCTTTTTAGAAAAAGTTAATTATATTTCTCATAATAGTGAACATTTATGCATATTATTTGAAATCTATTGTCCCAACCACAACACGTTTTGCGTAGGACATAGAAATGCTTCTCAGCTTCAACTTCTTGTTAGCGCTCTCAATTCGACAGTTCTCAATGGATTTTAACCAAATATATACTAGTCAACAAAAGAAACGATACAAGGTAATGCATTTTTCTAATATTCATAATTTCAAATAGTGTACTAAGCAGAAAAATAGACCCACATGTTTGATTTTATAGTAGATTGTTTTTTAATCAAAAGCATAGATTTTGTGCAAAAAGTTTTAAATAAAAAATTCCAATTTTTGAGATTTCAAAAATCACATTTTTCAACCCAAAATTAAAAAGCAGTATTTTTACCCCGTTATTTGAATCATAATTTCTGTGTGACAAAAGATTTGAGTTGTTTTCTCTTGATTTCAGCGACTGGATTTTCATTTTACAAAAGTTGAGTCGATTTTCTTCCCGATTTTCCGCAAATTTAATTTAACCCTCTTTTTGGAAATTTCCATTTTTTTAATCATTTCAAGTGTTCTCCAAATTTCAAAATTAGATCAAGAAATGAAGAAGTAAACCACTGTTGCCCTCATATTTAAGTTTTTTTAAGGAATTAATAAGATATTTGGTTCTGAACTCTTATATCGTTACTTTGTTGACTAGTATATATGAAATGTGTATATTGACGATACCTTGATCAAGTTCGAAAACTAGCGCTCTTAAATTATTTTAATGGAAGAAGTTACTGCCTTTGACTTAGTAATTTCCTGTCAACTCATTGTTAGCAATCTTAATTCTACATTTCGTGATGGAGTTTGACCATAACTATATGGAAAATGTATATGGAGTAGTTCCTGCCCTTGACTTTGTCTTTACATCTCAACTTCTTGTTCTGGCTCTCAATTAACTTGGTTCAAAACAGAATTATCGTGAATGATATTCGTGTTGTTTCCATACATTCTTATTTTTACAGTTTAATATTGTATATTTACAGGTTTAAATCAGCCAGAAAAGAAAGAACCAGATTCGACAACATATTTGTATTCATTCAAAGTTTTACCCAAATCCACCTACACTTTTCATTAGAGATTCAGAATTGAAGACAGTTGAAACCGTCAAATGAGTTGTATCGATGCCATCTCCATATAATTGACTGAATATTTAACAAATAAAATATAGATTGTTTTGTATCATATATCAAATTATTAAAGGAGGAAACATTTGAAACCTACAAAATGTTAAACATTATGCTTCCAATCTATCTTTATCGTTGTAGAAGGAATTCGAAGGCTTGCATTGTTTAAATTGGTGGTTACGAATTTAAACTTGATCAAATGTTATATGACAGGACATTTCTTCTTATAATAAACCGGAGTAGAACATGCTTGTCCTTCCACAGCACCCGGTATCACTGCCAGCCTTTGTGTGGGTTCACTTTGCTATTTTGTTTTCTTTTGCGATGGGGATAATCTAGTTTTAATTTTTGTTTAGTTTCTATGAATACGTAATTTGTCTTTCTTTTTTTGTCTTTTTATTTTATTTAAGTTCATCTTTTTTGATAGTTTTGTGAAATTTAGTTGATTTCGAATGCTCAGATGAGTCTCCCTTGTCTTTTGAGGTCTGAGGTCGGCAATTGACTTTGTATTGTATCTGCCCTGCTGAAGTGGTCGGTAATTTAAGCCTCTGATCTCTTACAATCAACCTCTCTCCGATCACCAGATTAATCCTAACAAACATATTAAGAATCATCTATGTCATGTATGTTATGTATTCTTCTACGACTAATAAAAAAAAAACCGTTCAAGGCTGATCAATAAGGTGTCTGGAATAAAACCACGGGATTCTACCAGATGTCCCGGATGTTCATTCAACGTAGATGTCACTGACCCTGTAATTAACGGTAAAACTTCGAAAACGCAATAATCTTATCAATCGTCTCATCCTCGTTTTTTTCTGCCTAGCGTCGTAAAGTGAAAAGTGATGTTCCAACTCTAAAATTATTGTAATAGACGGTGAAAGCAATCAAAAATGAATATTTGAAAAGATACAAGGAGATGGGCCCGCCATAAATACACCTGTTGACAGTAATGTCCAATCCGGATTTGTCTGGTTATTAAACAACTTCCACTTGGAGTTGAATTAAAGGTCACAATAAAGAGCAGAGGGACGGATAACTTTCGAAAGAAAATGCTTTAGGTTGATGATAGTTTTGAACTATCATGTTGACGCCTAGCTACGAATTATATAAACACACTATTTGAAGTGTTTACGATCGTTTCAATATGCCGCCTTGTAAAGTTTCGTTCACAATGCCATTTACAACAGGAAACTCGTTGGTCTCAACTGGTTTGTCACGTCATGACAAAGTTGTGTAATTTCAGAATAATTCCTGATTGGACATTTACTGTCAATAGATGTTAACCGCCTGTTTTTAAATTTTGATTGAAGCAAAAACAAATAATTAACGGTGATGATCTATTATGGTCCGGATACAATTCAAATTCTTTGATACCAAATTTGATACACAAGATGTGCACATTTCGTTGATTATCGACTCAGGGCCTGAAATGTTGAAAACCAAAACAAGAATCCAAAACGTTGAACAGCAAAATAACAAATGCCAAAATTACCAAAAGGGTTAAAGCCAATAACATCTAAGGACCGAGCAATGCACGATAGAGATACTCCTTAGGTTTTACAATTTTGTAACAGTATATTTTATGTATCAGTTGCGAGCAAGAATGGAAATACAAGCAACTGAGCTGGGGATACCCACGGGAACTTGCAATCCAACATCAATAGCATGGACTCAGTGGTAAAAATACAATTCTTTGATACCAATTTTGATAGGCAAGATGGGCAAATTTCGTCGATTAACGACTCATCAGCTATGCTCATGTGCTAAAATGTAGATAAAAAACAGCAATCCAAAATGTGGAACAGCAAAATTAAAAATGGCACTATGACCAAAAGGGTTAACGATAATAACACCTAATGACCGAGCTATGCACGAGAGGGATTCTCCTTAGTTTTTACATTTTTTACAATTTTGTAACTTACAATACATTTTAAGTTTCAATTTTGAGATAGTATCGAAATTATAGCAACTGATCTGTGGATACCCTCGGAGACTTGGATTCCACCAGCAGTGGCATCGACTCAGTGGTAAAGGAAACAACATTGATGCACAAGATGTGCATATTTCGTTGATTATCGACTCATGACCTAAAATTTTGAAAACCAAAACAACATTCAAAATTGTTGAATAGCAAATTCAAAAATGACAAAATGACAAAAAGGGTCAAAGCCAAAACATCTAACGACAGAGCAATGTACATGGGAGATACTCCTTAGCTTTCACAAATTTATAATTTTGTAACAGTACATTGTATGTATCAATTTCGAGCTAGAATCGAAATACAAGCAACTGAACTGTGGATAAACTCGGGAACTTGGAATCCGCAGCATTTGCATCGACTCAGTGGTAAATATAAAATTCTTAGATACCAATATGGATGTATAAGATGTGCACATGTTGTCGATTAACGACTCATCAGTTGTGATCTTGTCCTCAAATGTTGAAAACCAAATCAAGAAACTAAAAAGTTGAAGAGGAAATTCAGCAGTGCCTAAATGACCAAAAGGGGTAAAACACTTTATCCTAATTAACAACAAAATGAATAACAGGAAAGGGCAACAGTAACATCGCCAACAGACTAGATCCATAACAAAAACATCAGTTGTAATTTCCAGTATAACACATCGGATTGTAAATAAAAGCGTCTGAACATTGCCAACAGATACCTTGGAAGAACTAGAAATCATGTGAGCAAAACTCACAAATGTATATTCCCCGCTACGGGTATAATGATAAACTACAATTCCATGTTTGCCTATGTGAACCCCAAAAAGTCATGTTAAAAAACATATAGGTTGTGCAAAATGGCAAGGTACACTGAAGATACTATGAAAGTTTCACATAAATCAGATCACTGTTTTATGGGGAGTTTTGGACGTGGCACGTCTGCCCCCTTATATTACATGAAGAAAATGCAAAGCCGGTGTTTGTCTGAGGTGGACTCCAAAAACCATTCGCATTCAAATAATATAGTTAATGCACAATGACAATGCATATTGAAGATTGTCTGAAAGTTTCACAGAAATCATCACCTTGGTTTAGGAGGAGTTGAGGACGGGGTAGCTTACCCCCTTATATTACATTTAAGAAGTGGCAAGGTCCATATTTTCTGAAAAAAAAAAACTCCAAAACATCAATCAGATAAAAACATATATGTATAACTATGATGATTGACTGAAAGTTTCACAGAAACCAAGTTATTGGTTTCCACGGAATTGTGGATATGGCATGCCAACCCCCTTACATTACCATATGAAGAAATGGCAAAGTACATGTTTGTCTGTGGGAAACTCCAAAAATAATTCTGATAAAAAATAATATAGGTAATGACAATGTATAATAAAGATTCCCTGAAGATTCCCAGAATTCAAGTCACTGGTTTAAGAGGAGTTGTGGATATAATAGCTGAGTCACAATGAAACTTTGTACGGAAATTCTGTGTATGTTTCAATGAAATCAATTCACTGGAGTAGTTTTAGTTAATATGTGTGAACGAACGGCACGACGGACGGACGGACAGAAACTCCTCATCACTTTACGTGTATATCCACGTATAGCTATCGGCGGATATAACAAGCACACTTATCGTATCATCAATAAGTTACTAAGGACACCACTGGTCAGCTTGCATATTACTACCTTGCAAAAATGTTAACTTTTGTGAAAACTAAGGAAAATCTCTCTTGTGCCTTATCCTTGAATGTTTTTTAATGTTCCTTTTTTTGGGTCATTTTGATATTTGTTAATTTGCTCTGCGACGTACTATTATTGATTATTACTTTTTTTATTGTCGGTTTTTTTTAATAAGTCGACGAAATACACTGTATGCAAAGTTGATCAAAATTGGTATTAGAAATTTTTTTATAAACTACAATTTTACCCTCAAGGTTGGGAAGTCTAAAATATAAACACGTCAACGGCATATATTTAAGGTTTATTTCTTTCATATTTACACTTCGATGATGATAGATTTTTAAATTAACATGAGTGAACTCAGGTGCTCCTGAAGGGTAAGCAGTTCCTGCTCCGTATACGGCACCCGTCGTGAAGTTCAACAATGTCAATCCGGTGGTAGTCACAAATCGCTGGAGGTACATGAAATGTTACAACGGTGGAAAGAGGTCTGGATATCTTCTTGGACAGTCTTTCACATTTGAAATGTGGGAAAAAAAATCGTTTTCCGATACTTTTTATGACTCGTTTTTGACATAAAATTATTTCTCAATAACTGAGGCGGATATCTTCGTGCACATTTGCACTATAATATGAACCATTCCTTCGTAAATTGTGGCAATAAAACGACAATAGTGACAATTATTTCATTGCTAATATTCGAGAAATCTTTTATACATAGTATATCGAAACACAAATTATGATGTTTTCTGATGAAAATTGCAGTTCAGTCAAACAGTGTTAATCGAATCTGCATCTTCTTTACATCTAGATGTGGATGACCTGTAGAAATGTTGAAAAACATTTATTTTCACATTGGAAATTAAACCACTAGAATACACTGCATCTAATAAAATGAAAAAAAAACAAATGTGCATAGATGCATAGTTTGTTCAGTCATGAATTGTCAAACTGAGGCATTTTAACGAGAAAAAAATCATTGGTACTTTTTTTAATGACTTCCTGTCGAAATTTGTGTATCAATCAATGAAGTTCTCGATCGCTATTGCTATGTGAAGTTTAGCAATAGAAAACCAAAGCGACAATACAATAGGAAATTAAAGTAAAGTCAAAATTCAAGGGCTAGACAAATCATGAGAATAGAAAACAACAAAGAAACGTCACAAGGAGACATGTATATATAAAGAATTAAAACTATAAACTAAACTGAACAAATAATATAACAAGGCAACACGGAAGGTAGAGCACTCGCAATATGAACTCCATTTAAAAACCGGGAGTGACATCAGATTCCCCGAAAGAGTATGTATGTCTTGCTCCATTGCCAGTCAGTGAACAATCCAGTGAAATGTCAATTCCTGAAGGACGTTAAAATCTGACTGAACATATCTAGTCTCATACGTGAGATAGAAATCTCGTATCGACCAATCAATTTGTCATGACGACCGTGACAAATTGTGGAGTGGTTAAATTACATGTAACAAAGACTGACCGTAACCCTGTCTTCGTATATATCACTAGCACGGCAGTAACGAATCAACTGTGAAATGGCTCAAAACCTGCAATGAACTTTGAACTGAGGGATACAAAAGAAGTCGATAAAAAAATTATTGCACCATGGTATATGGACCTACTGTAACAAAACCAACTAACTAGTGTTGTTTTAAAGCCGTCTTTACCTGTGGCATTTGTCATAGAAAGTTTGAAAGGATTAAACAAATAAAACCAAGACATTTTTTATTCTACATGAAGAGCATGAAAGAGTTGCATTTTGTTTTGTGGAAGGAGATTTTTCCCATGGCTCGTGATTTGTAAAATTGCGGAAAAGTAATCTGACATCAAACCCCGAAATTTTAACTGGATATGTGTTAGTGTATGGCGATCGTTTTGAGCCATCTCCCATGTCTCAACGAAATTACAGACTTAATGGCAGCCTATTATTTCATGACTTATGTAACAGGAAAACAATTGCGCGTCTTGTCCCAAATATACATTCTACAGGCTGGAGAACTTGGTATGTTACCTCTAGGAAAGGGGAAGTTCGCATTCGGAAAATTGTTGATTTCATATTCTTATTTCACATTAATAATCTATGTACAAGTAAAAATATAGATATGAGGTAGAAGGTAGAAACTATCCTCCAAAGATGTCGACAACATTTCAACGAGTAAACAACGTCAGTTTCAGAGTACGTTTTGTTAGAATCAGTGTGTTTTTGAAAAATTAAACCTTATCCTTACATTATTCAAGATAGGCATATCTTTGTAAGCCTTGCTTAATTCAGAAACATTGTCATTTTATTTTTTCATGTCGGGGAGTCGTGCATTATAAGGAAAAAAACGTTGGTCGCATAATTATGTCTTTCTGCATTCAGTCACCAAGGTATACAATCACCCTCAATGTGATTTTTAATACAGATACATCTATTTAGGGGATATTTTAAAAATGTCGTAAATGAGGTGTGTGACACTGTATCTATTTTCATACTTACATTACGTTTATTTTGTTATTATTATGTAGCTGTGATCAATCTACCGACAAGGACGAAAACTACTATGGTGATGCGTACAGGTAAAAGACCCGGATTATTACTATAATCTGCAAAGTGTAAAGCAAATATACATTATTTCAGAATCTAATTCCTTCTAAAAATACTGAAAACATATTTACACAAATACACAATGTATACCATAATCAGCCAAAATTGAGGCTAATAAAGGCATGTTCAGTATTATTTACAAACAATGAAGTCATTCTTTTATTAAATAAAAATTTTGTGATAAATGCTTAAATAGTGTGTTTTTTTACTTGCAGAAGTGTCTATCACGATACAAACATTACCCCACAGTAGGAAATAATCTGAAAAATTTTCAATGTATTTTTTTTTATTTTATTTTTTATGGCAAACAAATCTCATTCGGTAAAGATTACAACATTCAACATCAGTTTTTGAGTTGGCGTTTAATTTGAAAACATGACAACATATTGTTCGAATTGAAAAAAAAATATTTTGGTATTTTTTTCACATTTAATGTTTTTGTTCTTAGGAAACTGCCGAATTAAATATTGAAGGGAACATGAGAATAAGAATAATGATCACCTCCATTACGCACCTAAAAGATAGACTGCTAGACGCCAACCATCGTATTTCAACCCGTCGTCTGTTGAAAACATTATAAGTACATGTCTACCATCGTCATGTACAAATGTCGCGTCGACATGGTCACCACACAATACATCAATTGCACCGGAATTGTCACATGTACCTAAAAAACACATGAATTGTTAGTAATATTGTTAGTGCACGAGGAAAAATGACTCCACCAATTCATTTGGTCAAGACTGGTATCTGTTACAGAATGCGTATTGTTTAATGTGACACCAAACACTACAGGGGGATAACTTAAAAATCAACAGAGCGTTTTAATCAAATTTAATAAGTAAAGAGAAATTAAGCTTCTCTATGATCAAAATTGATGTTTGTCAAACTGCTACATATTCAATGAAATTATTCCCGTGGAATGTGAAATTCTATTTATTAAAAAAAATCAACATTTATGTCAACAGATCAAAGTAAACATTTCCTAAGAAATTTTATGAAAATTAAACGAGCCAAATTTATTTTAGTCAGGTGTTGGGTACCACCTTAATGTGATAGTATTATTGGCAAATCAAAGGAAATCGAACAAATGAAGCCACTATCACTGTGCCTTGTTTCATTGTCTTCATCCGTCATACGGGAATCGAGGAGGACCATGAGAAGTGTCCAATTCAACGAAAATCAGTTTCAGAAATATAGATTCTTACATCGTTATCAGTGGATAATCCGATTTATCTAATTGAGATTTTCAACTATCCAGATTCGATAAATCCGATAATTCTTGTCTATTGATATACGAATGTGTTTCTCTAATGATTATCAAATTAATTTTATTTTTCATATTTGATTTATCAAAAGCGTCTTCTAGAGAATACACATTCTCGAATCTGTGCGTTATTTATTTCTGCCCTATCTTTATATGTTGCTATCGTGTTACACATCGATTCCGAGAAGTTCGAATGCAAAAGTCATTTCGGTGTTTATTTCCGTTTGAATTAAAGAAACACCCACTGAGACCATTGACAATCACACGTGACTCGTTTTATTTTCGAGGATAAATGTGATGTGACTAATAAAACGGATCATAAAATACCGAAATACACTGATGCACTGTATAACCATTTGGTTGCTGTTACGGCCGAAATCACCTTTAAATTGTAGCCAACAAAAGACACAAATCAATAATAAAATTTAACAAGATTTATTATATACAAGTTTACAAAAAGTATTACACAAAAATAAAATGTCAACTTAACTGTTCAAAATCCTGTTTTTTCTTGATCCGGAATTCTGGTCACTGTTGCCTGAATCCAAACGGAATATTATATCCAATCAGTCACAATCTAGTATGATGCAACGCAAATAAAAGTATGTCGAGGATGATGTGTGAAACGTAAATAAATCCAACAGCTGAGAACACAAGAATATCTGGTCCAACACGTTCTGCTCTGAAAGTCTAACTTTCTTGTCCGTATATATACTGTAGAACGGAAACTTCTGGAATACGGTAGAAGTTCGAATCACACCATAATTATTACGTAAGTCAAATAGAAAGTTCTAGTCATTCCACCAGTATCTATTATTGTTCTAGTGATTTCTAAACTGCGCAGTTATAACATTATTTGGTAAACAACTATAAGTATTATGTAAACATAGTATACATGTTATAAGGCAACGCAAAACAAATTAGGCCAAGATAAATAAATATAATAATTACAATATCATAACATTGCTGACAACTCATCAGCAGTGCTCGAGATTAAAGTGTTGGACATCGGGTAAAGATATAATGATGAGTTAATAAGCACAACTGTCAATTAAAAAAAAAACAATAAAAAGAACCAATCTCTGCTAAGGGTTACCTCTGCATCAACAGGATGAGCCTTATAAATTTCTGATAATTTTGTCAAATATTGAACGGAAAATTTAAAGGCATGAAGTAATGAATCATGCCAGGACAAAAGATCTGGCTACCGGGATGATAAAAAATATGTCAATTTACAATAGAATTACTGAAAAATGACTTTAAAATTTTTCATTTTTTTTAAAAATTTTTTTTTATAAGTGTAAGCGTAATTTTAAATGTAGATTCAAAGGGAGATAATATTCTCACATTTCTTCAAACCTTTGTATTTGAGATACATTCTCACTTGTGTAAGATATCAACTGTAATCCATGAATAGAATGTTAACAATCATTAAGAATAGGAAATGCACAGTGCGTATTTTGGAACCACAGGGGGTAACAAACATTGGGGTGAAGGCAATACTGAATCCCTGGATTTGATCACTGAGATCCATTCTGACAGTTCAAACGTTGAATGCCAATTTAATCAAAATGTACCAATTCGTTATAAAGGAAACTCCAAATTTACATTCCTTGCATACCTAAATGATTTTATATTTTGTCGAGACGTTTTTTTTTTACTTGTTTGGATTATAACTTTAAAATGAAATTTTTAATTGTTTCTATGGGAAATCTCGAAGTTTTGATTTATGTTCACCTCAGATATGGTTGATTAAACATTACAACGCTTTACATCGTGGCTTCTGCTTGGTTTGTGTTATTTAATCCATTATTGCAAACGAGATATGCATGGAAAAAAATATATAACTATGAGATATCACCAGTATATTAGCACAAATTCAGCTTTATTAAATCTCAGTATTCAGTTTTCGTTAAAAAGCACTTACCATCGAAAATCCTTACAAAATCATTTGAACAGCGATAACCATCCTCTACAGAAAAATGCAGAAACTTTCCCACCAGAGTGCTGGAATTTGATCCTTTATCTAGCAACCAATACGATAATTCGTCACTAAAAATAGTTTTTAAAAGGACACACTAGTACACGAGTTGTAAACTAACATATCATGCATCATGCACAACTTATAAATTTCTGAATTTCTAATAATTTCAAATTTCATGTAATTACTAGTAATTGAAAGCATATGAGTAAGCCCTGTGCTGAATAGTAGTGTTACCTGGGTTCACTCCTAGTTTTAGGAGTTTGTGTTGTTCATTGTTTTTTTTTAGATTTCAGTGCTTATTTGTTGTGCTTGTGGTTGTTCATTTGTCATCCCATGTTTGTCTGTCCAATGGAGTACGTTTTTTTTATTTCCTCCCAAGGTATATTTGTCCTCTTTCACATTAAATGTATATTCTGTTGGAAAATAATTTATAAATTCTATCAAAGTCTGATTTAATTTGAAATGTTTGATATACATTCTATGTGTACACTGGATAGATGTAGGTGCATATATATATACATAATTATGCTCTCGTTGTGCCATATTAACAACTTACTCAGGATAATTCTCAGTGCCAAAACCAGGATGAGAGTGTATATAAGTTACCTCATTTGTCACTGGAACTATGGTAGTATTGACAGAGGGGGGGGGGGGGGGGGGGGGCAAGCTGTAAAAAAGATAATTTAAAAGACTCGATCTAAGCTTTCTCATCAAACATTAATTTCAGGAACTATTTTCCCCACTATTCATTTACAAATGATACAAATTTTGAATGTTTATATCCAAGTGTTACTGAAACAACATATTTTGAGTTAAATAAAAATAAGAAGATTTGAGATTGTCGTATCCCTTCCGAAGATAAGAGAGAAACATAATTGAGTTATCATAGGAATAGAGTCGACCGCTGTGGAACTTCTTAAGGCACACAAATTAAATGTTTAAACACAAAAATTCTGCGGCCACTTGTAATTTAATTTTGCGCCAATTTAAAATATCAATGCGCATAAATGCAAAATGCCGATATATTTTGAGTTCATGGAGGCGAGAGATAGGACAAAATGTTGATCCTGGCAGATTATTATTTCCATTTAAACCAAAAACCTTCCTGATTGACACAGGTCCTGAATTTTTGTCACTTCCAAATGACACTGGTTTTTTATTTTATCAAAATCCTGGTCCTGCCTGTTTATCTCAACTTCCCCCTCTCAAATGAAAAATCAAATGCTTGTTCCCATATGTATATCCATAACGTCACATTTGTACTAATTGCCGAAATATAACTTGTACATATTCATAAACTTCACATTTGACGTTATATTTTACACATAATCGCTTGCAGGTCATACTTTATACACAATCGCTTGCAGGTTATACTTTACACTTAAACCACTGCTGTGACGTCAGCCTATTCATTTACCGTGGTTTCTTTTTCTAGAATCAACGCTTCTTTAATCCGTCACTGAAATGAAGTCATCAAATTATATTCAATTGTTCCTGTATGTACTTAATGTCATTAAGTTTGAATTGGCTAATTTACTGATTTCTGTTCACAGCTGGTATTAGTTTAAAAACTTACCTTTGATTTTTTTGCAAAGTTTTATTTGTCGTGACTGGGGTTCGAACTCCCTCCGTGAGGTTAAATTAGGGTCGAGTAAATTATGTGTCATAGTTCAAGAACACATCGACGAAACCTCTCGGCTACCAATCGGATGATATCTAAATGTCGTTTTTACATATATCAATATGATACGGTGCAATATATACACAAGGCTTTCGCCTTTATATATTTAAAAACGACGTTTGTATAGTATAAGATGGTAGCCGCAAGGTTAGGATGAGTTGAGAGTAACACTTTTATCGACAATTTCATATAATTCAATAAAAAATTAGAACATTGTTATTTTGATCAAAATAACAATGTTCTAATTTTTTATTGAATTATATGAAATTGTCGATAAAAATCAAATAAAAAAAATAAAGATCTGTTCTTATTACTAAGTTATATCAATGATAAGATTTCGTCTGTTTCACTGCATATTTTGACATATTTTTAAAATAGAAAAAGTGAAAATCGAGTGGATTTAAAATATTTTTTCTTTCAGTAGCATTATGTTTTACTGGAAAATTATTTCGACTATGATTTATTTTGTCAATAATGGACAAATTTCTGAATCATATGCCTTATACTGTAAGTCCATACGGCTTTGTACTAATTTTCATTTACCATTAAAATCATCAACGTGACTATATATATATATATCTAATTGAATAGTAGTATAGAGAATTAAGTTAATTTAAACTCACACATAATAGTTTCTAATTAAGAAAGGAAAGGTAATTAGGAAAAGTCGTCACAACAATAGTTTAAGTAAGAGATACAATGGATAAGCGTTGGACCATGAAAAACAAACCATTCGCCCTCCGGGCTCATGGTTTCTTTTTCAAGAACCGACGCTTATCCATTGTATCTCTAATACATAATCGCTTGCATGTTATACTTTACACATAATCGCTTGCACACACAAATAGCAAATCTGGAAACATTCACTTTCGATTAAGGTTTAAAGCATTTCACGTCTATGATTAATTATAATAATATGAGAAAAACGATATAGCATTGTGTGTACCCTTTGAGTTCTTCCCGGAAAATCAAAGCCGATTCCAATCTCTTCAAAATTCTTCGAAGGTTCAAATAGTGTAATGTCACTTTGAAAAAAGAACTGACTCTCGATATCTGTTGTCATATTAATTGGTTACAATATAATTTCATTAATGTTTAGCATTGCTCTTGTCATTGGGTATATTAGCCATTTCCAAATGGTGATAAGATCAGGTCGTGTCAAGAGACATAGACATACACATGTATATACATAATTGGTGGCACCCAATGGACATCAGCTACCTTTGAAAAAAAAAAGTAAAGAGCCAAACAAGATATTATAATGCCTTGCAGTCAATCAAGACCGTTTAAATTCAGTTAATGAATGTTAAGAATGAATTCTAAAGAACTTTGACAATCTTGTCTCTCCCCCTTATGCTTATCTTGTTGTTTAGTACTCTTTTAGGTTATTTTTTGTCCAGGGTTCTGTCTTTTGAGTAGCGTTGATTGATTGGTATGTCATTGTTGGCCTATCCAGTTATCAATGTTTAGTGTGTTCTGTTTAAGGTGGTACACAACACTTTCACTAAAATTAATTTGGCTCGTTTAATTTTCATAAAATTTTGACAAAGTATTTACTTTGACCCATTGACAAAAAATTTAAAATTTCAAAACATTTGAACCAACCAATTCATCAGAAAAATTACACTGACTGTATAGCAGTTTGACAAACACTAATATTGATCATTGAAAAGCTTAATATTCCATTAACAACACAACGTTATTAAAACGTTTAGCTGATTTTACAGAGTTATCTCCCTGTAGTGTTAGGTACCACCTTAACTTGACTTTGACAGAACTGAACAAAACTTGTCATCAACGAAAGACAACATGAGTTGACTTGATCCTGCATCTTGATTTTGCTTGAAAATCAAGACAACATACAATGTACAAATACACAAGATCATATATTTGTATCGAACATATAATGGGATTTGTATCTACAATTGATTGTTTTTCATTCATTTATATATGTATGAAATGTATTTGGAAATTAATATTTCAAGTAATTGTTCGAAAGTGGTTAACTTACACCATTCTATGAAACAAGTTTTGATGCAAAAGATGTGCTTATTTCGTTATTTTATTATTATTAATGAGTTGTGCTCAGGGCAAAACTAAAAAAACAATGGCCGGAACTTTGAGGAGTAATTAATCAAATTCCAAAAGAACCATAGGATAAAGTAAAACCATCTAAGGACAAAACTATGCACCAGTGACATACGCCCTATAGTTTTCAGGAAATTAAAACATTTTGACAGTGAATTTAAAGAGTCAATTCTGGGCTAATACTAAATACTAGCAACTAAGATTTGGAATGTTCTTACCATCTGATAAAACAACTGTATACAATTTCAACATGATAATACATGCAGTCCATGTGTAAAAGATATCCTTTCTTATCATCTTGAATGTGGTATTTTCGAATTAATTCTGATGAAAATGTGCAATTAAATGATTGTTGTGGGTTTTCAATATTATTCATTGAACCAAATCTTGTTTCTAAGTGTTACTTAGCAAATATTCTAATTGAAACTGCGCACTGATTGTTTTGTTTACCTGATTAATGCAGGCATTTTGACAGATCGTTTATTTGAAATTCAGTTTCTTTTTTAATATTTCAATATTCTGACTGTACTAAGCAAATTTTGACGTTTACAACGTCTGCAGTCATTTTCTAGTATTTTGAAGGTCATTCATGGTCATAAATCATACGTTACAGTAGAAGAACGTTTTATATTGCTTTTGATGCACACTCTCTGTCCTCGCGCTAATTGTATTTCCACTTGAATAGAGCCTGTAGATAAAATCCTTCAATTGAAAATATCGCTATTTATAATTAAGTTAATTTAAACTCACACATAATAGGGTCTAATTAAGAAAGGAAAGGTAATTAGGAAAAGTCGTCACAACAATAGTTTAAGTAAGAGATACAATGGATAAATTGTATCCAATTTTTAAAAGACTTTTAATGTACAAATATATGGGAGATCAATGTTACAGGTAATTCCAATTGATTGTAAGGTAAATATGTACATAAATTTTCAATATCAGACGGGCTTTCCAAAACTAAAGGAGATAGACGTGACGAAAACAAAAGCAACAAAACAACAACAAAATATAACCAAGGACAAATAAAACCACAATGAAATTACACATTTGAAAATGTAAACATAATTAATATTTTATTTTTTTTTTTACTTTAACACTTTTATTTCTCTTTTTACGAAAATTGTCTCACCCTACACATAATTAGGAGTAATATTCGGTGCATATGGTAGCTTTACTGAAGTTAAAAATATATTGTACAAGATAAAACTACGTTTTTTTTTAATTTTCAAAATATTTTACAAATTGCAGACCCGATATAAAAACATTAATTCATATATTTAATCATACCGTCCAACCCTAAGTAATGTAGGGTAGCCAGATATGGGGTGTTTTTGAATCTACTAAATAAAAAAAGCCCTGATATATATTTTGGTAAACTTTGTACTAATTCTTCTTACGAAAACATAAACTTAAAATTGTGTAGATATGCTCCTGGGCACAAATACTGCAGTACTAGAATAATTAGGTAAATACCCATCACTCTTAAATATTATACTGAGAAAGAAATAGACAGTCAGATATATGTAATATCTTCCTGCAAGAAGCCTTCCATACTTCCGAAAAGTTATCATCAGGTGACAAATCAACATTGGCAAGTTGTGCTATAAGTATTTTAAATTTCCTTATTATATACCCTCTTTAATTTTATGGATAAATGCTAAAGTAAAAACTATAATCAATAAAAAATTAATACAAAAATATAATGAAGTATGGAAAAAAATCTTTTTATGATACTAGGAAAAAATCAACTAAGAACTTATAGACTATTTAAAAATAATTTTAACATGAAAAATATTAACTCAAACTTCCATATGACAGACACTGTTCTTTCACCGGATTCAGAGTTGGCTCACATAAATAAGAAATCGAAAAATGTAGACATTCTAACATTAAAGACGAAAACAATTTTTAAATTATGTAAGGACGAGGGTAGAAGATGAAATTCATTTTTTTATCAAATGTAAAGAGTTATCTCACATTAGAAATATATTTTTAAAACCAAACTTAAAATATTATCCATCTAGATAACAAAGCATATTAGAAATATATTTTTAAAACCAAACTTAAAATATTATCCATCTAGATAACAAAGCATTATTGATATGACTGTTTAGTAATGAAGATAAACATATTTTAGTTATGGGGCCGGTTTCACGGAGCTATCCTAAGACCTGTCATAAGTTTTATCTTAAGACATATCTTAGGATCATCCTATGACTATCTTAGGACATATCTTAGACCTCGTCTCTAAGTCTGTCTTAGGATGATCTTAGCAAAGATGTCCTTAACGTGTCGTAAGTTCAATATTTATGAAACTAATATAAATTTAGTATGTGTTAGTATTATTGCTAAATGTATTGATTAATATTCCCTAATTAGATCATTTGAAAATCGATTTTTCAAAGAAAAAGAATAAGTGTAATTATAAATAATCTAATAATTAGAAACCAATATATATATATGAAAATTAAAATACAAAATGAAGAGAGAAAAAGAATGAAATAATAACTACATTCTTTCTACAAGAGAGTTGAGTTCAGTTTGTCATTGTATCGGGTATAAAAAGGTTAAAGGATAAAGTCGCCCATACTTGCTATAAATATATTGAATGTTCATTGTTGTTAAATCATTTTAAATACTCCGTCCATCTGTTATGATCCCAAGACCATCATAAGACACCTTTCGTGTAGTCCTAACGTTATGCTGAATTTTAAGACAGCTTTGCAAAACCTGCACATGGTCTGTAATCTACTTAAACATTTAATCCAACAAAGAGATTTGCTTTTGGGCCTCAAAACGGACGGTTAAAGGTTACTATTTCATATTATAATGTATGCATTTGTGTCTAACTGTTATTAAGTAAAGTCAAGAAATACCAAAGGGATATTCGAAGGAGGGAACAATCGAAACAACTGACAAACTCCGGAGAAAAACAAAGACAAGACCAAAACAATACATGCACTACAATTAAAAACTCAAAACGTATGAACAATATGACCCCCACCAAAAACCGGGGGTAGACTCAGGTGCTCCGCAAGAGTAAGCAGTCTCTGCTTCCTGCAGGACACCCGCCATGCTGCTCGTGTCAAGTCCGGTATGAGGAAGGGATAATATCAATGGACCAGGCCCGTTTTCATTTGGGAAGCGATTATTTCATACCTGTCAACCAAGTCATGATGACGTCCATAAAACTTTAATAAGGATGACTCCAACTAAGGAGCAACATACCCCTGTCTGAGCACCTTTTCTGTCAGGAGCCGGGCTCTGTTCATGAACTCAATGTTTATGTCACAAGCTCTGGAATAACGTATGTCTTGTGAACTATATACTCCATACGCCGGCGCTTCTGGAATATTGCCTCTCAAAAATGGGAAGTTGACGTTTGGAAACTCAAAGTCATCCCGTTTGTAGTAAAGTTTTAAAATATATTACTAAATCATAACAAGGGTTCTACTTACTACTTTATAAAAAAAAAAAACTCTTTTAGATGTGTTGTCTCAGTTGTCCCTCTTATATTATATTTTGACCACGCCACAGGGAAAAGGGTAATGAATAACATGTATATAACTATATTTATATTTTTCGCTTCGTTTCTTTTATATAGTTGACAGTCATTTAAAATCAATCAGAATTTCTAACCTATGTTATTTAACCATTGATTCACGTTATTTGTGTAACCCTTGTATGGCGTCTTGACAATAAAAAATACGTTAAGTTATATGTGTGCTATGTTATGTAAATAAATATGTCTCACACCCGGGAGGGGGGTTTAACTTGGCCATTTCATTACGGGAAATGCGCTGGTGAATTTGAAACCCTAAAATATCCAGGAAATCTAAAATACATACCCGAAATTATCCAAAAATAATAAAAACCAGTTTGTTAGTAATAGTACAGGATGTTAACATGCTATCAGCCAACCTTTTAATCTTTTCTTTTGATCGGCCCTTTATTGTGAAAAGTCAACCTGCACTCTCCTCAATACTTAATAAAAATCTGCCAAAATCTGTATAATTCTGACCGGAATTCTCCAGATTGTCACAAAATCACGACCCAAAATCTCCACCGATTTTGTAAAACCTTGACCAGAATTTGCCACACGTTCCGTATCTAAATATCATTGAGTTAACCCCACCCAACCCCCCAACCCACTACTCCCCCACCTCCCCGAGCTATCGCCAACCAAGGCTACTAGTGTATTTTATTTCTGAAACAAAAAGGTTACAAACTAAAATAATGTTTAATATCAGACGGACTTTCCAAAACCAAAGAAGATAGACGAGACGAAAACAAAAACATCATAATATAACCAAAGGACAAATAAAACCACAATGAATGTACACATTTGAAAATATAAATTATTATATTATTTAAAAAAAGTTCAGAGTGTTATTTGTTATTGGTACTTTATATTTTCATTTCCTTCTTTATTATCACCAGACAAGGCTACTAGTATGTTTAAGTACATGTACTTAGTGACTTTGTAAACCACAAGAGTTATTAACTGAGATGTCTTAAACACCCACAAACGCAAAACAAACTATAAGAAAAACATACCACACCTAGGAATTTTGTGATTCAGTAAATGTCGAATAGAGGTATTATTTTTACGTAAAGATTGAAATGCTAGTAAGAGACATAGTGACCATTTATGAAAGAGTAATGTTCATTATTACATCGATGATGGTGATTTATCGTTATTTCCAGTGAAAATAAATTCCATATTTTCACTCAGTGAAAGATTGGCTTTTATTCAACGTCGTCAAGGGCGTTACTAACAAATGACGTTTGTGACGTCGAAAGATTCAGGAAGGAATCTAAGGAAAATATGACACCTTTGAAACTTTTTTGTCTATTTTGTCAATGTAATAAACAGTATAACAAATATTCAACTCGTGGATTAAGGTGTTTTTCGGTCACTCGTTGAATATTTTGCGATATTCAAATTCTTGAATTAGTTATCCTATAATTATTTTTGAAGTATAAAAAACATAAATCTGGGACGTATAAACACGTTGTAGCATTACCAATAAGACTCTAAGTGCACCTGTCATTGTTAACCTATTCCTGTTTTGCTATCGATCCCTCTTGGCCAACAAAAATGGTTAATTTTGGAGATGAGTATTTCTATTTCAAAGCTAAATAATGTTATCTAAGATATAAAAAAATAATATTTTTCATTCTCCATTGGTGATTTTTTCCTCCTTGTAATGTTCCTATAGCTTCATTACACTAGGTTTACATATTCGGCTTACTGACTTTCAACGACTTTGTTCGGAACATTTGCAGATTTAAAAAGTAATAATCTGTTTAACAACTAAATAGGTTCATCGCTGGATTCCAAGACGATGAATAATCACATTAACAAAGTTTTATGTTCGTAGAAGTCGGACGATACGTGAACCCTAATAGTTACGGTAATGTGGCGGTTCTTTGTTGTGTTCCATTCCCCCGATTTCCCTGGACTTGTCTGTTTTGTTGCTTCGGTATTCTTTTGTCGATATTTAAAAGATCAGTTGTACTGCATTATGATGTACCAGTGCTAGAAGAGCAGCGATGACGAACAGCAAAAAACAGCAGCAGCGCAAACAGCGAAAATTAACACCAAAAAACGAAATGAGCACGCGGGTAGTCATGATTATCTATCAGCAGCATGGAGCATCAAAGAACAAAAGAGAAACAAAGTGCATCATAGAGCAACGAA
Source organism: Mytilisepta virgata (assembly GCA_028015205.1). Taxonomy (NCBI): domain Eukaryota; kingdom Metazoa; phylum Mollusca; class Bivalvia; order Mytilida; family Mytilidae; genus Mytilisepta; species Mytilisepta virgata. Next base: position 7,528,586 of record CM051513.1, read on the forward strand.
ATAGACCGCCGTTCCTAAGGAGGTTGCTAAGGACACCCCTCCATTGGCCGTATAGTAATATCATCAGCTGGAGGTAAGGGGACATAATCTAATCCTACCATGAAGAAAAGGAAAACATCACCCGTAGGGAAAAGCGCGGGAAAAGGGGGAGATAATCCAACAGTATCTCTGTACTTCGTATACTCTCGGACTTCGACATAACAGTGGAAGTATAAGTCCCTAGACACTCGATGCGAGACCCTTACCCTATACAGCCCGATAAAAGTCCCTGAGGCGACCGAGAAGCGCTGGAAAAGTGAGATAATCCAATCCGAATTCTGGTCAAGTATAGCACATCCTGGTCACCGTAAACAAATAATGGGAAAATTACAGGAAAACCCACTACTTCCGATTGCGCATGCGCGCAAACCACTTCCGGTTCCGGTCACATGCGAAGACGATACATCCGGGTCCTAGCACCTTACTGACGTCACTACCGTAAACAAATAATGAAATATGGCGGGACAATCCACTACTTCCGGTTGCGCACTTTTGGTTCCGGTGACTATCTTCCTGTGACGTCATTTTAGGTTCCGATGACGTCACTGCCGGCACCATCACAGCACCACCACAAATGCTAACTGATTTGCTCATATACTACTACCCTTCGCACGTTAAAGACTCCTCTGTATATGTCGAAAAAGAATAGGTTAACTGCCGCTACAGGGGCCGCTCTCGCATCCACCAAGTGGAGAGGGATTAGTATAAGTTGGTATAACTTGTTTCCAAATCCATTGTAAATAAATAAGTTTAAAATTAATTAAATTAGCAACGAAACATTTTCTCACGGTGACGTCATACTTCACAATCAGCGAATTGTACACACAAAAAACCCGAAAAATATATTCCTGCAAAATTCCTGAGGGCATTATAGTAGTGGAAAAGACATAGCTTAATTACGACTGTTGGATACAAGATGTCTTCATTATTGGACATAAATATGACCTTAGGGGTGAACCAGCCAAAAAAGGATTAGATGTAGATGATTGGACACAAAAACGCAGAGTATTAAATTTAAATTTATTTTAATCATGTATTTGAGATATTCATGAAAAACGACCTGAAGTTTAAAAAAAGACACAGTAGCCATTGATCCACGAGTCAAGGTTATAACCTTTTAATTCTTATCGATAATATCTAATATAAAAACTATATGCTTCATAATGTTCATCGAACTTTGACTCGGGTAAAAGGGTACATATATATATATGGCTCGAAAGTAAGACAGTTATAAAATGATTTCACATAAACATGATGAACGTCTTTCATAATGTGTGACGAAACGAGTTCTTAATATCTATCCAGGTGCCCTATTTAGAAAAAGAACCTGTAAAAATATTTCGTTTATGAATAATCATCTTTATTTCACTTTTGGAAATCCATAAGTGTTTATCAAGGACGAACATTGTTAGACCTTGACGAGCGAAAAACCAAAAACAATTATGGTTCATGTAGTTTAAAGTGAATATCTGTGAACTGAAGTTAAACAGTTTGATTTTATGTATCCTCGTGTAACAAAAACACTGAAATTATCGAGTAGATAATACTTTTTGTTTTAACGGTTATTATTATTTATTTCCAGATGTTTTAGTTGAAATAGCCACAAATAAGATATTACCGTAAACAATTACAAAAAGGGTAATAACCTGAATACAGGAGACCAGCTTTTAGAAACTCTATTTCACCCCCCCCCCCCCCCCTCCCCAAAAAAAAAAAAAACAAAAACAAAAAATAAAATAATATTATTTGTAATTGTTATATGTTGAACACTCCTACAAATTGATGGAGGATTGCTGATTTTTTCTTAAGCAACCAATGACATTCCAAAGCAACTAACTGTGTGACATCAGATTCGACAACATATTTGTATTCATTCAACGTTTTACCCAAATCCACCTACACTTTTCATTTGATATTCAGGATTGAAGACAGTCAAAAACGTCACACGAGTTGTATCGATGTCATCTCTATATAATTCACTGAATATTCAACAAATAAAATAAAGAACGTTTCGTATCATATGTCAAATTATTAAAGGCAGAAACATTTTAAAGCTACAAAATGTTAAACATTATGCTTCCAATCTATCTTTTTCGTTGTAGAAGGTATTCGAATGCTTGCATTGTTCAAAATGAATTTTAAAAAATGGTGGTTAGGAATTTAAAATTGATAAAATGGTATATCACAGAACATTTCATCTGACAATAAACCGGAGTAGAACATGCTTGTCCTTCCACAGCACCCGGTATCACTGCCAGCCTTTGTGAGGGTTCACTTTGCTATTTTGTTTTCTTTTGCGAAGGGGTTAATCTAGTTTTAATTTTTGTTTGGTGTCTATGAATATGTAGTTTTTGCTTTCTTTTTGATCTTTTCATTTTATTTCATTTCATTGTTTTTATAGTTTCGTGAAATTTAGTTGATTTCGAATGCTCAAATGAGTCTCCCTTTTCCTTGGAGGTCTGAGGTCGGCAATTGAATTTGTATTGTATCTGCCTTGCTGAAGTGACCGGTAATGTAAGCCTCTGATCTCTTACAATCAACGTCTTTCCGATCACTAGATTAATCCTAGCAAACGTATTAAGAATCATCTATGTCATGTATTTTATGTATTCTTCTACGACTAATAAAAAAAAACGTTCAAGGCTGATTAATAAGGTGTCTGGAATAAAACAACGGGATTCTACCAGATGTCCCGGATGTTCATTCAACGTAGATGTCACTGACCCTGTAATTAACGGTAAAACTTCGAAAACGCAATAATCTTATCAATCGGCTCATCCTCGTTTTTTTCTGCCTAGCGTCGTAAAGTGAAAAGCGATGTTCCAACTCTAAAATTATTGTAATAGACGGTGAAAGCAATCAAAAATGAATATTTGAAAAGATACAAGGAGATGGGCCCGCCATAAATACACCTGTTGACAGTAATGTCCAATTCGGATTTGTCTGGATATTAAACAAATTCCACTATTTGAAGTGTTTAAGATCGTTTCAATATGCCACCTTGTAAAGTTTCGTTCACAATGCCACTTACAACAGGAAACTCGTTGGTCTCAACTGGTTTGTCACGACATGACAAAGTTGTGTAATTTCAGAATAATTCCTGATTGGACATGTACTGTCAATAGTTGTTAACCGCCTGTTTTAAAATTTTGGTTGAAGCAAAAACAAATAATTTACGGTGATGATCTATTATGGTCCGGATACAATTCAAATTCTTTGATACCAAATTTTATACACAAGATGTGCACATTTCGTTGATTATCGACTCAGGGCCTGATATGTTGAAAACCAAAATAAGAATCCAAAACGTTGAACAGCAAAATAAAAAATGCCAAAATTACCAAAAGGGTTAAAGCCAATAACATCTAAGGACCGAGCAATGCACGATAGAGATACTCCTTAGGTTTTGCAAGTTTGTTACAGTATATTTTATGTATCAATTGCGAGCTAGAATTGAAATACAAGCAACTGAGCTGGGGATACCCTCAGAAACTTGCAATCCATCATCAATAGCATGGTAATAGAGTGGTAAAAATTTAATTCTTTGATACCAATTTTGATAGGCAAGATGGGCAAATTTCGTCGATTAACGACTCATCAGCTGTGCTCATGTGCTAAAATGTTGATAAAAAAACAGCAATCCAAAATGTGGAACAGCAAAATTAAAAATGTCACTATGACCAAAAGGGTTAACGGTAATAACATCTAAGGACCGAGCTATGCACGAGAGGGATTCTCCTTAGTTTTTACATTTTTTTACAATTTTGTAACTTACAGTACATTTTAAGTTTCACTTTTGATATAGTATCGAAAAAATAGCAACTGAGCTGTGGATATCCTCGGAGACTTGGATTCCACTAGCAGTGGCATCGACTCAGTGGTAAAGTAAAATTCTTTGATACCAACATTGATGCACAAGATGTGCACATTTCGTTGATTATCGACTCATGGCTTAAATGTTGAAAACCAAAACAACAATCCAAAATTGTTGAATAGCAAATTCAAAAATACCAAAATGACAAAAAGGGTCAAAGCCAAAACATCTAACGACAGAGCTATGTACATGGGAGATACTCCTTAGCTTTCACAAATTTACAATTTTGTAACAGTATATTTTATGTATCAATTTCGAGCTAGAATCGAAATACCAGCAACTGAACTGGGGATAACCTCGGGAACTTGGAGCCCAGCATTGGTATCGACTCAGTGGTAAATATAAAATCCTTAGATACCAATTTGGATGCATAAGATGTGCACATGTTGTCGATTAACGACTCATCAGCTTTTGTTCTCAAATGTTGAAAACTAAATCAACAAACTAAAAAGTTGGAGGAAATTCATCAATGCCTAAATGACCAAAAGGGGTAAAACAATTTATCCTAATTATTAACAAAATGAATAACGGGAAAGGGCAACAGTGACATACCAGTCAACGCTACGGGCCAACAGACTAGATCCGTGACAAAAACATCAGTTTTAATTTCCAGCATAACACACCGATTTGTAAATAGAAATGTCTGAACATTGCCAACAGAAACCTTGCAACAACTAGAAGTCATGTGAGCAAAGGTCACAAATGTATATCTCCCGCTACGGGTATAATGATAAAACTATAATTCCATGTTTGCCTATGTGAACTCCAGAAAGTCATGTTAATAAACTCAAACATATAGGTGGTGCAAAATGGCAAGGACCACTGAAGATACTACTAAATTTTCACAGAAATTAGGTCACTGTTTACGGGGAGTTTTGGACGGGGCACGTCTGCCCCCTTACATTACATGAAGAAAATGCAAAGCCCGTGTTTGTCTGAGGTGGACTCCAAATACCATTCTGATTCAAATAATATAGTTAGTGCATAATGACAATGCATATTGAAAATTGTCTGAAAGTTTCACAGAAATCATCAAATTGGTTTATTAGTTGAGGAAGTGGTAGCTTACCCCCTTACATTACATTACATTTAAGAAGTTGAAAAAACATCAATCAGATAAAAAATATTATAGATAGTGCACAATGGCAAGTATATCTATAATGATTGCCTGAAAGTTTCAGAGAAACCAAGTTCTTGGTTTCCAAGGAGTTGTGGATAGTTCTGATAAAAAATGATATAAGTAATGACAAGTCATTGGTTTAAGAAGAGTTGTGGATAAAATGGGTTAACTTTTTACGGAAATTCTGTGTATGTTTCAATGAAATCAATTCACTGGAGTAGTTTCAGGAAATACGTGTGAACGAACGGTATGACGGACGGACAGAAACTCCTCATCACTTTACGTGTATATCCACGCATAGCTAGCGGGGGATATAACAAACACACTTATCGTATCATCAGTTTGTTACTAAGGACATCGCTGGTCAGCTTGCATTTAAATACCTTGCAAAAAAACTTTTGTGAAAACTAAGATCTCTCCATTGTGCCTTGTCCTTGAAAGTTTTTTTTTTACCGTTCCCTTTTTTTGGTCATTTTGACATTTTGTTAATTTGCCCTTCGACGTACTAGTATTGATTATTACTTGTTTGTATTGTCTGTTTTTTTAAATAAATCGACGAAATACATTGTATGCACGTGCTGATCAAAATTGGTATATTACAAAATTTTTTATAAACTACAATTTTATCCTCAAGGCTGGGAACTCTAAAATATAAATACGTCAACGTCTTTCCACTGTCGTAACATTTCATATACCTCCACCGATATGTGACTACCATCGGATTGACATTGTTGAACTTTACGACAGGTGCCGTATACGTAGCAGGAACTGCTTACCCTTCAGGAGCATCTGAGTTCACTCATGTTAATTAGAAAATCTATCATTATCGAAGTGTAAATGTGAAAGAAATAAACCTTAAATGTATGCTCTGGATATATTCGTGAAGATTCTTTCACATTTGAAATTTGGGGAAAAATCTTTTTCAGATACTTTTATGACTCATTTTTGACTTGATATAAATTTATTATTATTTCTCAATGACTAAGGCGGATATCTTCGTGAACAGTCTTGCACATTTGCACAATAAAATGAACCATTTCTTCGTAAATTGTGGCAATAAAACGACAAAAGTGACATTTATTTCATTTCTTATATTCGAGAAATCTTTTATATATAGTATATAGAAACACAAATTATGGTGTTTTCTGATGAAACTTGCAGTTCAGTCAAACAGTGTTAATCTAATCTGCATCTTCTATTCAATCTAGATGTGGATGACCTGCAGAAAGGTTGAAAAACATGCATTTTAACATTGGAAATTAAAACACTAGAATACACTGCATCAAATAAATTGGAAAAAACAAATGTGCAAAGATGTGTAGTTTGTTCAGTCATGAATTATCAAACTGAGACATTTTAAGGAGAAAAAAATTAGTGTTTATGTTTTTTAAATGATCAATTAATTAAGTTCGCGTTCGATTTTGCTACTGTAAATTCAGAAATTATTGCGTGCATTTATTATTGCGATTTTATAATTGTTTACTAAAATGCGATTTTAATTTTTGAAATATTGAGAAAAATCCCGCTTTATTCATATACAAAATTCCAAAATGCGAGTTTAAATTATTGCGATTACAACACTGTCTCATTTTTTCGCAATAATAAAAACGTCGCAATTATTTCCGAATTTACAGTATGTGAAGTTTAGCAATAGAAAACCAAAGCGACAAAACAATAGGAAATTAAAGTAAATTCAAAATCCAAGGGCTAGAAAATCATGAGAATAGAAAACAACAAAGACACGCCACAAGGAGACATGTATAAATTAAGAATTAAAACTATAAAATAAACTGAACAAATAATATAACAAGGCAGCACGGAAGCTAAACCACTCGCAATGTGAACTCCCATTAAGGATGATCGCTGGTCTAATAGGAAATAAATAGGATTTGAAATAGGTGTTTTAGTTTGAGAGAACATATGAATAGTAAACAAATAAGCAAGAAAAAATATATGTTCATGTGCTCATTTTAACGAAAAAAAAATCATTGGTCATTGTTTTTTTTAAATGACTTCGTGTCGAAATGTGTGTATCAATCATTGAAGTTCTCGGTCGCTATTGCTATGTCAAGTTTAGCAATAGAAAAAAAAAGCGAAAATACAATAGGAAATTAAAGTAAAATCAAAATTCAAGGGCTAGAAAATCATGAGAATAGAAAACAACAAAGAAACGCCACAAGGAGACATGTATAAATAAAGAATTAAAACTATAAAATAAACTGAACAAATAATATTACAAGGCAGCACGGAAGCTAAAGCACTCGCAATGTGAACTCCCATTAAAAACCGGGAGTGACAGATACCCCGAAAGAGTATATATGTCTTGCTCTATTGCCAGTGAGTAAACAATCCAGTGAAGTGTCAATTCCTGAAGGACGTTAAAGTCTGACTGAACATATCTAGTCTCATACGTGAGATAGAAATCTCGTATCGACCAATCAATTTGTTATGACGACCGTAAAAAATTGTGGAGTGATTAAATTACATGTAACAAAGACTGACCGTAACCCTGTCTTCGTATATATCACTAGCACGGCAGTAACGAATCAACTGTGAAATGGCTCAAGTCCTGCAATGAACTTTGAACTGAGGGATACAAAAGAAGTCGATAAATTAAATTATTGCACCATGATATATTGACCTACTGTAACAAAACCAACCATGATAACGGAATAACTAGTGTTGTTCTAAAGCCGTCTTTACCTGTGGCATTTGTCATAGAAAGTTTGAAAGGATTAAATAAATAAAACCAAGACACTTTTTATTCTACATGAAGAGCATGAAAGAGTTACATTTTGTTTCGTGGAAGGAGATTTTTTTACCATGACTCGTGATTTGTAAAATTGCGGAAAAGTAATCTGACATCAAATCCCGAAATTTCAACTGGATATGTGTCAGTGTATGGCGATCGTTTTGAGCCATATCCCATGTCTCAACGAAACTTACAGACTTAATGGCAGCCTATTATCTCATGACTTATATAACAGGAATACAATTGCGCGTCTTGTCCCAAATATACATCACATAGGCTGGAGACCTTGGTATGTTACCTCTAAGAAAGGGGAAGTTCGCAATCGGAAAATTGTTGATTTCATATTCTTATGTCACATAAATAATCTATGTACAAGTAAAAATCGAAATATGAGGTAGAAGTGGGTGTTGCAAAAAAACTATCCTCCAAAGATGTCGACAACATTTCAACGAGTAAATAACGCCAGTTTCAGAGTACGTTTTGTTAGAATCAGTGTGTTTTGAAAAATTAAGCCTTATCCTTACATAATTCCAGATAGGCATATCTTTGTAAGCCCTGCTTAGTCCATAGACATTGTCATTTTATTTTTTCATGTGGGAGAGTCGTGCTATATAAGGAAAAAAAAAGTTGGTCGCATAATAATGTCTTTCTTCATTCAGTCACCGAGGTATACAATCACTCTAAATGTGATTTCAATACAAACATCTATTTAGAGGATATTTTAAAAAATGTCGTAAATGAGGTATGTGACAAATTGAATGTATCTATTTTCATACTTACATTACGTTTATTTCGTTATTATTATGTAGCTGTGATCAATCTACCGACAAGGACGAAAACTACTATGGTGATGCGTACAGGAAAAAGACCCGGATTATTACTATAATCTGCAAAGTGTAAAGCAAATATACATTATTCCAAATCTAATTCCCTCTAAAAATACTGAAAACCTATTTATACAAATCCACAATATATACCACAATTAGCAAAAATCGAGGCATGTTCAATATTATTTAGAAACAATGAAGTCATCCTTTTATTAAATGAAAAATTTTGTGATAAATGCTTAAATAGTGTTTTTTTTTTTTTACATACAAACATTATCACACAGTTGGAAATAATCAAAAATTTTCAACGATTTTTTTTATGGCAAACAAATCTCATTCGGTAAAGATTACAACATTCAAGATCAGTTTTTGAGTTGGCATTTAATTTGAAAACATGACAACATATTGTTCGAATTGAAAAAAAATCTTTTGGTATCTTTTTTACATTTAATGTTTTTGTTCTTAGGAAACTGCCGAATTAAACATTGAAGGGAACATGGGAATAAGAATAATGATCACCTCCATTACGCACCTAAAAGAGAGACTGCTAGACGCCAACCATCGTATTCGAACCCGTCGTCTGACGAAAACATTATAAGTACATATTGACCATCGTCATGTACAAATGTCGCGTCGACATGGTCACCACACAATTTATCAATTACTGGGGAATTTTCACATGTACCTAAAAAACACATGTATTGTAAGTAATATTGTTAGTACACGGGGAAAAATAACTCCACCCAATCATTTGGTCAAAACTGGTATATGTTATAGTATGCGTGTTGTTGTGGTACCCAACACTATAGGGAGATAACTCTTAAAAATCACCAGAGCGTTTTAATCAAATTTAATAAGTAAAGAGAAATTAAGCTTCTCTATGATCAAAATTGATGTTTGCCAAACTGCTAAATATTCAATGAATTTCTATTTATTAAAAAAATCAACATTTATATCAACAGGTCAAAGTAAACATTTCCTAAGAAATTTATGAAAATTAAACGAGCCAAATTCATTTTAGTCAGGTGTTGGGTACCACCTTAATGTGATAATATTATTGGCAAAGCGAGGGAAAACCAATGAAGCCACTATCACTGTGCCTTGTTTCATTGACTTCACCCGTAATACGGGAATCAAGGAGGACTATGAGAAGTGTTCATTTCAACGAAAATCAGTTTCAGAAATATAGTTTCTTACATCGTTATTAGTGGATAATCCGATGTATCTAATTGAGATTTTTTAAATCCAATAATTCTTGTCTATTGATATAAGAATGTGTCTCTTTAATGATTATCAAATAAATCTTATTTTTCATATTTGATTTATCAATACCGTTTTATAGAGAATACGCATTCTCGAATCTGTGCGTTATATATTTTTGCCCTATCTTTATATGTTGCTATCGTGTTACACATCGATTCCGAGAAGTTCGAATGCAAAAGTCATTTCGGTGGTTATTTCCTTTTGAATTAAAGAAACACCCACTGAGATCGTTGACAATTACACGTGAAAAAATGTGTGACTCGTTTCATTGCGAGGAGAAATGTGATGTGACTAATAAAACGTATCATAAAATACCGAAATACATCTGATGCACTGTATGACCATTTCGTTGACTGACAACACATAAGCAGTGCTCGAGATCAAAGTGTTGGACATCCGGGTAAAGATGTAATGATGAGTTAATAAGCACAACCATCAATTAAAAGAAAAAAAAACAATAAAAAGAACCAATCTCAGCTAAGGGTTACCTCTGCATCAACAGGAGGAGCCTTATAAATATCTGATAATTTTGTCAAATATTGAATGGAAAATTTAAAGGCATTTGAGTAATGAATCATGCCAGGACAAAAGATCTGGCTACCTGGATGATAAAGAATATGTCAATTTCCAATAGAATTACTGCGAAATTAAAAAATATTTTTTTTAATTTTTTTAATTTTTTTTTTTAATATATAAGTGTAAGCGGAATTTTAAATTTAGATTCAGAGGGAGATAATATTTTCATATTTCTTCAAAACTTTGTATTTGAGATACATGTTGTTTAAGATATCAACTGTTAGCCATGAATAGGATGTTAACAATCATTAAGAATAGGAAATGCACAGTGTGTATTTTGGAACCACAGGGGGGTAACAAGCATTGAGGTGAACGCAATACTGAATCACTGACTTCCATTATGACAGTTCAAAGGTTGAATGCCAATTTAATCAAAATGTACACATTCATTTGTTATAAAGGAAACTCCAAATTTACATTTCTTGCGTATCTACATGATTTTATATTTTGGCAAGACGATTTTTATTTCACTTGTTTGGATTATAAGTTTAAAATGAAACTTTTTATAGTTCTATTGTAACAAAAAAATTGCTTTTCTATTTATTTTGTTCAATATTAGTAATATATAAAATTCAGTACTAACAAGTCGGGTAATACTTGTACTTAATAATTGACCTTTTAAATGTCCACTCAAATTGGTTGTCATGATATGAGTGACCACTTCAAGTATAAATATAAATAACTGATATGTAAAGATCACGCATGGCAAAGAAAGTATGGTATGGATGACCGTAATTTGAACTATTATGACGTCATTTGCTTTCATTAAGCATACTGACCCTTAGTCATTTTCTGAAAATATCGTGATTAATTAGTTTACATTTAGGCAAATCTGCGGAAAATTTACACAAACAAATCCAAGTCGTGTTCTAATTATTCCATGCAAAGGGGCAAATTTAGTATAAAAGGGCGAAATCAAGAGTGTTCGTGAATTCGAACCTCTTGATCATTTTAGGTATGTAGTATTACTTACTAAAGGTTTACTTAAATATTTTACATGTTAATTAAATATTTTTCTCTTGTCTATAGGTATTTATAATTGTTGTAAATAATAAAAAAATATCTGTAATTTTGTTTTATGATATGCAATTTTATTATTGGTTAATATTTTATTATTGACTTAATTTTTCTTTTATTTCATAAAAAAATTACATTTTTTAAGTTAACAGAAAAATTGTATTTCAAAGTTTTATCTGTATGTTTGGAATTGTTTATTTTATTATTTTACTTGATATTAAAAGAATTCGAACCTCTTGATCGTTTTAGAGTTCTGCGGTTCTTTTTTTCCTGACCCGACCCGGACCTTGATCTACCAGAGCATTCTATTGTTTGCAGTAGGCTGACTGTAGATATTCCCCGTCACTGATATTAAATCAGAAGAAAAGTGCTACAAAGGTTCCTAGGGAAAATCTCGAAGTCTTGATTTATGTTCACCTCAGATATGGTTGATTAAACATTACAACACTTTACATCGTGGCTTCTGTCTGGTTTGTGTTATTTAATCCATTATTGCAAACGAGATATCTATGGAAACAAAGATATAACTATGAGATATCACCAGTATATTTAGCACAAATTCAGCTTTATTTTAAAAATCTCAGTATTCAGTTTTGGTTAAAAAGCACTTACCATTGAAAATCTTTACAAAATCATATGAACAGGAAGAGTCTCCCTCTACAGAAAAATGCAGAAACTTTCCCACCAGAGTGCTGGAATTTGATCCTTTATCTAGCAACCAATACGATAATTCGTCACTACAAATAGTTTTTAAAAGGACACACTAGTACATATCCAGCATCATGCACAACTAATTTATAAATTTCTGAATTTCTAATAATTTCAAATTTCATGTAATTACTAGTAATTGAAAGCATATGAGTAAGCCCTGTGCTGAATAGAATTGTTACCTGTGTTCACTCCTAGTTTTAGGAGTTCGTGTTGTTCATTGTTTTTTTTTAGATTTCAGTGCTTATTTGTTGTGCTTGTGGTTATTCATTTGTCTTCCCAAGTTTGTCCGTCCAATGGAGTACGTTTTTTATTTGCTCCCAAGGTATATTTGTCCTTTTTCACATTAAATGTATATTCTGTTGGAAAATAATTTATCAATTCTATCAAAGTCTGATTTAATTTGAAATGTTTGGTATACATTCTATGTGTACACTGTATAGATGTAGGTGCATATATATATATACATAATTATGCTTTCGTTGTGCCATATAAACAACTTACGAAGAATAACTTTCAGTGCCAAAACCAGGATGAGACTGTATATAAGTTACCTCATTTGTCACTGGAACTATAGTAGTATTGACAGGGGGGCAAGCTGTAAAAAAAATAATTTAAAATTTTTAACTTAGGTTGGGAGACTCGATCTAAGCTTTCTCATCAAACATTAATTTCTGGAACCATTTTCCCCACTATTCATTTATAAATGATACAAATTTTCAATGTTTATATCCACGTGTTACTGAAACAACATATTTTGAGTTAAATAAAAATAAGAAGATTTGAGTTTGTTGTGTCCTTTCCGAAGAGAAGAGAGAAACATAATTGAGTTATCATAGGAATAGAGTCGACCGCTGTGGAACTTCTTAAGGCACACAAATTAAATGTTTAAACACAAAAATTCTGCGCCCACTTGTAATTTAATTTTGCGCCAATTTAAAATATCAATGCGCACAAATGCAAAATGCCGATATATTTTGAGTTCATGGAGGCGAAAGATAGGACAAAATGTTGATCCTGGCAGATTATTATTTTCATTTAAACCCAAAACCTTTCTGATTGACACAGGTCCTAAATTTTTGTCACATTCAAATAATTCTGGCTTTTTATTTTATCAAAATCCTGGTCCTGGCTGTTTATCTCAACTCCCCCCTCCCAAATAAAAAATTAAATGCTTGTTCCCATATGTATGTCCTTAACGTCAAATTTGTACTAATTGCCGAAATAAAACTTGTACATATTCATAAACTTCACATTTGACGTTATATTTTACACATAATCGCTTGCAGGTCATACTTTACACATAATGGCTTGCACACACAAATGGCAATATGGAAACATTCACTTTCGATTAAGATTTAGAGCATTTCAAGTCTATAATTAATTATAATTATATGAGAAAAACGATAGAGCATTGTGTGTACCCTTTGAGTTCTTCCCGGAAAAGGTCTTTTAGTTGAAAAAGCTTATTATAGAAAATCAAAGCCGATTCTAATCTCAAATAGTGTAATGTCACCTTGAAGAAAAAAAACTGACTCTCGATATCTATTGTCATATTAAAAACTCCTTCAAATAATTGGTTACAATATAATTTCACTAATGTTTAGCATTGCTTTTGTCATCGGGTATATTAACCATTTCGAAAATGTTGATAAGATCAAGTCGTGTCAAGAGACATAATTGGTGGCACCCAATGGACATCCAGCTACCTTTGAAAAAAAAGGTAAAGAGCCAAACAAGATATTATACTTCCTTGCAGTCAGTCAAGACCTGTTAAATTCAGTTTATGATAGTTAAGAATGAATTCTATAGCTACTTAAACTAACTTGTCTCTTCCCCGTTTAGTGTGTTCTGTTTAACTTGACTTTTACAGAACGGAACAAAACTTGTCATCAACGAAAGACAACATGAGTTGACTTGATCCTGCATCTTGATTTTGGTTGAAAATCAAGACAACATACAATGTACAAATACATAAGATCATATATTTGTATCGAAAATATGATGGGATTTGTATCCACAATTGATTGTTTTTTCATTCATTTATATATGTATGAAATGGATTTTGAAACGCATATTTCAAGCAATTATTCGAAAGTGGCTAACTAACACCATTTTATGAAACCAGTTTTGATGCAAAAGATGCGCCTATTTCGTGAGTTTATTATTCATCAGTTGTGCTCAGGGAAATACTAAAAGAACAATGGCCGGAACGTTGAGGTGTAATTTAAAAAATTCCAAATGGACCATAGGATAAAGCTAAAACCATCTAAGGACAGAAGTATGCACCACTGACATACGTTCTATAGTTTTCAGGAAATTAAAAAAAAATGACAGTGAATTTAAAGTATCAATTCTAGGCTAATACTAAATACTAGCAACTGAGATTTGAATTGTTCTTACCATCTGATAAAACAACTGTATACAATCTCAACATGATAATACATGCAGTCCATGTGTAAAAGATATCCTTTCGTATCATCTTGAATGTGGTATTTTCAAATTCACTCTGATGAAAATGTGCCTTTAAATGATTGTTGTTGTTTTTTTTTTAAATATTATTTAAATCTTGTTTCTAGGTGTTATTTAGCAAATATTCTAATTGAAACTGCGCACTGATCGTTTTGTTTACCTGATTAATGCAGACATTTTGATAGATCGTTTATTTGAAATTCAGTTTCTTTTTTAATATTTCAATATTCTGACTGTATTGACCAAATGTTGACGGTTACAACGTCGACAGTCATTTTCTAGTATTTTGAAGGTCATTCATGGTCATAAATCGCACGTTGCAGTATAAGAACGTTTTCTATTGCTTTTTATATACACTCTCTGTCTCCGCATTAATTGTATATGCGATTGAATAGAGCCTGTAAATAAAATCCTTCAATTGAAAATATCGTTATTTATAAATACATATCCAATTTTTAAAACAGACGTTTAATGTGCAAATGTATGGGAGATCAGGGTTACAGGTAATTCCAATTGATATTAAGCTAAATATGTAGATACTTTTCCAATATCAGACGGGCTTTCCAAAAGTAAAGGAGATAGACGAGACGAAAACAAAAACAAAAAACTACAACAAAATATAACCAAGAACAAATAAAACCACAATGAAATTACACATTTGAAAATGTAAACATAATTAATATTTTATGTTTTTTTACTTTAAAACATTTAGTTCTTTCTTTACGAAAAATGTCTTATCCTACACTTAATTATTAGAAACATTCAGTGCATCTGGTAGCTTTACTGAAGCTCAACATACATTGCACAAGAAAAGCCTAACGTTTTTGTTTTAATTTTCAAAATATTTTACAAATTGCAGACCCGATATGAAAATATTATTGCACATATTTAATCATACCGTCAACATCGTTGTAATGTATGGTAGTGAGATGGGGTGTTTTTGACTCTACTAAATAAAAACACCCTGATATATATTTTGGTAAACTTTGTACTAATTCTTCTTATGAAAAACATAAACTTAAAATTGTATAGATATGCTCTTGGGGTCAATAGATTTAGCACAAATAATGCAGTACTAGGAGAATTAGGTAAATACCCATTACTCTTAAATATTATCTTATCTATCATTAAATACTGAGAAAGAATTAGGCAGTCAGATACATGTAATATCTTACTGCAAGAAGCTTCCATACTTCCGAAGGGTTATCAGAAGGTGACAAATCAACATGGACAAGTTGTGCTAAAAGTATTTTAAATTTCCTTATTATACCCCCTCTTTAATTTTACAGAAAAATGTTAAAGTAAAAACTATAATCAATAAAACATTAATACAAAAATATAATGAAGTATGGAATAAAATTCCTTTTGATGATACCAGGAAAAATAGTAACCAAAGAAATAAACAAAGAACTGATAGACTATTAAAAAATAATTTTAATCTTGAAAAATATTTACTAATACTTCCATATGACCGACACTGTTCCTTTACCAGATTCAGAGTTGGCTCACATAAATAAGAAATCGAAAAATGTAGACATTCTAACATTAAAGATGAAAACATAATTTGTAAATTAAGTAAGGACGGGGTAGAAGATGAAATTCATTTTTTAATCAAATGTAAAGAGTCATCTCACATTAGAAATATATTTTTTAAACCAATCTTAAATATACAACTAAAAATATTATTCATCGAGATAACAAAGCATTATTCATATGGCTGTTTAGTAATGAAGATAAATATATTTTAGTTATGGGGCCGGTTTCATAAAGCTATCCTAAGACCTGTCATAAGATTTATCTTAGGACATATCTTAGGATCCTTCTATGACTATCTTAGGACATATCTTAGACATCGTGTGGAAGGCTGTCTTAGGGTGACATTCGCAAAGATGTCCTAAACGTGTCGGAAGTTCAACATTTCTGAAAACAACTAATATAAATTTAGTATGTGTTTCCAAATTATTGCTAAATGTATTGATTAATATTCCCCAATTAGATCATTTGAAAATCGATTTTTCAAAGAAAAAAAAAATACGTGTAATTATAAATAATCTATTAATTAGACCCCAATATTTATATAAAAAATAAAATAGAAAATGAAGAGAGAAAAAGAATGAAATTAAACTACATTTTTTCTACAAGAGAGTTGAGTTCACTTTGTCACTGTTTCGGTTATAAAAAGGTTAAAAGATAAAACCGTGCACACTTGCTATAAACAAAATGCTACCCGTGTCAAATCCGGTATGAGGAAGGAATAACATCAATAGAACAGGTCCATTTTTATTTGGGAAACGGTTTTTTCATACCTGTCAACCAAGTCATGATGACGTCCATAAAACTTTAATAAGGATGACTCCAACTAAGGAGCAACATACCCCTGTCTGAGCAACTTTTCTGTGAGGAGCCGGGTTCTGTCCAGTAAGTCAATGTATACGTCACAAGCTCTGGAATAACGTATGACTCGTGAACTATATACTGCATACGCCGGCACGTCTGGAATATTGACGCTCCAAAATGGGAAGTTAACGATTGGAAGGTCATCCGGTTTGTCGTAAAGTTTTAAAATATACTACTAGATCATTATAATGTTTCTACTAACTACTTTATACAAAACTCTTTTAGATGTGTTGTTCCAGTTGTCCCCCTTATATTATATTTTGACCATGCTACAGGGAAAAGGGACATGAATAACATGTATATAATTTTTCGCTTCGTTTCTTTTATATAATTGACAGTCATTTAAAATCAATCACAATTTTTAATGTTATGTTATTTAAGAATTGACTCATGGTAATTGTTCGTCTTGATTGACAATAACGAATACGTTTAGTTACATGTGTGTTATAAATAACAATCCAAAGATACTAATATTAGATATAGTAAATTTATACTATGCTGTATATGACGCATTTCAAGGAATTACCTGTCATCAGCTGTATTAAAACCGAAACATTTGGAAGACCAAAAACCAAAATTATATTAAACAAGAAGTACTCATAACCAAAAATACCGAAATAGGAAGCCAAATTTCCGCTAAGGAGATCCTGGGGCGGTAACGTGACCATTTTATAACGGGGGTGAATTGGTGCATTTGAAACCCATACCCGAAATTATCCACGTTATATCGAATTTGTGACCCTAAAATATCCAGGAAATCTAAAATTACATACCCGAAATTATCAAAAAATAATAAAAGGCAGTTTGTTGGTAATAGTACAGGACCCCAATCTTTTAATCTTTTCTTTTTATCGGCCTTTTATTGTGAAAAGTCATCCTGAATTCTCAGTACTTAATAAGAAATTGTATAATCCTGATTGGAATTCTCCGGATTATCAAAAAATCACGACCCAAAATCTCCACCGGTTTTGTAAAATCTTGACCAGAATTTGCCGCACCTTCCGTATCTTAATATCACTGAGTTAACCCCCACCTAACCCACTCCGCCCCCCCCCCCCCCCCCCGAGCTATCGCCAACCAAGGCTACTAGTGCATTTTATTTCTAAAAAAAGTTACAAACTGAAATAATCTTTAATATCAGACGGATTTTCCAAAAACAAAGAAGATAGACGAGACGGAAAAAAAACAAAAAAACAACAGCATAATATAACCAAGGACAAATAAAACCACAATGAATTTACACATTTGAAAATATAAACTGTATTAAAAATTATATTACTTTAAAAAGTTCAGTGTTATTTGTTATTGGTACTTTATATTTTCATTTCTTTCTTTATTAACGCCAGACAAGACTACTTTCTAAACCACAAAAGTTAAAAACTGAAATATGTTAAACATGTTCAAATGCAAAACAAACTGGGAAAACCCTGCCACACCTAGGAATTTTGTGATTCAGTAAATGTCGAAAATAAATATGTCACATTACTACATTATTATAATGATGTAACTCCAGAGAGAGAGCGCAAATCTCACCTTAATGCAGTTTACATACCTCCTTATAATAACAACGAATGGACAAGGGATAACGTCTCAGATGGCGTCAATTTAAAAACGCCATTTCACTGTGCTGTTATTCAAATAGTTCCGATTGTGTCTACTGTGACGTTTAAGATATTATAGGATACATTGATAAATATTGGTTCCTGTGAACATTATTTTGCTAGATTTTTTTTTAATTTTTGGACGAATTTAATGTCAAAGAACCGTAGCTTATATTCTTGTCTAGAAAGAATTGGTTTTTACTGGGAGTTCACATCGTTAGTGCTTTAGTTTCTGTGCTGTCTTGTTCTAGTTGTGTTTAGTTCATTTTACGTTTTTTTATTCTTTTGTTTATACATGTGGCGGATGTTTGTTGTGTTCTATTCTCCTGACTTTGTCTTTTCCTTGAACTTCGAATTTGTAGACCTTTCCCACTGTTTTGTTGCTTCGGTATTCTTTTGTCGATATTTAAAACACAACGTGTACTTCATGTTGAGGTACCTGTGCTAGTAGGATAGCACCAAGCACCGGCAGAGCGATACGTTTTCATTGTATCTGTAGTTTTAACGTAAAGATGTTAGTTCTAGTACGGAACGTACTGAATTAAGAATTATTTGTTCTTATTTTTAATTTGTTACCCATTATTATTGTTTGTCTTTTACACTTTGGTAACTAATTTATTACAAGTCTTTACATTTCAGACAACAAAAAAGGATGACCTTAGGGTGAACCAGTCTAAAGACGATTAGATGTAAATGATTGAACACGAAAATTACCTTACGGGCAAACCAGTCCAAAGAGAATTAGATGTACATGATTGGACACAAAAATTACCTTAGTGGCGAACCAGTCCAAAGAGGATTAGATGTAGATGATTGGACACAAAAGAGACCTTAGGGGCGAACCAGTCCAAAGAGGATTAGATGTACATGATTGGACACAAAAATGACCTTAGTGGCGAACCAGTCTTAAGAGGATTAGATGTAGATGATTGGACACAAAAGAGACCTTAGAGGCGAACCAGTCCAAAGAGGATTAGATGTAGATGATTGGACACAAAAATGACCTTGAGGCGAACCAGTCAAATGAGGATTAGATGTAGATGACTGGACACAAAAAATACCTCAGGGGCGAACCAGTCCAAAGAGGTAGATGACTGGACACAAAAAATTAGCTTATTATCTTTTAATTTTATTTTAATGAGCTATTTGAAATATTCATGAAAAACGACCTGAAGTTTAAAAAATGACACAGTAGCCATTGATCCACGGGTCAAGGTTATAACCTTCTAATTCTTATCGATAATATCCAATATAAAAAATATATGCTTCATAATGTTCATCGAACTTTGGTTTGGGTAAAAGGGTACATTCATATATGGCTCGAAATTAAGACACTTATAAAATGATATGACGTACGCATGATAAAGTGCTTACATAATGTTTGACGGAACGTGTCTTAGTATCCATTCAGGTGACATATTCAGAAAAAAACAACCTTTAAAAATATTTCGTTTATAAATAATCATCCGTATTTCAGTTTCGGAAGTGTTTCACAAGGACGAACATTAGTAGACCTTGACGAGCAATAAACCAAACTTATGGTTCATGTAGTTTGAAATAAATCTCTATGAACTGAAGGTAAAATTTTAATTAATTATAATTACATATATGTATATATATTCTTGTATAATAAATGAAATAACTGAAATTATCAACCAAATAATATTTTTTGTTTTAACGGTTATTTATTTGTTATTTTTGAGTTCAAATAATCTGAATTAACTCTTTACCGTTTGTCCCAAAATCATGCAAAATTATGTTTGTACAATTGACCACACACACACAAAAAAAATAGTTTCAAAGATAAAAAACATTTATTGTATTCAATGTAAAAGCATAATACCCTAGCTTCAATTTGTCAAATGTTTTATTTGATATCCTTGGCACTTGTTGCTATGGTAATCAATCAAAGTTCAGTACCAACATGAATTTTAAGAACATTTTTACCAAAATAAAAATGTGCAGAGTGTTCTTTTTTGTTAAAATAGGGTCTGTTCAAGGTAAAAATATATTTAAGCATATTCTGAATTTTATGAAACAGTTTTAGAAATTTTGTGACAAAGTTAGTTTATTTCCGTTACTAGGCTACCATAAGAATTTGCCCCCCCCCCCCCCAAAAAAAAAAAAAAAAAAAATCGTGATTCCATATATTTTTTACTAAAATGTTTAAATTTGAAAATGATATGTCGACCTAATATAAATGATGTATTCACCCTGACCAACTCCTACAAATTGATGGAGGAATTACTGATTTTTCCTTTAGCAACCAATGGTATTCCATAGCAGCCAACCGTGTGAGATCTCTGCTGATATATTTTCGTCATGAAATAATTTCTGCAAGTTCAATTTTGAGTCATCTTAGACATTTCCAGGTAAAAAATCTTGTCTATCACTAAAAATAGTATGTTAACCTTATTTATGATAATGTTACTAAACAACCATGTTCATTCGCTCACATTGGAACTAGTAATTTACAACATGATCTATATTTTTGGAATACAATATCCTACCTTCAACCTGTTTTTGAATTAAGCCTGAATAAATAATACAGACATTAAAAACTTTTAATAACTTTCCGTAGCAACCGAATTCATTCCATAGTAACCAAAGGTTAAATAACATTTTCTATGATACAAGCAGGTAAAAAGGATTCCTTATTAAAAAAAACTTTCATATAATACTGATCTAAAGGATTTTTTTTATCATTTAAAAAAAAAAATGAATCATCTCACAGCCGAATTGCATACACCAAAAGAGGTGCAAAACATTAACACTCCTCCATAATCACCACTTTAGTTCCCTTTTTAATGTGAATGTTTCTTTCTTGTATAGCGAGACAAGAATCTTTATGGTCAGTTAAGGCTATTTGGTGTGATGTAAAACATGTTGCAGCAATATATTCCATTTGCATACAAATCAGACTCAGAGCTGAAATATGTTTTCATTATTTTCAAACACTTTTGGCAAAGAGTGTTAATGTTCATATTTGTGGTTAGTAAAATTTACACACCAATATCTGTACTTCAGATAGAAAAGTTGACTGAAGAAGAGACATACATGTTTTAAGTTTATTATGGGTGTAACAGGTGAAGTCTTTTACAGTGTTTTACCTTTTGATGACATATACATTTTTGTAGGATAATGAACCCAGTATCTCTTAAAAATGTTCTATGATCAAGGATGTATCTTTATTCAATCTCTAACGATTGAACATTTAAAGTTGTTCATTGTTTTAAACATTTTGAAACTAAATAAACTCATTTTGAATTAAAACAAATGAAAACACATTTTGGATTTTTTATTTCAAAATATATCTTGAAAACCGTCCATGTTCGGATGTATATTATGATGAACGTTTTGTAAATCCATATGCAATTGTAATTCAAACACATAATTTTCACTGAACTACCAGTATGATACAACCATTTAGTTTGGAAAGCTTTTGCTGAAATTTAACACTTCTTCATGTATCAATACCATACTAAAAGAGAAACCAGACTTGTATCGCTCACCTGATATATCAAGAACAAATTTTGTAGAAGTTTCTTAAATGATGTTTCCAGCAAATTTTGTTTTTAAATGCTTAAGTCGTTCAGAGAAGAAAGAATCTTAAAACATTTTCCCCATATGGTCCAATGTTAAAGAATATTCTGTTGTGGTGGTCATCTTGTATTTTAGCACAAACAATTCAAAATTAGAAGATAGCCACACTAGTATTAGTTGTGTACTAAATCCGTGGAATGGCTTCCAAGAAAAATCTATTTGTATGTATTTCCCATATGGTTCTATGTTAAACTATGTTCTGCGGGGTGTCCATCTTGGATTTCAGATTGACACCAAAAACTCAAAATTAGTAGAGGACCATCCAAGTAACATTCCTGTATGATTTGGTTTAAATATTTGAGACGGTTTCTGAGAAGAAGCTGTTTGTATATATGTCTCATAGGGTTCTATGTTAAACAATGTTTCACGGTGGCCATCTTGGATTTCTGATCAGCACCAAAAACTCAAAATTCGTAGAGGACCACCCTAGAATCATTCGTGCATGATTTTGTTTAAATGTGTGAGACGGTTTCTGAGAAGAAGCTGTTTGTATATATTTCCCATAGGGTTCTGTGTTAAAGTATGTTCCACTGTGGCGGCATCTTGGATTTCGGATTGTCACCAAAAACTCACAACTTATAGGGGACCACACTAGTATCATTCCTCCATGATCTGGTTTCGATATGTGAGACCGACCGATTTCTATTTGTATTTATTCCCCGAAAAGGGTTCTATGTTAAAGTATATTCCACGGTGGCGGCATTTTGGAATTTGGATTGGCACCAAAAACT
This sequence comes from Mytilisepta virgata, assembly GCA_028015205.1. NCBI lineage: Eukaryota > Metazoa > Mollusca > Bivalvia > Mytilida > Mytilidae > Mytilisepta > Mytilisepta virgata. The sequence goes on from CM051513.1 coordinate 7,551,566, forward strand.
CAAAACTTATAGGGGACCACCCTAGTATCATTCCTGCAAGATCTGGTTTCTATGCCTGACAACGGTTTCTGTTTGTATGTATTCCCCGAAAAGGGTTCTATGTTAAAGTATGTTCCACGGTGGCGGCCTTCATGGATTTCAGATCAGCACCAAAAACTCAAAATTAGCAGAGAGTAAGAGTTTGGGTTAGGACTAGGGTTATAGTTAAAGTTAGTGTTATGGTTAGAGTTAGGACCCGATTTAGGGTTAGGAGAAGGACTGAAATCCGTAAATATTCGTTCCCGTCGGGAGAGACTACAATTTACGTTTCATAAGAGTGTTCACTTTCAGGTCCGCGTTATATGGAAACAGCCATCTTCGATGTCCATCGTAACGTAAAAGAAACCACTTCCGGGTACTACCGGTTCCGGTCACAGGCGCAGACAACACATCCGGGTTCTAGGATGTAACTGACGTCACTTCCGTCAACAAATAATGAAAAAAGGCTGGAAAATCCACTACTTCCGGTTGCGTATGCGCTCAAACCACTTCTGGTAATTGCGGTTCCGGTTACGTGACTTCTGGTTCCGGTCACGTATCTTCATGTGTCGTCATTTCCGGTTCCGGTGACGTCACTGCCGGTACCACCACAAATGCTAACTGAACTGTGATCATATACTACTACCCTTCGCACGTTAAAGACTCCTCTGTATATGTCGAAAAAGAGTAGGCTAAAATTCCGCTATAGGGGCAATTCTCGCATCAGCCAAGTGGAGAGGGATTAGTATAAGTTGGTATAACATGTTTCCCAATTCACTATAAATAAGTTTAAAATTAATTAAATTAACAACGTAACATTTGCTTGCGGTGACGTCACACTTCACAATCAGCAAATTGTACACACAAAAATCCCGAAAAATCTGCTCTTGCAAAATATTTGAGGCATTCTAGCAGTGGAGAAGACAATTACGACTATTGGACAAAAAATGTCCTTACTTTGGACACAAGTCTGACCTTAGGGGCAAACCAACCAAAAGAGGATTAGATGTAGATAATTGGACACAAAAAGGTAGAGTATTACATTTTAATTTTATTTTAATGATCAATTTGAGATATTCATGAAAACCGACCAGAAGTTTAAAAAATGACGCAGTAGCCATTGATCCACGCGTCAAGGTTATAACCTTTTAATTCTTATCGATAATAGCCAATATAAAAATTATTTGCTTCATATTGTTCAACAAACGTTGGCTTGGGTAAAAGGGTACATTTATATATGACTCGAAATTAAGACAGTTATAAAATAATTTGACATAACATGATGAACGTCTTTCATAATGTGTGACGAAACGAAACGTGTTCTTAATATCTATCCAGGTGGCCTATTGAGAAACACAACCTGTAAAAATATTTCGTTTATAAATAATCATCTGTATTGCACTTTAGGAAATCAATAAGTGTTTCCCAAGGACGAACATTAAACCAAAACATTATGGTTCATGTAGTTTAAAATAACTATCTGTGAACAGAAGGTAAACATTTTAATTATATGTATACTTGTATAATAAAATAACTGAAATTACTAAGTAAATAATACTTTGTGTTTTAACGTTATTTTTTTTTATTTCCAAATAGCTACAAAAAAAACTATTACCGTAAACAATTACAAAAAGGGTAATAACCTGAATATAGGAGACCAGATTATAGAAACTTGTTTTCACCCCAAACCCCAAAAATTAAAATAATATATGTTTATCGCATCTCGCCAATCTCTCTAAAATGTCTGAGTAATTGTGTTATGTTGAACACTGTTGATGAATACTCATAAAGAGGACAAATATATAGCTAAGGAGCAATAAAAAAAAAACGAAATCATACGGCACCCGTCGTGAAGTTCAACCAGGTCAATCCGGTGATAGTAACAAATCGGTGGAGGTACATGAAATGTTACGACAGTGGGCACTGGTCCAACATCATCTTACATACTGGAACAGTGTAACGGTCATATACACGTGTGCACATTTCTGAATTAACTCTTTACAGTTTGCAAATTTTTGTCCCAAAAATCATGCAAAATTAGGTTTGTAAAATTGACCACACAGTAAAAAAATCAGACCTAAAGTCATTCGTGGATATTTTGTTTAAATGTGTGAGATTTTTTCTGAGAATTTTTTGTTTAATCGCTGGGATAAAAATACATAATATTTTCAACCACTTCGGGTGATTAAATTTCTGCATTTTTTTTTACGTTTATTGGAGAGATAAACTAGAGAAGCTCCGAAATGGCGTTAGCATAGCAACGTCATTTTCTTGGGGTTTTTGTTGAAAATCACAGAGAAACAGATTCTCCTTCAATTTACTCGTGTGTTACAGAATTTATCCACCCTCGATAGTTAAATGTTAGATTTTAACACGCTCGTAAAAAGCTCGCGTGTTGAAAATTAAAAAAAAAACTATCTTGGGTGGAGAAATTCCACAACCTACAGTTGAGATCAGTTCTAACCTCTCAACTAGGATAGAACCAACCCTATCATAAATGGTTCTAAGGTAGAACCGTCATAATGCTTCTAGGGTAGAACTGTCATAAATGGTTCTAAGGTAAAACTGTCATAAATGGTTCTGCCTGCACCGGAAATCATTCAGCCATGTTCACTCAAGACAAGATCTTGTCCAGTTTTATTACACGTGCAGTTGAATATACATTGTAATGAATCGTTTTCTTGACCAATAAAGGTAAGGTTTGCGGTCGCAGGGAGATAACACGAATTGAAAAGGTCCTTATAGTTCTGGTCACTTGGGCGTTTATTCCGGTGAATTTTAACACCGTCGAAAAAGCGCGTTGCGTATATTTATCGTCTGACTTAACACTTCGTAGCAATGGAAAATTTCAATAAAAATCTTAAACAATTTAAAGCACAAGAAGTCAAGAGAAACTTGAAAGAAAGTCATCCTGTGAGTGATTTTTTACCTTATAAGTGCAAATCATATTTACTTGAAAAATTCAAATTCGTCTCGTGGAAAGCAAAATCACATGTTTACCGATTAAAAAATCAACATTGATTTGGGGGATATTTTTTCAAACGACAAAGTTTCATGTTTATGGACGACTTCATCACTGCCGATGCTTTGAATTATTAGATATTTCAGTAAATGATCGTCTTGAACATGGCCAGAAATGATGAGGACACAGTGGACAAATCATTAAAAGAGCTGCAACAAACTTACGGTGCAATTCGTGATGACGGCAGTAAAATGTCCTGACTGATGACATCAACTTATCCCCGATAAAACTCTGGTTAAGAAGTTTTTGTGACAACCGTAATGCTCTTTGTCGAAATTCCGGGTAACTCGCGCAAACGTAGGCGCAATATTCAGGCGATGCTATATATCACTATTCAAGAAAGAAAGGTTAACAATAGGAAACTATGATTTGGTAACGATACGGTTAGCTGAGGGACATGTTACTTCAGGCAGGTCAGGGCCTATCACATTCATAATCTGATGTATTCTTTTCTTATTTCTATTTAGAATATAAAAAGGGAAAACTATGCAGTATTTTTCAAACATACCAAAACAAAAACAAAAAAAAAAACAAAAACAAAAAAACAAAAAAAAACAAAAAAACAAAAAAACACATGCCATGCATGAGGTATGTTTTATAACTGAATATGCATCGCCCCACGATGCGCAGCAACTCCTTTCGTTAAATGAAAAACCGCTGTGCAGTACCATGCTGCTATCTAAATTTTCTTTTGAGAACCCTGAGTAGATTCAACGTTCTTCTCAATGTGCTATACTGTGTATTCATGTAGCATTTGTATTGCCGTCGTTCATAAACTTCCTGTTTACTGAATACTTTGTATACATGCATTTTACACAGAATGAATATATAAAATTTTTGTCACACTTTTCTCAGCAATTTCTTGGAGTAAACTATTGTTAATTTAGCTCAAAGCTTTATCCCAAATTACTTTACGTGTATAGCATGTTATTGCCTGTCGGTAGCTCACCAAATTTCACCGGAAACTAATAAATTACTATGCACAGTATTCCAACAATACAAACAGTATTTCCGTCCAATTAGTATTGTACCCTCATAGCAAAAATCATCTCAATCACGTGAAGCCATTTCAAAAAAAATCTGGACAACTGTCTTTAATAGGATATTTTCTAACCCAAAGGGTTTTAATTCTGTCAAAAGTCAAAGACAAGGAACGAAACTCAATGATTCTCGTTCTGTAAATCGTCCACATATCTACCCACATACCTAAAATCAAGTGAATCGTTTTGAAAAAGGTCCGGAAAAATGTTGTGTTGAAAGGGAGGAACAAACTAAATCGTGACGGCGGCACACAAATGATGCTAAATTGGACATCTAGATATTGTGTAACATGCAGGATTGTTGCAATGTATATGAAAAGTTTTTCTCAACACAGAAAATGATTTATATTTTATAATATATTCCAAGTGTGAAATCAATTTGGTGTATAAATTGGGGTAAGGTGGCAAAATATTTCAGGTTTATGATATCGAAAAATCTAAAACAAAAGGTCGTGAATTTCATGAATTAAACTGTCGTCTAGAGCAACAAACGGACGGACAGACGGACACCCGGCATTTCGTCGCGTTGTGGTGGGTGACAAACATTATGCCCCGAAAACGACTTTCAGTGATTGATATTCTTAAAAACGCGAAAAATACTTTATATATATGTTTAATAGGGGTTAATATAGCATCCGTTTCCTCGGAAACGAGTCGGGGACATGTGAATTTTATTGTTTTATTATAATGGAAATATTAAAATCTATGAGTTTTCATTTTTTCTCGCAATCGTTGGACCGGGGAAACAGGACATTTTCATATTTTTGTTGCCATCGCAACGTCTCTATTTTGGGAAGGAAATGTTAAAATGTTGTGTTTTAAAGAACATTGTATAGATAATGTCTATAATATAATCATTTTTACAATTTTCATTGAATAATTTTATAGTTTTGATACTTACATAAATTAGTCCTTGAAAATGGTAAAATAAATACATTGTTACAAAACTACCAAAAATTCCAAATTTTGAGCTGTTCTTACAAAAAAACTGGACGACCGATTTTCTTTAAAAGTCATTACATAAGAGAGGTTCCCCCAATGAACAAATAAAAATATGTCACATTACTACAATATTATAATTATGTAAATCCGACAGAGAGCGCAAACCTTATCATAATGTAATTTACATATCTCCTTGTAATAACAACGAATGGATGAGGGATAACGTCACAGTTGGCGTCATATTAGAAACGTCATTCAACTATGCTGCTATTCAGATAGTTCCGATTGTGTTTACTGTGACGTTTAAGGTGGTACCAAACACTTCCACTAAAATTAATTTGGCTCGTTTAATTTTCATAAAATTTTGACAAAGTATTTACTTTGACCCATTGACAAAAATTTTAAAATTTCAAAACATTTGAACCAACCAATTCATCAGAAAAATTACACGGATTGTATAGCAGTTTGACAAACACTAATATTGATCATTGAAAAGCTTAATATTCCATTAACAACACAACGTTATTAAAACGTTTAGGTGATTTTACAGAGTTATCTCCCTGTAGTATTAGGTACCACCTTAAGATCTTATAGGATACAATTAACTGTTTATGAGTCCGCAAGGTTTTTTGTAGAAATATTGTGAAACTATAGCCCGGTTGATATCTATGATAATTTTTGTTGTCTAATAGTCGAAGAAAAAAATGTTCAGTTATAATAAAATCCAGAAATATTGGATACTGTTCCTATTATGTTTCATATATATATATATATATATATATATATATATATATATATATATATATATATATATATATATATATATATATATCGTAGTTTCTTATTCATGGTATTGATTCCAAGTCAATGACACAATCCACAAAAGAACTACATGTATGCTATACTTTCTATTACCATAACAACAATATAATACGTATATTATCCTTTCTTATATCAACAGAAGAACAGAATACTTTAAATTTCATTCTACACAAACGTAGCAAACAGTAAAAATACATATTTCGTGGTGTTAAAGTATACAGACCATAATACATACTTACCGTAAATATTGTGTCTTTTTTTACGGAAAATATATTTAAGGATTGACTGTAATTTTTCTTCAGTCTATGAAGAAATAACCACAATTACTTGATACGAACAAAATAACCCGCGTAGCAGGTTATTTGAAAGTGTGCATTGAGGTTATTTTGAATAGACAGATAACAAAATTACTATAAATCCTTATAATTTAATTCCAACGGTTGTTTTGACGTCTAGACGTCGGGATTCCCTTTAATGACGTCATAATAGATGAATAGAGAAACAAATTGAATTTAAGATTGTGAGCTTAACTTTTTTTTCATTTTTCATCGGATTTAGTGATTTAATTTCTTTATGGAATGATTGAATAACATGTGTAAATGGGCAATAAGGTTTTAGATTTTTGACCTTGGGGAAGAGTCCAAACTAAATTATGGCAGTGCAGTGATCACTGTCGAATCCCACAGTAATTTTCTGGTTTTGTGTTGCATTCAAAGTGATATCAGGTATTTGTTAAGGATACAATGCATGAATATGTATCTGAACCTATATAATTGTAGTATCAGTTTTAACATTGAGAAGTACTACTCTGTATTTCACCTTAGGCCATAGTTGTTTTGTTTTTGTTTTTGTTTTTGTTTTTTTTTCTCTTTGTTTTGTGTCCGCGTGCGGGTGGGTTTTTTGCCTCATATGTTCAAAAACAAACATAGGCGTATTTTCAATCGGTAAAAAAAATCGGAAAGTTGTCTCTTCTTAAGAGTGTTTTTGTTTTATGAATGGCACCAGACCAGACACCAACAAATTACTTTGCATTTGAATCGATCTTTTTCTTTCTGTGTCACAGATTAACTGTTCAATTCCAGTTTTACTCTTATGAAATCTCTATGAGGAGTAAATGCCTTGTGTTTTTGTTTTGCTCTGTGTGTGTGTTTTTTTTTTTTTTTTTTTTTTTTCATGGCTGGCTGGTAGGTTTTCACAGACTCAGTTGACGCAAAGCAAAGAGAAAAAAAACCAAACACACCCTCACTGGAAAAAAAAAGCTTTTCTCTTACAATGCCATTATGTTTCATAAATAACGAAATATCATATTGATTTTTAGACAATGACTCTATCCCAACAGAACTATGATATAATTTCTTATGACCAAAGAAGCAATACAGTATATAGATAATCGTATATGATTTCTCGTGGGAAAACTTATAGCGTAATTTGTCCCATAACCGAGTATTATACAATGCTTCTGGGTCCAATCTTGTTAAATTGCATACTTCGTAAATATAAAGTTCTGATGCCATGGCGAGAAAAATTAATAACAAAAAGTGCCCTGATATAATTATTTTTTATCCCTGCGTTTTGTTTTTTAAAAGAATTCTGAAATTCGAAATCAGCTAGATTATTTAACCTGTCCTTCAACAGTTTCGGTTCTTACTTCGGAATTGACGGCCATAATCATGATTATATCCGCGAAAATACGCATTATTGTTACCATCCAAACTGTTACAATTAAATATCTATTATTGGATTATCATAATGACATTTTCCACAAATGTGTGTGACTGAATCGAATTGTTATCGAATTAATATGATCCCAATTACTGACATTATTAATATATGATATTTATATTTATACCATGATGTAATAAATGTAACCAGATGTCCTAGATTTATCATATGTTGTCATTACATATGGCAAAAGCCGTAATAATAAGTAAGAGCTATTCCTGTTATAAACGAGATAAATAAAATATACAACTATCTAGCTATTATCCTCAGCTGTCCATCCAATACTTATAAAATGTTCTATACTATCTTCATATAAACTAAATATACGATATATACGATATTTGTCCAGTCAGTGCCATTATATATCAATTAAAAGTCTATGACGTTAGTTCTATGATGCTCCGTTTTTTTTTTTTTTTTTTTTTTTTTTTTTTTTTTTTTTTTTTTTTTTTTTGCCAATATTGCTTGCTATTAAACAATTTCCCTTTCTGCTAACAGCTTCACAGAAGGTCCCTGTAAGGTTAGTACTCACAATGAACAGGGTTTCATGTGAGTAACACATATAATTTATAATGTTAGATTTACATATAATTAAATGACAAAATAAAAACCTAATATTATTTCTTTTTATTATCTATTTTCTTTGCTTCTCTTCAATAAGTAGAAAATCGAAATAAATAAAACAATTATCTTTTTAATTTTCATATATATGATATCAAAAGAATGACCTTTTATTCACTAGAATGACCTTTTCGAGTATTATTTAATGCTCCGTTTTTACAGATGTCAAAACATCCTCTCGTCATTAGCATTGTAAGCCCAAAAATTGGACCGATCGACACAGTAACCAATATAGTGATTTAAAATAATAAATCAAAACCAATCAAAATAACAACGGTTTTACTTTTGTTCTTCAACTTAAAGGCACAGTGAAGGCGTCAACATTGAGGAAAAAACCTCGCAACCACTTCACATTTTAAATGATCCCTAGCAGTGCTTTGAGAGGAATCCTTTGCATCATTAGTTACAGATGCAAGGTTAATTAACCCTTTAACCGGTATACTGTACACCATTACAGATAAAGTAATATAAATGTAACAATCTTGCTCTACCATCTCTCAATCTTTGTTCAGATATGCTAGCAAAACCGAGTGTGTTCAATATCAAATACATGACTTTGTATAAAAAAAAAACTTAAAACAAAATTGATGCCATATTCCATTATTTGTGCAAATAAAGATACACCTGAGTGTCAGGATAGATAAAGGGGAGGTTTGGGACCCATAAAACCGTAACTTTAAACCCCACCACCATACCAATGTCTGTACCTAGTCAAAATATTCTAACTCTCTAATGTGTTAGTGTTTGTCTTTTGCGCTCTGTTATATTTTTTTTCTTGGGTTCTGTTTGTTGTGTGGCGTTGATTGATTGATGTGTTATTGTTGACGTTTCCTGTTATCAATTTTGTTGGTTATCTACCATAGACCTTAAACAAATAATTAAATCCAGTAGTCAAAACAATAAAATAAAAAAATGAATTAGCAAGTTCATGTATTTACAAATTATTTCAGGCCTGGATTTAAAATCACTCGTGGTTTTTATGTTCGTTGTTTTTTGGTTTTCAGTGTTTGTTGTGCTTGTGGTTGTTCCTTTGTCTTCCCTGGTTTGTCTGTCCAATGGTTTACGTTTTTTGATTTGCTCCCTAGGTATATTTGCCCTCCTTCGTAAGCTTTAAAACGTTGTTGATTTATCTGGTAAACTTTGGATTATATATCATAAAAGTAGATACTAAATTAATTTCTTTACGTATTATGGTATTTACGGTAGTAGATGTGGTAGTCGAATACACCTTTGTTTTATATATCTCCTTGAATATCTCGTGACATCGTAGGGGGTCTAGGTATTTAAACAAAAAGTAAAAGTATTTGTCACCGAGTCTCGCTTAAACGTTTACCTGCAGGTTGCTTTATGAAATTATTAAAAACTGGATATATATTTAAACATTTGGGTATTGAACTGTTTTCAAAATTACAAAATTATTTATGATTATATACATGTGTATTATATGGTAATAAAGGGTGCTTGTTGCGAAGTTGTAGCGAGCCACTTATCCTAATTTATCTTGTTTTCTTGTATCATTCCTATAGTAGGAAAGACAAAATTTATTTTCGGATGAGAGAAACGAAGGAGAAAATAAATCGAAATGACTTTTATATATAAAGATGTCAGACAATCAAATATCATATATATAAGCAATGAAATACACATGTTTCATACTAATTATTATATATTTACGCTCAATTCAAGTCTTGTGTGTTTTTTGAATTTTGGTTCATTTGTATGTTTCGAAGTTTAGTCATGTTAGTGTGCCGTCCATTTTGCTGAACTACTATGAATTATTTGTTTAGGGGCCGGCTAAAGCCCGCCTGGGGGTGCGGGATCTTCCTGCTGCGTTGAAGACAAATTGGTAGCCTTGAGCTATTTTCTGCTCTTTGGTCGGGTTGTTGTCTCTTTGACACATTCCCTGTTTCCATTCTCTATTCAGTCGATATTTACACACTAAATATTGTCACACAGAAACCTATTTACTTCTATTCAGTTAGAAACATTTTAGATTAATTGTTCTGTTCCAAGTCTTCGTTTTATTAGTTAGAAGATCAATTTATATAAACCATTTCTGTAGTTCCAAACGGTTTAATCACTGAGATTAACAGGAAACAAATGGAGCCATGTTCATTATGTCGTCAATAGACGTCTACTTTAACGACAGCTATTGACAGATAATGCTAGATTCTGACCTCAGTCGCCATACTTCTGTTGGTATGATATAACGACATGAATTGAGCGTAAATATATAATAATTAGTATGAAACGTATGTATTTCATTGCTTATATATATGATATTGGATTGTCTGACGTCTTTTTGTTATCTAAACCAGATTTTGACCTCTCTGTCCAGTGGTGTGAAATATAGTAAACATGGAATAGCTATCATTGAAATATATTTATTATGGAGCTTGTATTATTACTAGAGAAACGTTAGAACTAGATTTTAATCGAAAGACATCCACGTGTACTTTTGATATTTTATAGAAGCGAAATATCGTAATTGAGATTTTTATTTTATTGTTGCAGCTTTTAATTACGTATAAAATTTCCAATATTGAATATTCTGTGACAGAAACAGCAGTATAAACTGTTTCATTCATTATTGATTTTAATATTTGTTCGTTTGGATGTTTAACAATAATAGATATTACCAAGTTTACACTTAGGAGATGAAATGTGACGGATATGTTAAATGGCTGGCAGCATATATCCTCTTTGAGTTGTTAGTGCTTAAAGGTAAGTCTTTCCATTATTACAGCAGATATTTATTACATAATTTCCATTAGGTCTAATGTCGGAAAAGCTATTAATAGCATAGATAACAAGAAAAATAAATGGAAATGGTGAGCTGTTAAAGGGGGCAAAAAAACGACTAAAATGTAAGAAATACACAAGTCGAGCAAAACCAAATATAAAAAAGTCGTGAAAAAAACACCAACAAACTAAAAAGTTAAAAATACCCAACGTTTCGACCAATATGGTCTTGATCACGAGCATGTGAAAAATAAAAATAAAACGGTGTTGACTCTTTGTAACCCAGAGCAAGTTTTTTTTTTTTTTTTTTTTTTTTTCTTTTTCTTTTTATTAGTAGCATATAGCGGAACAGATATTTTTTTAAAGTTTTGCTAATTATTCTACATACATGTATGAATCTGTGTACACAACAACTGATTTCATCAGACAGTAGTTAATCTGAACTGATTAAAAGATCATAGTTTGCTTCTAAAAATATTGGAAGGAATATGTTACTAGAGAAATTTTTTGTGTAGGTTGTAATGCAATATATTCAAACATTCCTTTGACGCCAAACGGACCTTTAAGAAAGTGCTTGATTTAAAACGACATTCACAAATTGACAAAAATAACGGTTACGGAAGTGAAACATACACGTTCTTTTATTATCTGGAAAAAAATAATTAGAAATTGAAAAAAAACATCGATAACAGCACTTTAGAATATTTTTTTATATCTATATTTGGAGTCAATAGAGTAGACCGTTTGACGTCTACGAATCTCGGTCTTCTTCTAAAACAAAAACTTAATAATGACATAAAACGCATACTATTCACCGCAGAAGGCAGAAAATTCGAGTCAAATAGAAGTAACCAGTCAATTTAGTATAATATGAGTCAAATGACATGAAAGAACATTTCTTTCGCGACAGTTATTTATATTTTAACTATATATTGAATTTAGTACATAAACTAAGATAATTAAAGCATTCGAAGCATATACTAAAGCCGGTTTCATCCATTTAGAACCATGGGTGTTAAAACAAAACCTTTAAAACAGCTTCATAGCTTTATGTTAAATTTAACATGTAATCAATTTGCAAACGATTTAATGTAAAGTGTAAGAGATTTAAATTACAACAAAATGGGAAACATAAGAAACGACAATCACCAACACAATACATCGTGAATTTTTATCGAAATAAGGGAGATAATTTAAATCTAAAAGAGTTATGTGAAAGTTATTTCACGCATTACTAATTCAGTGATCCTGCACAATCAATCGGAAGAGCTATATTTTAAGACACCGCATACAGACTAAAAATTCCTGATTTAAGGTGTCCGGTCATGTTTTTGACAAGAAACAACTTTAACCAACAGTTTAAAGCAACACTTTTGTACTAGGTGAATCTTTCTCAAGTTGAAACACACATCTTTGTTTGTATTCATTATATACATATGGAACATACGGGCATTTGGAAGAATCACGTGGTCACTTATGGTCTGAATACATGTACCTTAAACGTGTATTCATGTTTGCTTCCGTTTTGGGGCATGTTCTATGACAGAACCCATGATATAGACAGTTGCACGCGACCGTATCTGTAATGGGTACTTCGACCAATTAGAATTTTTTTGTCATACCTTTTGACCAATCAGGTCATTTAACTTCGTCGACTCTCCTTAATCGAGTATTTACGGAATAAATAGGTACTCGTCTAAAAGTGAAGAACTGGGAAATCTTCAACTCTTTTTTAAATTCATCGTTTTTCCCCTCGTTCCATTGCGCTTCACTCGGGAAAGGCGTGAATTTTAAAATTCTCGTTGAAGATTTTCCATTCTTCAATTTGAACTCCTGTCAGAAACAATTTCCACCATAATTAACAAATCATTTTCATTTCAATGCTGATTTGAATCAATAAAAAATCAACAATATTCTTATATCGAAAGAAAATATAAAATAGGCTAGCTTTGATATTTATTTCAGCTTTATAATTTTCTTCGGTCTTTAAGACCTCATATATTTGGAGATGTGAAAAAGCTAAAATAGCAATATACTGATTCACTAAATTGAACAAAGCTCGTATTGAAGTCTAATGTGCTCACATAAGCTGTTGCTGTGCTTGCTATAAATTATTCATGTGAATTTATGTTTCGACTGTTTTTCACGTCGCCTCGTCATTTTTTACAAATGTGATAGAACACTGAGCACTTATATTGGTATTGTTAGATCAAATAAAATGATATCGACTTAATAATTTCCCATCAAAAAAACATTTGGTATAAGGAAACAACAGCTATTGATATAATATAATTGATAACTAGCTCATGAAATACTGGAAAATCTTACAAAAGGAATTATATATATTCAAAAAGTGAAAATAACCTATAAGATCAGAAAAAATCAATTCTCATATTTGTGTTCCCACCTTCGCCTATATTTCACAATTATCAAGGGAACAGATAATCCGTAAACTTACATAAAATTTCATAAATATTTTAATTATAATCTATAACTGGAAAGGAGGGCGATTCTACTAAGGTGATGATGCAATATGGAAACTAATGAGCGTCTTCCTCATTTACAAGATACTCCCCGGGGGAGAGGGGGGTTAACTTGACCTAAGTATGGGTACAGACGTGCGACCGGAACTTTTATGACCTTACCAATTCATATACTTGAATTTTTCAAAAACCATACCTATTTATATACTGGATGCTTCAAATACAGACCTTTTCATATACTAGATGCTTCAAAATCAGATCCATCGTGTTACCACAGCAGCAGCTTAATTGATGGATACAGCATCCAGGCAGAAGGTTATCTTCTTATCAACAAATTATAACCCATTGACATACTATACATTCTCAATTTACTACCCATTGGTATACATCTAAGGCTTTGTATCCTACCCAGTCATATACTTAAATTGATGGCTCAAAAAGTAGATCCATTCCTGCCGCACGTCCATATATACTGCTATATGTATTTTTGATTTTGATTGGTCGACAACTTGGCGTCTGGGATCTTTTATTTTCCGATTAATGACGTTCAGCGTATAAATATGTGAATCAGTAAAAGAGTGCCATTTTTAATCGCTCATTTCTGTCCTATTTGCCAAAAAGTGTAGTTATTATGGAATTATAAGTAATAAGAGTTATTTGAAGCAATTTGTCGGTATATAAACTTGACTTTAATCAGTTTAATCAGTTTGTGAGTAAATTGGTCTCATTTGTACACCGATACATTGCTTTAAAACAACTCTTTTTACTATGAGATAAGGGGGTCGGGATAGATGCAGGGGAGCTTTATTCAACCATTTAACCTCACCACTCCTACATTGTAGGTGTCTGTATCGATCATACTATTCTGATTCTCTTTAGTTTCTGTGTTTGTGGTTTATGTGTATAATGTTGTATCAGACCGTAGGCAACATTTAAAATTATCTTACTTTTACAACTACAGTCATAGACTGTCAGGTGATGGTAGCATCTTAAAGAGTTATCATCAACCTATAATTGTGCTGTCGTGACCTGTCAACTTGTTATTTCAACCGGTAGAGTCACTATCGTCCTATAATTTTTTATCCTACATCTACATTGTGCACATAATACAAAACTGTTGGATAGAGAGGATATGTTTCTGAAATAAGTAAGTTTTCGTTTGTTCTTACTATTCTCTCAGTTTACTCTTACGGATTTCTGAGATTTCTGCGTCTTGTACATGTACCCACCATATTCTCTGCAGACATCTTTACCTGTCGTGTCTCCATATCAACGTTATTATACATTTTTATCATATAATGTAGTGAGTATTCATATGCGATAATTCGCATATGTGTAAAGATAAAAGGCAATCTTATTCAGCTGATACCATGGAAACGTTTTCTTTCTTTCAGACACTTGTAATACCGAGGCTGAAATTCCAGAATCCCAAATGATAAATATTCATACACTACTACGTGTCTGACCCAAGTCAGACTATCTTGGATAGTATGTCATTGTGTACCGTTCCTCTTATCGGTTCGGTTGTTCATACTATAGACCCTTAAGAGTTCAAAACAATAGACTGGCCTGCATAACACAAAACTCCCCAAAATTGCATTAGATTAAAATGATTATAATAACTTATTTGATACCTATGTTGATGTGCACATTTCGTCGATTTACTTCTCTAGTTGTGCTCAAGATCTAAAATGTTGAAATCAAAAACAATCATCCTAAAGGTTGAAGAGCAATTCAATATTACCAGAAGGGGAAAACACATTCAACCGCAAAATGTAATAAACCCTGTTATCATGTAATAATTTCTATTTGAACTATTCTTTAGAAATTTGTCTTTCCGAAATGCATGGAAAATCATCAATCTTTTGTCGGAGGTTTTACATCTTTATAGATCTGCACTATTAATAAGGATGTTCGCTGGTCATGTTTTTGAATTTTTATCAGATGTTCAGAATCCTCTGGTTTTATCCATTTGAATGCCATAAATTATTTGTCCCACTAACACCCATTTTTCTTTTCCTAAATCTTTTGCATGCAGAATAATAAGCCATTTGTAAAAATCTTATAAAATCCTTGTTATAATTTAATGGTTTTTGAGCAATAAAAATGTCAATGATAAAGCTACGTAAAATCAACAGAGCATATCTTCCCTGCCAATTTTCAATGCCTTATATATCGAAAACAGGCACACGGACCTATAATTTTTTTTCGCTCTTTTAATTCCTTTGTTAATCCACTATAAATATTTACCGGTGTTATGAATAGCTTATTATTTTGAAACTGAGCAGCGAACATCCTTAAAGATATAAACTTAATTTGTTGAGACAGAAGGAATGCACATATCTAAAAGTAAAACTAGATGAAGGCAGTAGGGGACGAGAGTTATCTCCGCACTCCACATTTTGTATCCCTAGGCCTGTTGACCAGTTTCACAATCATATGTTTGAATTTGTGCCAAAATTGTGGAAAGTAAAAATTCTTAAACCTTACTGCGCGTCTACATACAGTGTATTACAATACTGTATAGAAATAAAATGCCTTAAATGAAAAATGAAAAAGGAGCTTAGTTAGCAAACATGTTCATATTCATAAATTAAAAAATCAAAACCTATGAGCCACAAGCTTTACAAAAATCAAAATTCTAAAACCTTATTAACATTTACATAAATATGTGGTTTATGACAATGTTGTATAGAAATGAAATGATACAGCTATGTAAAATCAACAGAGCATATTTTTCCCCGCCAAATTTTCAATGGCTTCTATCTCGAAAACAAGCACATGGACCAATAATTTTTGTTCGCTGTTTCAGTAACCTTATTAATCCCCTATCAATATTTACCAGTGTTATGAAAAGTTTGTTATTTTTAAACTGAGCAGCGAACACCCTTAACAGCATGCCACTGGGTATTTCTGTTTTATCACTGATAAATTTTTTCAGGTGTTTTAAAACAAATACATAATTAAGCTTTATTTGTTGCTGTATTTCCAAGCCAACGATAGATATATTATGCGTCGTATACAGCATATTATAAATTTACTATATCTAATATTAGTATCTTTGGATTTTTTATTTATTAACTTGTTTACCATGAAAAATCATATATTCATCATGCACCAGTTTATACGGTTATACTTGCATTCATAATAATCTTTAAATGACAGTCTAAGACTGTAAAAAATATTGGGAAATCCAGAAGTGTTGATGATGTCGTAAATATATTTCATAATATTTGTTTTGCAAAGTTGTTAATAAAATACGCTTGTCAGTAGCCACATTAAAGATGTATGTAATCAATACCACGTACTATAAAGTAGAGACTAACAATTATTACCTATTAATTAAACAAGCTAAAAGGTTAATTTTCTGGTTTTCCAATATTATTGAAACTAAGTAGTAAAAGGTGAGATCTTTATGTACAGATTTACAGCAATCTTTTATAAGATATATGAATTCGAAGGATTAGTTATTGCCTGATGGAGTCAAATAGAAGAAAATAAAAACAGACTGAGCCAAATACCCTCCTCTACAAAGACACTATATGGAGACAGTCAGAAATCACAAATGTTCCCTTAACCCTCAATTGTTTTGAAAATATTGTATTATAATACTGTTTAGGAATAAAATGCATAATATTAAAAATGAAAGAGGAATTCAGGTTACAAGAAAAGTGTGATGGGCCTACGAACATTCTCCAGACATAAACATTCAGTGCCACATATTATACTATTCTCCTACATGAAATTCAGATATTGTAAATTCATACATTATTTTTTATTGCAATTTGTCACTTTAGACCTAAATGCGATTTTAATTTTTGTGATATTGAGAAAAATCACGCTTCATTCATATACAAAAATTCCGAAATACGAATTTAAATTATTGCGATTACAACCTTTTCGCATTTATCGCAATCTTCCGCCTATGGAATTTCAATGTAAATGAAGATGACCATTCCTATGAGATTTTATAAAATTAATTATTACAACCCCATGATGCATGAAATATGCACAAATATTTAAAATAACAGTTTTACAAATTTTAGGATAGTTCTTAGTTTATAAATTCAAACTATTATCTTTTTGAAATTTTAATTTTTCTATTAGAATTTCACCATTCAGAATCATTTGTGAGGTATACAAACTCAACGTTTATAAATAACTTTACATTTTTTATGTTTTATTGGACGACTCAATAATGCTAATTAACCAACAAAAGATTTTCTAATAATTCTAACGTTTAGATTTTCAAAATGCTAAAAATCCATTTTATGAACTGAGTTGTCCAGACAGTAGATCACTTATTTAATAAATCATAAGGTATTCACTATGTTTAGACTTTTAGGCCTGAACACAACTGTGCATGATATTAGTATCAAGAACTTTATTTGTGTTATGAAATTTGAGGTTAGCAAAAACTTTTTACAAAAATATTCAAATTTAAATACATCATATCCAGTACAAAAGAATACTTTATTGATAACATTTGAATAATTCATTCAAATAATTTTATTTGAACGCAGACAGAAACAAATGACATTTATGATTATAATGCATAACATTAAATTGTTTATTTGTTCCATGCAAACGCTTACTTTCTTTTAATACTAATTAACCATAAAAGATAAAAAATGTAGTAGAATATTCCTAATGTCCATTTTGATACTTGACATGTGCTTCTGAACTATAATTCTGAATCTTTTATTTTATTGTATAGTATTCCTTACGGAGCAGGAACTGCTTACCCTTCCGGAGGACCTGGGTTCACTCTTGGTTTTTATAGGAGTTCGTGTTGTTCGTTGTTTTTTAGTTTTCTGTGTTTATTTGTTGTGCTTGTTCATTTGTCTTCCCGGGCCTGTCTGTCCTATGGATTACGTTTTTTTTATTGTTCCTTAGGTAAATTTGTCCTTTTGTTTTACAACTCTTATCTTTTGTGCATTTTTATATTCTTTCTTTTGTAACAAGTAGTAACAAGTAGAAAAACAAAAACAAATATATCACAATATTCATATAATGCTTTACAGAGGAAAAAATATAAAAAGAAGTACAGTATATCTTCAGTGAAAAGTGGGATACATCAACAACCAGCATAAATAATGGGGAGGCTTGGGTACCTATAAAACCATCTAACCCCACAAATGTTCTGTGTATGTACCAATTCATGCCATCCAGACTCTCTGTTGTATTGATGTGTGTGTTTTGTGCTCTTTTATGTTTGTTTTTGTCCAGGGTTCTGTCTGTTTTGTGTCGTTGATTGATGGGTATGTCACTGTTGGTCTTTCATGTTATGCATTGTGTTCTTTACAATATAATAGTTTGCTGCCACTGTTAAAAAAAGAAGTACGACTATGACCACTTTTAAATATATTAAATTGTTTTGTTGTTTAATAAGTTATATCGTCTATATCGTAATAAAGGTACCTTTGCATTTCTGAATATTTTTTTCTCTTTTCTGAATAGTTGTTGTCAAATTTTGAGGGAACAGTACATCCTATCTTAAAATAAATTTATAGATATTCAGCTTACAACTTGGGATGATCCCATATCTCTTACTTTATATACCGAATGACACCACTGATAATAACCTTAAAATATTAAAGGGTGAAGGGTCAGGAACGAATTAAAACAACTGCATCAATGTTTTGATTGATAAACTACCTATCTACTTACTAACAAAAAAAGCATGGCATAACATTATGGGGAAAAATGGCAGACAAATTATCTGAATTCAAAGCGTTTTACGTCGTATTATGGCCCACAGGTCAACGAAAATAAAACTTAAAATTCGGATTAGAACCGATTCTCACATCAATCTATCAAAAATCCTTACTTAACATGTTTTGACCGATCTTGATTGACTGCAAAACAACATGACATGCTTTGATATTGCTGTCTCGACTTTGCTTGAAAATATATTGGTGTAAAGAATCAGGACAAATTAAGAATTGACATGACAAGAACTGATTGGTTCAAAGTGACAAGTTTTCCAACGTTTCATGCAAAAAAAAACCAAAACAAAAAACAAAACAAAACAAAACAACACAAAAAACTGTCTCATCACACAATTTTATAGCATATGGTAATACTAAAATGGAATATTACCCTTTTTGCTCTGATTTCAAAATAACAATCCAAAGATACTAAAGTATGTCTCTATTGAAGAAAATTAATAATTGATTGGTTCAACGTGTCAAATTTCCTAACGATTCGTACGAAAAAAAAAGAAAGAAAGAACATAATCATCATACAATGTTAGGGTAATTCTAAAACGGAATATTACCCATTTCCTTCTGAGTTGAAATAAGTAACCATCAAAACAATTCTTACTATGTTCAACATAAATAATGCATATATTTTCAGCAGTTGGACTAATGGAAACTCATCACCTAATATTTGGTTCAAACATATAATTGTAAACATTTGTTCCGTAGTAAATGTTCATAAAAACGTTTTTGAGAAACATATGGATAACACATGTCTAAACAGATAATGGATATAGGTTATACATATATTAACCATGCATGTACTATACAGTTGTTTCAGGAATTCATATTGTTTCTCGAACATATTTTCATTCATTGGTTCTCAATGTGTTTTAAAAAATGTTATATTTCTTCTTGTGCACATAAATAAACATCGTATTCTATAAATGTTCTATTTTTCCTTTCCACGCCGATTAGTCATTTGTTTACACATGTAACCAGATATTTATGCTTCATCAGATGGTGAAAGTATCAATTATAAATTATGAAAGTTTAAAAAACTTGAATGTGGGGATATCCCACCGTATTGATAATAACGTAATATCAAACCTTAGTACTACTTTTGAAAAACATATGTTCCTCATCAGTAGACAAGTTAAGGGTATATTTGCTTCAGGCAGTAATATTGTTTCATATAGCGAATGACAACGATATAGTATTGAGCATACGAGCCGAGGCGGTTTATTTTCTGTTTTGTCAACATCACAACAAGTTACCATTAACAGGTATGATATTAATTAATTTATTAGATATTCATAGAACTACCGATTGATTTCTTAGAGGTCGGGAAATATTTGAATATTACATGGAATAAATCAGAAAAAGATTTGAAAACATTCCAATTAAATTAAACTAGGATCACACAATATTTTTACCATTTAAATAATTCTTTGCTGCATGAATTGAAATAGATTGCTAATACGTGATTTGGAAAAAAATCTAGGCTAGTGAATGCTGAAATAATAGAATTAACCTAGCTTACGTGTTATCTATGTTGTTCCAATTAAATGGCTGCTCCCTAGTTTGGATAAGTTTCCAAAAACATTCAGAAGGTATCTTATGCCTAATATATGCCCTGAAAAGCTCGTAGACCTCAATGATGTTTTCGAACCCATCATAAGAGACGACGTGTGCTCTAAAATTTATCGTAAAGGTAGGACAATCCAAACAAAAAATTGGCAGTGTTTGTTTTTATTCTGGGTGGGAGAAGTGACGTTATGGCTTCTCTACAGAAACTACCATGCATTTGGGTTGGAGTGGGGAAGGTTGGGGCAAGAAAGGCAAATTTTGACATTTTCAGAGGTATACATGAGTCAAACTTTTATTTTCAAAACATTCAATTATTTTATTCAAAAGTGATCCAATGTAATATTAGATTCTGTCATTTTTAGTACATCTTGATTATAACATTATCATAAAAGCAATAAGAATTATTATCATCAATATCCAATTTATTATCATTATCAATAATTATTATCATCAATATCCAATTTATTATCATTATCAATATCCAATTTATTATCATTATGATTATAATTATTTAATTCATTATACTTTTTTTTATTTGTATTTTTATTATTTTTAAATGATATAAAATATTGTAATGGATGTTATACAAGTATAACAGGTAAGACAGTTCTAAGATCATCATTAGAAAGACTTTGATACCAACATTTTGATGCACAAGATGTGCACATTTCGTCAATTCTGAGACTTATCATTTGTGTCTAGGGTCGAACATGTTAGAAACCAAAACAATGATTCAAACTTTAAATATATTTGAATATCAAGAAAAGCGTACATAATTAAAACTATTATTTAACTGTTGAAGTACACCGTCTCTAATTAGGATTATTTTAAAATGTTGACGTTTTCATAGATTTTAATTGAATCTATATTAAGTTTATTTATTCTCGTCATATTTAGTTAACTGTTTGATTGTTTTAATTTGCAAAACACATTTCAACAAGAGCATTATATTTTTTAATCTATTTATATTCTCTGTTATATTAATTTACTTTAAGATCTTATAAAGCCATTTTCAGAATAATACCTCTTGTTTTGTATGTTGGATTACTAAGATTACACCATGTAAAATTAAAATTAAAAAGTCACCTCTTAACGATGTTCGCTGTTCAGATCCAAAATAACAAGCTTTTAATAACACTGGTAAATACTGATATAGGATTAACAAAGGAACTAAAAGAGCGAAAGAAAAAAATAGGTCCGTGTTCTTGTTTTCGAGGTTTAAGCCATTGATTATTTGGTTGGAAAATATTCTCTTTTCATTTTTCATGGCTTTATCATTGACAAAGTTTTATTTCTAAAAAATCTTTTAAAAAATAACAAGGATTTTATAAGATTTTTACAAATGGCTTATCATTCTGCATGTAAAAGATTTATAAAAAAGAAAAGTTGGGTTAGCGGGTAAAAATATTTTATGGCTATCAAATGGATAAAACCAGAAGATTCCGAAAATCTGACAAAAATTCAAATACCTGTCTAGAGAAAATCTTAACAAACAACAAGGCACTATTACATTATATTTTGTGATCAATGTTTTGTTTGTACTTATTATGGATTCAAATTTGTTTTTCAAATGTTTTACATTTTTTGAGGGTTAAAAATAAAAACAATTACAAAGTGCAATTTATTAATTTTGTTTTACTTTTTGTGTTTTTTTTTATTATTTCATTATACCGTTCCCAGCCACAAAAAAGTCATCGCCCTACATCCTAGAAATACTTACGCATGAAATATAATTATTAACATAATATATTATTGGGTGACTTTAACCTTTTTATTCATTTTGGTATTTGTAAATTTCCTCTTGAACAACTTGGCTTGTTGCTTTGGTTTTCAACATTTTAGGCCATGAGCCCAACTGATGAATAGATGAAATGTGCACATCTTGTGCATCAAAATTGGTATCAAAGAATATTGTTTTGTCTTACAATTTTATATTACTGAAGTAGATTATAAATATGTTTATATAAGCGATTTGGTATGTAAAATTATAAAAAATACATTATACAAAAAAATTCTGTCTTAATATAATGAGATAAATATTTTTTAGGCAATTTGTTTTAAATATTTAGAATTGATTTTTGTCAAGATTCTAGAATATTTAGACTACATGTACATGTATAATCATTACATAGTTATATTCATTTATTGTATTCAAGAGATAAAATGCATAATTTTTTTTGCTCAAAATATAGATACACAGAAATCACTTTTGATATTAGGATACTCTAAAAATACAAAATATCGGTAAAAGAACGAAGCGACAAATCAGTAATAAGTAAGGTACAGGTTTAACTGTAATAAGTTGTTGCTGTCTTAATTTATTATTGATTAATAAATACCAATAAACTTACTCGACTTTCTGTTAAGCAAACAAAATATTTATAGAATAAATATGCATTTCCTTTGCGGTCAAATTAATATGATAGTAAACATGTTTTTATTTAGCAATCACTCCCTGCAAAGGGCACAAACTAACACATGCATGAATAGTATTGTAAAAAAATATATTTATATTTTTTAATTGTTATTAACTCGCTTTTTAAAATTCAATCCTGTAATAAACAATGCCAGACATGTTTTAATAATTAAGGCCTGTGTTAATTTTTGATAGAAGTCGTGTAATTCCCTGTACTTTTCTGCCATCCAGTTAATAATACACAGTCAATGAAGTCTAATTTCAATACATTCGACGACAGTTCAGCAATGAGTACCTACAGTCAAATGCATTCAGCCTGCCAGAATGGAAATACCTTACCAGGGAGTTTTCAGGTATAACCTTTAAAGGATGTTTGCCCAACATATTTCATGTTTTTTGTCAGATTATTGAATTTTCTGCTATGAGCATTGCAGATGAGACACATCTATGTTGAAATGTGACTATAATTCTACACATTTGTAACAGAAACTATTGTTTTTTATCCATTTTGTGAAGCTACATCGGATAATATTTTTTTCTCCAATATATATTATGTTTTTGTAAAAAAATCACATAAGTTTACAGTAACTGCTTCATTGATAAATCTAGTAATATCATTGAATGAGTGATACTCCAGACAAATATCAAGTGTCGAATACAGTGAAGCTGTCTTTGAACAGTAGTAGGCTCCGCCCACTAACACTTAATAAGAAATGGACCAATTGCGTTAGATTCTTCTAACAATACGTGTCAACAAATTATTCTCGTTTTGTTCGAATTATTTATATCACATTTCTACCTGATTATCCATTGAAATTGACAAATTGGCATCATTTTGTCCGAGTTGGACATGTTTCAGAAAAATTTTTCACTGCACGAGCTAATATAAGGCCCTCTCATGGATAATTAAAAAACAATGTAACAAAGGAATCATTTCGATATAGATATTGCAGATAAAAACAATATTAGTGTAGTATAGATAAATATAGACAATATGTGTGATCGGCTCGAAACTTTTAGTTCCTTAGCATCATACAAGTAGTTTCTATATTCGACTTTAGTACACATATATAATTGTATCTTATAACATTTCATTCTTTTAAAATTACAGAGAAACATATTTTTTAATTTTTCCAATAATTCAGCATTTCATGATATTGTAAGGTTGATGAATATTTTTTGAATCAGGTGGGGTAGCCTTGCAATATCATGGAATATGGAATTATTAGAAATACATGTTTCTATATATTTTTTAATATTCTCATAAAAAAAAATACATAAATAAATAGTAATAAAACAAAAATCCAAATTGTGACACAAAAGAATGATCGTGGGTAGGAATTCCATAAAACAAAACAGAAATAGTTGTATAATGTGGGTGAATAGTCATAAAAATCATGCGAAAATTACAAGACGTTTAAAGCGAAAATCTTCTTTTAGATATGCCCTTTGAACTGTCCTTGCTGCTTACACTATCAATTAGGAAACCCATGCTTTTGTGTGTCTTCAAAAGAAACAGTTTCCACTCAGACAGATGGATTGGACTTTCTTAGGCTTAATGACACTACAGAAAACTATTGGATCAGGGGTACTCTAGCACATACGATGCTCCAGGTATGAGCTTCAAATAATGTTAATTTCTACCACTTTGTGGTCATTTCACTAGGTCTACCGTGATCTATTCTTTATTGGTTGTTTTGACAGCTACTCGTTTCCATAAATAACTCAGAATTATATCAACTGTCATAAAAGTGGGAGATTTGCCATCCCGTAAAACCTGGTTTAACCCACAATTTTATATTGATAATGCTTGTACCAAGTCAGGAGTATGACTTTTGCGTTCAAGCTGTATTGGGTATTTGCGTATCTTACGGCTTTGCCAGTTTGTCTGAATTTCACTATGAAATTTCCCTTCGAATTCCAAGTTTGTTATGAAACTTTATTACTTACTAGTGTGAAATTATTGATTTTTGTATAGAGAATAACCTCCTTCATGTATATGTAGTAAATATTTGAAATGTAATATATATAAAACAATATCACGATGTTTACATAACAGCTTGAACAAATTTGTTAGCTGACTAAGCTATTTATAACATTTCGGACAGATTTATTAATGGAGTAACGGACTGTGCAATATTTGTTGAAATATTAAATCATCAAACAAACAGAACAGCGAATTGAATAAAGGAATGTGTCAAAGAGCAGTAAACAGCTCAAGGCTACCAATGGGTCTTCGACGCAGCGAGAAAATCCCACACCCAGAGACGGGCTTCATCTGACCCCTAAACAATAATGCGTACTAGTTCAACAAAATGGACGGCACATAAATCATGGAAACATACAACCAAATTAAAAAAAAACACACAAGACTAACAAAGCTAGTGGTTCCTAACTTGGGACAGGCATAAAAATGCGGCGGGGTTAAACATGTTTTGTGAGATCTCACCCCCTTTATACATGTACCTCCAGCCAATGGGGAATAAACAAACACATAGCGATAAGTTGGGTTTTAACAAAAACGGCGTTTAGACATCTAAAACAAATATGACCCATTCTAATGTAGATTCGTTATTGTTTTCTTTTTCAATTTGCTAAACCTGTCCTGGTTTTTACAGTTTAGGTTGATCAAAGCAAAATAGAATTTATAATGAAATAATACTACAAAATGTTATTCCTATATTAAACCTACATTATGAATAATACACTAAATATATACATCTAGGTGTGAATATTTTTCTTTTTTTTTTAAAGAAATGCATAAATACAGTAATTGACAAATACAATTTACGAAGTACCAAAGATCTTGAATTTGGCAGAGCTGTTATAGACGTAATAAACAGCTTTCCAGACCTTGAATTTTCATCTGACATAAAGACAAAGATTATCCATAGAGTGAGCAAGGCTATCAGATGGAGAAAATTTTCATCAAAAAGGTAATAAACACTAATTATACATCTTGGCAGAAATCGTGTGCTATCAGTAGTGCTTAAGGCCAGAAATTAGAAACCAAAAATGTAGTATATCAGAATTGTATATATGTTTTAAAATATGCAGATTACGAAATTGTCCTGATGATTGAATTTTTGATCGACAATATATTTGTTCAATTTGGTGGACGTGTTTTCCAACAGACAATTGGCATTCCAATGTGTAGTAATCGTACGCTACCCCTGGCCGACTTGTTCCTTTACTCATATGAGGCAGACTTCCTTGACGGGCCTCTTAAGGAAAAACAGAAGAAGTTAGCCCGTACCTATAATTTCAGCTTCCGCTACACAGATGATGTTTTATCACTCAACAATTCACGTTTTGGGAATTTCTTACATCTCATCTACCCCAGAGATGATCCTCGAAACTAAGGATACCACAGACACTGCCAAGTCTGGATCTTATCTTGACCTTGACCTCGACACCAGATGAAGGTTATATAAAAAACTTTACGACAAACGGGATGACTTTGACTTTCCAATCGTCAACTTCCAAAAGTTGCTCAGACAGGGGTATGTTGCTCCTAAGATCAAAATTGAGTTACTAGCGATGTATTGTTTTGATCTAGTCTTCGTTGTTCCGTTTGTCAGTTGTTTCGATTTTTCCCTCCTTCGAATATCCCTTTGCTGTTTCCTGACTTTACTTTTTGTTATAAATCTAGCATTTAGACTTTCAAAATGCCCCTACCTAATCCACCCCCCCCCCCCCCCCCAAAAAAAAAAAAAAAATAATAGAAAAATTTGTTCAACGAACTGAGGTTATCAGTCAGTATTTAATGTTGAGCGATGTTGCGGAAATAATATTATCTTTCAGTAAAATAGAAGTCCGTACTGTCAGAATCGACAGTGATCCCCGCGCCCCCTGTAAGTAGTTGGGCCGTTTCCAAAACTAGTATGCAATCATTCTAAAAGAAATAAAAACAATAAACCTCATGAAAAAACCTGTTCACAAGCTTAAACTTAACATGTTTTAAATTTGACCTGATTGCCCCCCCCCCCCCCCTTTTAAAAAATTAATATTCTAAATCATTATTGTGCAATTACATGTAGTGTAGGACAATAATATATATAAGCATAATGCATAAATTACAAAATGAAATTGATATTCAGGTCTCAAGCTTTAACTGAAAATTTCAAATTTCGGCCCCGTTTAGAAAATTAAGATTCTAAAAACGTATTGCACATCTACATATGGTGTTTGGCAAAACTGTATAGAAATAAAATGCACAAATTGAAAAACAAAAGACTAGTTTACGTCACAAGCTTAAATTGATAGTTTTTTTTCAAAATTCGACCATTGTGGGCCCCAATGTTAGAAAAATCTAATCTGTGTAGAAAATCTAAATTCTAAAACTATATATATTTTTTATATGCATCAATTGAAAAATGAAATACGAGTTTAGGTCACGACCTTGAATTCAAAATTTTCGACCCCTGTGGGCCCCATGCTTAGAAAATGAAAATTCTAAAACCTTATTACGGATCTACAGGTAGTATGCAACCATTCTATATAAACATTCCTAAACCCTAAAAGCGAAGGAGGATGTCACAAGAAAGTGTTACGGACGGACAGACAGACAAACGGACGGACAGACAGATTGGTGGACGGAGACAATCTCTATATCTCTTAGTGAATATCATATTTAGGCAGATGATAAATCGTTTGTATAAACCTCATCAAGAGTCAATATTTTAACATTATTGCTACAATTTCAATATCCCTAAAACAGCAAATTTGAAAAAAAAATAATCCAAAACAGCCAATTAAAATTTTCTATTGTGTTTTAGGAAGATTAAATCAGCTATAAATATACCAGACACTAAAAATGAAACTTATACGTATGCTAATGATATAAACAGTGACACAAAGGAAGATATAAACCTGCTAAAGATACCAATCACAGTAGCAGAAAGGTATAATTAAGTATGCATTTAAACTAATTCTGAAAGGTTGTGATAATATTTAAATATCATGTTTAGTATATGGGACGTTTGTGTACCCATAAAACCAGTTTAACCCCACCATTATCCAGTGTATATACCAAATCATACTATCCTGATTCTCCGTTGTGTTCATATTTGTGTGTTGTACTCTTTTATATTTTTTTGTTCGTCGTTCAGTCAGTTTGAATGCTTTGATTGATTGGTATTTCATTGTTGACCTCTCCTGTTATCCATGTTGTTGGTTATTACATTGAAAAACGAAGGAAAAGTATGCAAACATGTAATACTTGATAAACACAAAACAAAAAGTTAAAAAAAATCAACACCAGGAACAAAATTAAAAAAAGGAGAAAACTGAAGCAATAACCAGGATACGTTCATGTCATCACTTAGGAAATTTTACGGTAGTCATCACGAATTGTCTTCCCGGGTATTGTTTGTCTAAAACAGTCAATCCGGTGGAGTCACAAATCGGTGGAGGCACATGAAATGTTAGGACAATGGTATCATCATAGATATTGGAACACTGTAACGGTCAATCAATTCGTGATGACGACCGTAAAATTTCCCAAAATGTTGGAAATAATTTGCATGTATACATTTATTGTGGAGAACTCAAACCTTGAAATCCAGTTTTAATTATTAAAATGGTTATCATTTTCAGCGACCATATTGGACCGTTCCTTAATCCTGATTTAGACGGAGACCAGAGATTCATAAATTCAAACCAAAGAGCCATATCTACTTTATAGTCGACAGAAGAAACAAAGGGGAAGGGCAAATGGTAAAGTCGACTGAATAACCAAAGACATTTATAGACTAAACGTTTACAATTATATGTCATTTCAATAGTAATTGATGTTATTACTAAAATAAAGCTTTTTACATTTCTTTTCAATAAATTAATAATAAATGACTTCTTCCTTACTTGCAGTACCTGCAAGCCCTTGTTGGTGTTATAGAATATAATAACTGTATTTACAGTTTATGGTAAAATGATTTATTTTTTACTTTCAGTACCATACATGTAAGCCCTTGTTGGTTTTAGAATATATTAACTGTATTTACAGTTTATGGTAAAATGATTTCTTTTTTACTTTCAGTACCATACCTGTAAGCCCTTGATGGTGTTAGAATATAATAACTGTATTTACAGTTTATGGTAAAATGATTTCTTTTTTTTGACTTTCAGTAGCATATATGTAAGCCCTTGTTGGTGTTAGAATATAATAACTGTATTTACAGTTTATGCTAAAATGATTTCTTTTTTACTTTCATTACCATACCTCCATGCCCTTGTTGGTCTTAGAATATGGTTTTTAACTTATTTACAGTTTATGGAAAAATGACTTCTTTTTTTACTGTCCGTACCATACTTCCAAGCCCTTGTTGTTCTTAAAATATAGTTTTTTCTGCATTTACAGTTTATGGTAAATTGGCCTCTTTCTTACTTACAGTACCATACCTGCAAGCCCTTGTTTGTCTTAAATACAGTATTTAACTGTATTTACAGTTTATGGTAAAATGACTTCTTTTTTTCCTTTCATTACCATACCTCCAAGCCCTTGTTTGTCTTAGAAAAAAAAAACCTGTATTTACAGTTTATGGTAAAATGATTTCTTTTTTCCTTGAATTACCATACCCTCAAGCCCCTGTTGGCTTTGAAACATAGTAAATGTGTTTTGCAAATTATGGTATAATACTTTCAAAAGATATTTTTGCTCACTAATTACAATCAAACATTCTAAATTATTGTTTTTTAGGACCCTCTGTTGTCTATGAATTTCAAATTTGTTCTTTTTTCTGTTTTGTTGGCTTGTTCATTTTTCATTTCATTATTATCATTATTCATTTCACTGTTATCATTATTATCATCCTACAACTACGCTTTTAACCAACCAATATAGCCTGCCCAATATCGATATTGTGTCAGTAGCCCAATATAGTCTCCTAGTACCTATGTTCTCACATTCAACGATATGTTGCATTGTGTTCGAGTTCACAGTGTTTATGACGCCGTGTTTCCTTAGATTACACGCAAAGAACGACCCTTCTTCAAATCAGCTATATATGTTCCATTTCCATGCCTTTTCGCTCAAACAGATAACAATTTAGTGTTGCAGGAAATATATATGTAAACCTAGCATTTCTACCCGTTCCTAAGGCTCGTACAAATAAACTTTATATTTTCTGACAATGTACATATATTTTATATGTATTTATTTCTCTATTTACATAATAAAAACTTTAACACAGTTTCCAAAACTTTTCGGTCATATGGGCGTTAGTTAGAATAATTTGAACAATTATGTTGCTACGAAACAGCTTTCGAGTTGATATATTAACTCATCAATTTTTGCATTCTTTGTTTAAAGTTTCTTTTATAATATCCATATCATCACGGCTTAATCCGGTTTCACACACCTGCGGAAATCGAGTATCATAAAGCTCTCGGGCTTATATCTGCGTATCAGGTTGATATGGGGTGTGATATGAAAAAGCCTCTTAATACTGTTCCTCCTATTATTGCCATCTATGTAAACAAACTACATGGCAACCACATTTTAGTGAGGTTTTTGTGAGGAATCATAGAAGAAACAGATTCGCCTTTAATTTACTCGATTTTTTTCTGAAACCACATCAAGAAATCAATAGGAAATAACACAAATTAAGAAATACTGCTCTGCAGTCAACCAAGATAGTATGACAATGTTTTTCACAGGGTTGTAACTTTATTTGTGATTAACTGATCCACATAATGTCTTAATTTATATTTACAACATTCGTTGATGCGAAACACCCAAACAACTAAGAATAAATTATGTTCGTTTAAATATAGTCGATGTTG
The DNA here is from genome assembly GCA_028015205.1 of Mytilisepta virgata. Lineage (NCBI taxonomy): Eukaryota > Metazoa > Mollusca > Bivalvia > Mytilida > Mytilidae > Mytilisepta > Mytilisepta virgata. Next base: position 7,582,468 of record CM051513.1, read on the forward strand.
CTTACGTTTTTATGTCTGGTATTTAGATCAACACGTGTCGTCTGTGATGGTACACATACGGATTTAAAGGTCTACAAATGACAAATAAAGTGATAGACCAATTGCACAAGTAAACAAAATGTAAATGTTTTTGAAAGCTTTAGACAGCTGAAATGGGGAGATTATTTTCAACATAAGCAGACCATGATGGTATTTCACAGTCATTTCCAACAATGGATGACAAAGCAAAACTACGATTATAATTAGAACCTTTATACCCTATTACATAGTACTTTGAGGTACTGGATTTGCTTTTATCAGTGTTGGTCTCAAACACTGCTCATGAGTCAGGATAATGCATTATTTGATACAGATAAGGTTTGAATGCACAACCTGTACACATTTCGCCGATATACGACTTATTAGTTGTTCACAAGACCTAAAATGTAAACAATAATCCAAAATTTTGAAGGAAAAATTCATAAATGGCAAAATGAGCGAAAGGGCAAAGCCAAATCCAATTAAAGACAGAGCTATGCAAGAGAGAGATACTTCTTAGTTTTTTTTAGCTCTATGCAAAAATGCATCAGAATTGGGATCATACTATATTTGTTGCCAGATATGTCTGGCTTAATATTACAGATTTTATTTTACAGAGTTGTCAGCCAACGAAATGTCCATACAGTGCATCAAATTTAATTAGATATTTTATAATACGTTCTATTATTGATCGATATTTAAGAAATCAGCAGTCGGCTTGTCCGTGAAATGTTGCCTAAACATGTTAAAAAATGCAATAATTTCTAGTAAATCATTTGGCATTTTTTAATTTACCCTTCAACATTGTGGATTGTGTTTTAATTTTCGACATTTCAGGCCTAGAGCACAACTGATGACTCATAATCAGAATTTTACGTCATCATTAAATTATAGATTTCAATAAAAACGAAAGGTAATAAGACAGATTTTATTTGAAAGAAAACTAATTACTGTAAGTTATAATTTGTTAACGTTTTAGGTCCGATGCAACAAGCCTGTTAGTATTGATTTCTTTACTACATGTATTAAAATAACAATCCAAAGATACTAATATTAGATATAGTCAATTTATACTATACTGTATACGACGCATTTCAAGGAGTTACCTCTCATCAGCAGCATTAAAACCGAAACATTTGGAAGACCAAAAACCAAACCTATTTTAAACAAGAAGTACTCATAACCAAAAATACCGAAATAGGAAGCCCAATTTCAGCTAAGGAGATCTACCATGTGAAATACAAGGAATCAACCCTCAGTATTTCTATTATTTTTTTTAATTTTGCTAAATACTGGTAATTTCTGTAACAAATCAATGAATAATCATGTCAGACAAGTCTGACGACTGGGTTGGCGAATACCCACGGGGATCTAGGGTCCACCAGCAGAGGCATCATCCCAGGAGTTTCAAAATAACAATCCAAAGATACTAATATTAGTCTGACGATTGTATTAAACTTCAAAGGGAATTTCTGTATTGTTAAAATTGTGTGTCTGGAGTTTAACAATCCCCTTATTTTCAACAAATACCTTGCTCACAAGAAGAAATAAAATATATTGACCCAAGACTTTTTAAGACTAGAATGGCAGGATTTTTCTTTGCTGATCTTATGAAACCTGATCTTGACGGATCTTTGTTGATTCGTCGTCTTTGTCGTTTTTATGTCTGGTATTTAGATCAACACGTGACGTCTGTGATGTTACACAAAACGATTTAAAGGTCGACAAATGAAGTGATAGACCAATTGCATAAGTAAACAAAATGTATATGTTTTTGAAAGCTTTAGCCAGTTGAAATGGGGAGATTACAGCAGATAGCAGGTACAGCTGTCCTTAACAATATAATGATTTTACTTTACTAAGAAAATCCAATCTATTGCGGTTAAATTGGAGTATTCATAGATGTCTTCTACACGACTTGAAGTAATAAAAATTACCACGCTGAAGGAAAAGGAAAATGATAAATGATTTATATATGACAATATTTGTTGTGATTCTTTCCCTGTTCAATAAGCTTTTAATCGAACAGGCATGTTTTACTAAATTTCGATTACGTCACGTTATCGACATTTAATAAATTAAACAAATCAAATCCAACCAATGGTATGGATGATTTTAACTTTTTAGTGGAGTTAGCTACATTTTATCCCAATTTACGGTAACGTCATTGCTTTTTTGGTACCTGCATCAAATATTCACCCCTAATATCACAGTATACAGTCCAATAACATCGAAGTATAACTTTTACTGATAAGTACAATTAAATATATGCGCAATACTTAAATCACATGACGGATGATGCCAGCATGGCAGGAGATGCTTACTCTGTCGACGCACCTGATCTGTCCCTTTCCGGCTTCATGTGATGGCTACGAAAGTTCATTGATCCATGGTACTTTGTGCTGTACGACTTCGGGTAAGCTTACTACCTCACACACAATGAGGTATTGTCAATAGTAATGGGGTAGCTTGATGACATTGTTGACTCGAATTTCGTACACCTATTGTTCCAGTCGCCTGACATTTCGTTTTCCGAATATTGATCACTACTCCTTATATTACAGTAAATTTGTCTTTTGCAGCTTCAGCATTATGTAGATGGTCAAACGAAGGGTGTTCCGAAGACAAAGATTGTTGTTCAGGGACCTGTGAACGTATCCACGAAGGGGCAAACAGAAGATGCGGAAAGAGTGAGATCAATTTCCCATGTTATGCTGATTATATGTGTGAAGAATCTTTACAGTGTGGCCGGAAGTATAAATGCTGTGCGTCATACTGGGGAATCTGTGATTCTAATGATGAATGTTGTGATTCGGAACATATTTGTACTTATCATAATAGATTTAATTATAAAAGGTGCCTTTATCCAAGCTCAGCAGCCAAGTCCAGAATTTCGTATTTGTTAATATTTTTTGTTGGTCTAATTTATTTCTGATCATTCCAAAGTGATTTATATTTATGATAAATTGTATAAGAGATGTGATCAAAATTTCATAGTGTAATTACTGTGTGTCTTATGATTTTTTCGAGAATATTGCAAATGTTTCTTTAAAATAAAAGTAAAAAGCTCGTATAATTTCTTTAGTTTCCAATAGTCGTAATGAATTATTATTTATTCCACTACTGAAGTGTCCGTTATATTTTACGAGAGCTGTATTTTCCGATTAATTTATTATTGCATCATATATGACGTCGCAACAAAACTTGTGAGGTTACAGCTTATGGCAAAATTCTGGGTACTTCATTCATGGCATTTGCATCAATTACCTCCCTTAGTTGTAGATCGATGTTTGAATTACGGATAATCGAGTCTTTCCCCTCTCGGCTCTTAAACTTATGTGTCTATTAAAACTTCCTTTGTGGATATTTAAAAATTGTTTGTTTAATTCTGAGGGAAAATGCTTCAGATTTGAAGGATTACGCTCTGGAAGACTTGAAATTATCATGTTTTAAAAACATTTTGCCAGAAAAGTTATGAAGGCACGTGAGATTAAAGTTATTTTGTCATAAAATTCATCCTCCAAAGTATTTCTCCATATGCGGACAAATTATGCATGATCTCGCCTTGTATCCGCATTTGTAGTTTGAATTTGCATTTTTCACTAATTTGGTAAATTCATATAGCAGTTATACTACGGTTACGCTTCATTTTTTTAAACTGAATTGGCGGAAAATTTTCAATGCTGACAATATTCATTTGCCCACTAAAAGAAAGCTAATACTGTGTAGAATGTACCTATATGCGGACAAATTGCTTATGTGTTATAACAATTTGAATATTTGCATTTTTATTTTTTGGGCAAGTATAATGCTTTGTAATGACTTTCGTCAGTGAAATCCAAAATGGCCGCTATGCAAATTAGCAAAGGACCCGCAATTTTGCCACTTGGAATATTTCCATGTTCTGTTTCGGAAATTTCGATTCATGTTGACTTTAAGACATATCGAATTGTGATTTCATAAAGTAGGGAATACCAATGAATTCCACAGTTTTTCATCAAGAAATCATATGAAAGACACACAGTAACTGATGTTTAAAACATTGCCAAAATTATCCTTTCTAAAGCCTTAAGTAATATATACGTTAAAGGTGTCATATACTTGTAAACAACTATATTTACAAAACTTTCTTTTCACCGTTTTGTATTATATACATTTTATTATTGCAAGACTTATTATACAACAAATGTAAAAATTCAAAGTTTCCTTGTACAAGACTTTGTAAATTAGAGGTTTCGGCTACCTAGCCTTGATCACAAACACAAATATTTTTATGTTATTTTTCACAGTTCAAAACATCTCATTAATTACTGCAAGCTGTTAATGATTTAGGCTACTTAGCCAAAGTTTTGAGTAATTTTTTTTTTACTTCTTACAATTGCTTTTATTTGGTTATTTTTATGGTTTATTTTTCCATAGCCCATCTGACTATTCCCATTTGCATATTTGTACAAGCTGTTTCTCAACATATAAAATTTTAAAATGTATAATTTACATTTGCGGTTGTGATATGTAAAATATTTCCAGCATTTATTTTCTATAAAACGAGGCTCCAGTTTCGGCTTACTAACCGAATGTTGTATTGTATTACTGTTATCTACATTTGTGACTATATCATTTCGATTTTAATGAAATATTCATAACGGGTGGGAAGTTTAGGTCTATGATGAAAATATTATGTTACGTGTACATACACACATGTACATTTTCAAGTCAGTTTCTTACAGTATCGTTATACCACTTTAGAAACTAATGAATTATTGTATTTGTGTTTTCTTTAAGATACGTTCGAGATTCCTCTTTGGGTTGACCGTGGTGCGTCAGGGCATACTTCATATATAAAACACGCACTTTTTCCTTTGTGGGAAAGCAATTTGAAATAAGTTGATAAATTTCGTTCCCAATATTTGCAATATGTCGTATATGCAATGTATTATATAGGCTCTGACGTGCTACGGTCCAGTCAAATTCTAACATTTTTCCAGTCATATTGTATTCGGTTTGACTTAATCCACTGTGGCAAATAGTTCATATGTCATTTCTTTGTAAGGGAAACATTGTGTTTAACTATTACTTGAGAACACGTGATTTGGTTGGACCATTTACCTAATGAAATCCCGAAAATACCATATGTTTAACTCTCCCTGAGACACGTTGTCGTTTCGATCAATCAGTGAAAACCATTTCGTACTATTTAATAAAAAGATATATCGTTGTGTACCCTATACCCATAAAATGTTTTTATTTGAAAAAAGATAACAGTTCACAAAAAAAACTGTAAAACTTGGACACTATTCGCATAATATTATTCAGATACATCATGCCCACGGCAGAGGGTAAAAGGTGCAAATACATTTTGGCAAATACCCCGCTGCCTCTGGAATCGTTTGTAATGCATACTATTTGTGAAAAATACCACTCTAATAAACAAATCAGATTACAGCATTTTTATATAAGGTGTAATTAAAAATTAAACACTACGTATTTTGTTTATGTTGCATTTGATTAGCATTTTGACAATCAGATAGAAACCAATTCCATGTTGTTCAGACATTTGTTTAATGTTCAATGCCTTAACTTTGTGCAAAAATATTGTTAATAAATAGTTTACTGTATAGATTCTTTTTTATAAGATTCCCAAATCGCATAGACAAGTAAGTGTGTGTTACAAATTAGAAGTGGAACCATGATAAGTCAACCGTGATATATTTGCACACCAGTAAATCAGTGGCATCTTAACAACGGCACTCAGAAGAAATCAAAAAGCAATGAGCACAAAAAAAAACATCTTTAGAAAGTCAGGATACAAGGGCTTGGTACAGATACTGTCTGTCACAATTGTAAACCGCAGCATTTTGGTAACTTTCAATGCTTAAATTATAATTGTATCTCAAAATTTACACTGACTCCAAGTGTCTAGATCTAATACAAATTTCTGAGTTACATTGTATTTTTCTTGATTCGCAACAGTTTAAGATCTTTAAAAAAAAACAACAACATGTGGCATTATTTTTTAAACCATCGCCATCAACTTCTGCGTGGTGTGAATAATGTAGTCGAGTTTGTCGACATTGATGTCTTCAGCTTATCCACTGCCCCAAAGCCCAGTTGTACTATATGTCCAGTACAATCATTGGTGGTACCGCCGAAGTCCAAAAAGGTATCTTTCCTTATTACAATGCAGTATGCAGAAGTGAGTGTTATATATGATTCGATATCAACTCAGATAAATATAGGGAAAAGAATACCGTATAGATAAAACAACGGGAAAAGTCCGTAAATTATAAATCCATGGGAAAGACAAAGTCATGAAAATGGAAGACAACAAACAAACGACACAAAAATACATAAGGAGGTGAAATCTAACTGAAAATGTATATATAGTGGCATACGTGAGATAGAAATTTTGTATTGGCCAACCAATCTATGACGACCGAAAATTTTGGAGTGATGAAATTATATAAAAGACTGACCATAACCCTGTAAAAGAGTAGAGCTACAATACACTTTCCCCTGTATTTGTTTCACTCATAACTGATGATTTTTTAATATTTATTTATATTTTATCGTAAACGATTTTATGCAGTGTATTTTATGTTACAAATGTTATTAAACAGACAGAAATTTATGCTAAATCATCTATAATTTGAACTTTTTCTGACATGATTATTCATTGATTTGTTAAAGAAAATAACCAGTATTTAGCCAAATTCAAAAATAATAGAAATACTAAAGGTTCATTCCTTGTATTGCACATGGTAGATCTCCTTAGCTGAAATGTGGCTTCCTATTCAGGTATTTTTGGTTACGAGTACTTCTTGTTTAAAATAAGTCTGGTTTTGGTCTTCCAAAGTTTCGGTTTTAATGCTGCCAATTAGAGGTAACTCCTTGAAATGCGTCGTATACAGCATAGTATAAATTTACTATATCTAATATTAGTATCTTTGGATTGTCATTTTTTTTTATTTTTCTACCTACCAAAGTCGTGTATATACATGTAGGCCATTTTGATTAGTTTGTATCAAAAGGGACACTCAGAACCAAAACGTTCTACTACCATACGCTCACCTTCGGCAAAAGGGCATGTTATGTATGACCCTCAGTGGAAAATTCTGTCTGAAAGACATTCATTTGGTACATTTGTGTTAAAGCTGTCTCCAAAAGCGATAATCAATTATATAGAAAAATATTTATTAACTAATATATTTTTTCATTATTAAGAAATCTTCACAGACCACATATCAAGCTAAATCCCTAGAGTTTTTGAAAGGCTTTGGTGATTTTTTTTAATGTCCCTTGAAATGAAATACATGCAGAGGAGAAATGACTCTACTTCTGTATTATATATGTAAAGTAAAGAAATACCAAAGGGATATTCGAAGGAGGGAAAAATCGAAAAAACTGACAAACGAAGGACAACGAAGACAAGACCGAAACAATACAAGCACTACAATTTAAAACTAAAAACATATGAACAACATGGGCCCACCAAAAAAAAAAAAAAATAAATAAAAAACGTATACAGAAATATCAGGATTAATTTTCATCAAACCTTTAAAAAGCCAAACTCATCAAAGCACGGTGATCATTTAGTCAACCCGAACAAGGAAACAAAATTAAGATAATGTCATAAGAAGTTGAGGAAAATTGCTTTTGACAGAATTGCAAAATTTATCCCCTTAAAAGTTAATTTGTATTCAAAAGATGAGATTGATACAAGACAAGAAAATTAGATGCAATAACACATTTCCACTATAAATTGTATTTAAATGTATAATATACTATAATCGCGGATCACATGCTTATCGATTTGTTAAATATTGTTGTACAACGGAGTTATTTTATTGAAAATATTTCTCTCCTGATTGTCAAAGCTTAGATCGATACCAATGCAACAAATATACAATTAGGAACCTAGACTAACAACAGATGGCAGTAAGAATAAGCAATGACGTAACATATTTCATTTTTTTCAGCACACGGAAATGTTCCATTTTTAGATACAACGTGATAGCTTATAAATTATTCGTCATTTAAATAACAATTCGGTCCAACAGAATACTAATTTTTTGTTGAAAGAAATATTCGTGTTATTTTTCGTCTATTTGATTATAAAGCATGTGGAGGTTTAAACGGTAAATATTTCATATACACATGTATTTGTTTACAAAAACAATGGTTCAGTCATCAGTAAAAGCTCAATTACTCACTTCATATATGTATATCAAATTATGATCAGAAGGTGGTAATGTGATAGCTTTCAAAATAGTAGCCATCATTTGGTATATTTAGAAATCTCAAAATAGTAGTCAATTTTAAACGCTTTACAGACTTGACATCATCTTTGTGGGTGTTCATTGATAAACGGGAGTCACGGAAATCTATATAAAAATAAGGAAATTAAAAAGCCCTTGAATACGTGCTAATGAGACATAAATTGTTGAGATATAGTCGTGCATTTGATCAATATTGGTACACGTTGGACAAACAAAAGGACCATGCTGCACTTATATTCGTCCGGAACAAATAAAATTGAACAAAAGCCCATTATGTATATCATCTGTTCAATGTAAAAAGGAAAACCAATTCCATATTTTATGTGACATTAAATTCACACTTGAAAAGTTAAACTATCAAGTTTGCTACAAAGATTTGGATTCAATCGTCCTTGGCGCCGTTTCAAAAATATCCGTACGACTACGATTAGTCGTAAATCTGATCTGACTTTGTCTTCAGGGTCCAGTTTCACAAACATTAGTACGACTACCATTAGTCGTAATGTGATCTGACTTTAGGTCTTCAGGATCCAGTTTCACAAACAATACTACGACTATGATTAGTCGTAAGTGTGGGAACAAGTTTTGAACGTAGTCGTACTCATGTTTTTCTTCTATGTATACATATAAATCTAAATAAGAAGCGTGTTTGAATGTGTCGTTGTTTTCTTTGATTTCAAGCTTACTGGAGTAAATTATTTGTAGATAATCGGTTAAAAAATAACAATCCAAAGATACTAATATTAGATATTGTAAATTTATACTATGCTGTATACGACGCATTTCAAGGAGTTACCTCTCATCAGCAGCATTAAAACCGAAACATTTGGGAGACCAAAAAACAAACTTATATTAAACAAGAAGTACTCAACCAAAAATACCGAAATAAGAAGCCAAATTTCAGCTAAGGAGATCCACCATGTGCAATACAAGGAATGAACCCTTAGTATTTCTATTATTTTGAATTTTGCTAAATACTGGTAATTTCTGTAACAAATCAAGGAATAATCATGTCAGACAAGTCTGACGACTGGGTTGGCGAATACCCTCGGGGACCTAGGGTCCACCAGCAGAGGCATCATCCCAGGAGTTTCAAAATAAAAATCCAAAGATACTAATATTAGATATAGTAAATGTATACTATGCTGTATACCACGCATTTCAAGGAGTTACCTCTCATCAGCAGCATTAAAACCGAAACATTTGGAAGACCAAAAACCAAACTTATATTAAAAAAGAAGTACTCAACCAAAAATACCGAAATAAGAAGCCAAATTTCAGCTAAGGAGATCCACCATGTGCAATACAAGGAATGAACCCTTAGTATTTCTATTATTTTGAATTTTGCTAAATACTGGTAATTTCTGTAACAAATCAATGAATAATCATGTCAGACAAGTCTGACGACTGGGTTGGCGAATACCCTCGGGGATCTAGGGTCCACCAGCAGAGGCATCATCCCAGGAGTTTCAAAATAACAATCCAAAGATACTAATATTAGATATAATAAATTTATACTATGCTGTATACGACGCATTTCAAGGAGTTACCTCTCATCAGCATGATTAGGTTATGATTATTAAGAGATAATACATCTATATAGAATTATATACTAAAAACAGTGAACACTTTTGGCCCTATAGGAAAGCGACAACATAATACCGCATCTATGAAAATGTATAGGGAAGTGGAGCATATTTTGACCATGCAATTTAAATTAATGCTACTTTCACATACACAGATTTCTCTTACGTATGGCACACATTCGTAAAAGTACACGGATCTTTACGATTTTGGTCACTTTTATGATCGATATAAGAGTGGTTACGAGTAATTACCAGCCATTTACGTTTTATTACGATGTATTTACGGCAAAAACCACGGATAATTACGAGCAAGTTACGACATTTTCAAGCTTGGTATGGATTGTTACGAGTATATTACAGAACTTTACGATTCATTTAAGCTTTTACGTGTAAACTACAACCTACTAACTAGTTGCGGTTTAATTACGAGTATTTACGAGTGCTGGTGTTTTTTGCAAAAAAGTATGCAATTCTCTATATATGTATCATCATTCGACAACTGGCATCCAGCGAGACATTTATACCTTCCCGAAATCGTAAAGTAAACGTATTTGTTCGTAAAGTACTCGTACCTAAACATAATGTGCTCGGTATAACTCTTAACAATCCGTAGAGCCATTGTAAAGCGACGTGAATGAAATCGTAAACATCATTTAAGAACTCGTAATGATCCGTAACAAATCGTAAACTAACCGTAACAAATCGTTAAATAATTGTTTACGAGACATTACCGATTCTTCCGAGTAATTTGGTGGGTTACGTGTTGTTGCGACCTGTTTACGATACATGTAGTTTCGGATTGTTACAAGTTATTTATGAGTTATTTTCGGAAAATGTAATCCGTGGACAATTGTTATCAAAAATTTGCCACTACTTTTGCGGATCCTCACGAGTTTTTAACGGATACCAACGAGATATGTACGGATACTTCTGATTGACTACGAGTTGGCGAACCGTAAGGAATCGTAATAAAAACTCTTATGTGTGAAGGGAATATTAGCAACCTACATTCAATTTCATAATTTCTAGCTAGAGCTAACCTTGGGGAAAATTATTTATTTGTGGCTTTTATAGTAGTACACCATTGTGTCAGGATCGATGGAGGAGGCTGGGTAACACATAAAACCGGTTTAACCTCACATCACCATCTCTGAGTGTATATACCATTATACCTTGTTGTTTGTATGTTTTTGTTTGATACTGTTTTGCGACGTTTACATGGGGTTAATTTATTGATAGATAATTGCTATAAAGTCTTCTTTATTTTTAATGGAGGGGGGGGGGGGAGGGGGACACTTTGACTAAAATAGATTTTGCTTGTTTAATTTTCATAAGATTTTGATGAAATATTTACTTCGACCTGTAGACAAAAATATAAACATTTCAAGAAATTCGAACCACACAATCTACGGGAATAATTTCACTGTATATAGCAGTTTGACAAACACCAATTTTGATCATTGTGAAGCTTGATTTCTCTTTACTATGTATAATAGTATGTGATTAAAACAGTCAGCTGATTTTAAAGAGTTAGCTTCCTTAGGTGTTCTGTACCTCCTTAACAATATTAAAACATACTTTTAGATAATTTTACTATGTAATAATAGAAAACATCCCACATCCCATTCAACCTGTGAAATAATGCTGACATATGGGGAAAAACTGTATCCTACATTCAGAACAACACATCTAGCAGATTAACATTTAAGAGAGTACAGGAAGTTTCTTTGCACTGTAACATAACAATTATCAAATTCTCAGGGGATAGCAGATCAGATAGGAAAATACAAATAGACAAAAACAATGATCATTATTTACCAATTCACATACAAATGCATTCGTTCCTACATATCTGCGAAAATTTAATTTAATTCATTTTGTAGACTTTAAGTGTTTTAGCTATAGATACATGGGAATTCTGTTGCAAAACATTTATTCACGCGATGAGAGGCCATCAGTACTTACTATCATTTATGTAGGCGTTATGACAAGAATTGGCTGAATGTAATTTTTTCCGCAGTTGCTTGTGTTTAGATATTAGCTAGAAATTGATCGGTTATATTTGAGAAGTAATTCACGGTAAAGACTCATTAATATCATCAGTTGGACTTTTTCAAATCTTTTTTTACGTGGGGGGGGGGGGGGAGGGGGTGTAACTTGATCATTTTATGACGGGGGAGGGGGGTGCGTCGGTGAACTTGAAATCCCTACCCGAAATTATGCAAGTAATATCGAATATGTGAGACAATATCCAGGAAAGCTAACATTATATACCCGAAATTATCCAAAAATAATAAAAGGCCGTTATCATGATGAGACATATTTATACATTTAACATTTAAATCTTTTTCTTTTGATCGGCCTTTTATTGTGAAAAGTCAGCTTGAATTCTCTTCAGTGCTTTATAAAATCTGCAGAAATTTTTAAATTCCTGACCGGAATTCTCCAGAGTGTCAAAAAATCCCAACCCGAAATCTCCATCGCTTCTGTAAAATCTTGACCCGAATTTGCCGCACGTCTCGTATCTAAATATTATTGAGTTACCCCACCCGAGGTCGTAGATTGAAGAAATGTGCATCAAAATTTCACACAATGGTAACAGGTTATGTCAATTTTTTTTCTCAGATGTAACCTATCATTCCTAGTTAATATCTAAGTATAAGCAACTGAGGAAAAATTTACATTCTTTTCTCGGTTTCTAATAATTCCTGATATATTTTTTGCTATTTATAATCCTTGTTTTAGTGTCCGATGCAAAAGCATGAATTAAAATTTATGACAACATTACTTTTTCATGGAACATTATTCCCACAAAATTACAAAACTTCTCATTTCGACAAATTCGAAACAACACATTGTCACCAATATTCATGTCGGTTCATTGGATAGATTCCCATCCACGCCAGCCTCTTAAAAATCGTCCCAAACAAAAATTTGCTACCATCAGAAATTGTTCAGTTGATTTCGGACACGGAATGAAAAAAAAATGCTGTTGAGATTTCTTGTAATTACACTTGTTTCCACCGTAAAATATTTAAAAAAACATACTTTTGTCCGAATCGTTTTTAAGAAAAATCTACAAATTATGTTTAATTTGCCTTATGCGCACTATTATCAATAAATCCATAGTATTTAAGCTGGTATTATTAGATTAATGATCACATTATTCGTAGACCGTGATAGGATTATTGGCATTTGAAAACAAATTTCTTCGTTCGAATTTCCAAATGGGGATTGTATAATAAAGCTATGAATTATTTCTGTCACACAAATTTTATATAATCTAAAAACTAAGGAGTATTTCCCGCGTGCATAGCTCTCTGTTTGGCTGGTGTTGGAAAGATTAGAATTTTTTAATTTCCTCTTCAACTGTTGGAATATTGTTTAGGTTTTCAACATCATAGGCCTTGAGAACAACTGAGTCTTAATATTTGCAAAAGAATACCGAAGCGTCAAAACAGTGGGAAAAGTCATTAAATTCAAAATCCAAGGAAACGACAAAGTAATGAGAATAGAACACAACAAACAAACACCAAAATGATACATGTACATGTATAACTAAGAGAATCAAAAACAAATAATAAACTAAACAACAACAAAAAAAAAAAAAAAAAAAAAGAAGAAAAGGACAGCACAGAAACTAAAGCACTAACATTCCGGGAGTGTTAGAATGTTCTGCTCCGTTAACGACACCCGTCACATTACCAGTGAGTAAAAGACAGTGAAGTGTCAATTTCAAGGTATCTAGTCTTATACTTGATATAGAAACTTAATCGTATCGGCCAATCAATTCGTGATGACGACCGTAAAATGTTTGGAATGATCACATTAACAGAGTCTGAACATAACCTGTCTTAGAAGTTCATGAGAAAACAATCTCGCCCCGCCATAAAAGTCGCCGCGTAAATAGCATTCGTGTCAGTTACGAAATTAACGAAATTTACACATCTTGTGCATCAGAATGGTATCAATAAAAGGAGTAGTGATATGTACCAATATTCGGAAGACGAAATTCAAGTCAACAATGTTATCAAGCTAACCCAACGTTATTGACAAGAGATCTGTGAGGTTGTCAGCTAACCTCAACTCGCAAAGCACGAGTACCATGGATCCGCGAACTTTCGTAGCAATCACATGAAGTCCGAAAGGGGAGATCAGGTGTGTCGACAGGGTTAGCATCTCCAGTCATGCTAGCATCACCTGTCATGTGATTTCCATCGGAAGATCAATCCATAGAGTGTCCAGTCAGGGGAAAAGTCATGTCAATGAAATCAAAGATGAAAGAAAGGGAAAGGTCTTTCCTTTTATTGAAACATCGTACTAACTACATGTGCAAAAGAGGATAAAAGACATTAAAAAAGCTTGAAAGGTAAAATTGCAGTATTATACTAGTCCTATTTGCGGAAATGTATATAATATAAAACTCTACTTAATTCACTTTAGAAGTCTATACTTCATGCGAATCATTTTTACCACAACAGCTATTACATATATCACTTATTATAACGAAACCTCAAAACCATTGGGTATATAACCAATGTCACGCTCATAACACATGTTAGAAAGTACAAAAAATATGTATGTACTTTAACATAATAGAGACAAAGAAAATCAATGAACAATTTACTGAACAAACAACTATTTTTGAAACACTAAGTTATATTGTATTAAAAATAAGTTTATATAACGAAATACGGAGCCATTTCCTATTTTTGTTTTACAATGTTACGTAATAATTAAATTGTGCAATACGATACCATTTTATAAATCACGTGTTTTCGGTCTGGTGACATCGTGATAGAATTTATTTTACATGAAATCATTTTCCACTGGAACATAAAACTTTTTTAAATAAAAACAAATACCGATTCTTGTTCGTGCGTGGGTACTTACGGTAAAAATTTATCATTTTGATTATTCAGACTGACAAATATTATTCAAATATATCACTGTGAATCGAGTCGGTGATCCTATGGTGTTCCGATTGTTTTTGAAAACTATAGAGCATATGTCAAACTATATAATCGATCCAATACGACGTACGAGATAATGACGGCATACCCGTCTTATAATGTCTGTAAACCTCTGTCAGTGGACCTATTTGTCTTAATATTTTATACCTCAGTCAATCTGAATTGCCTTATCACTTGTATTATAGATGCGATTAGATAAGAACCGAACGTACTTTCGTCTATGGAATCTTCAATGTAAAAGAGGAGATAACTGCTCCTTTGACTTGTAAATAAAATAATTGTTTGTCTTGATTGCACGAAATGCATGAAAATAATTTAAAACAATAGTCTCACAAATCTTAGGACAGGTGAGAGTTAGTATTTTCATTTTGAAATAATAATCAAATTTTAAAGGCACATATATTTCTATCACTGATTTTGTCTTTTCTTTTTAACTCGAAACCTTATCCGTTTTTTCTCACATTATTAATTAAAAGACCATATGTAGTACTAGGTAAAGAAAGTTACCTAATGATAAAAATAAATAATTCACATTGTAGATTATACGAAATACTACACTAAGACATAACGATTTTCGGAGATTGTGTGTAAATCTTTGAAAATAAATTTTACAAAAGAAAATTTGCGGAAGACGTTTTTTTTTCAATATCATCATATTACACAAGCTCGGACGGGAGAGACAAGATTAGATTTTCTTTTGGATGATTTTTAAATGATATATCAGTACAAGAATACCGAAGCGACCAGTGGGGAAAGTCCACAAGTTCGAAGTATACGGAAAATACAAAGTGAGGAGAATGGAATACAACAACTAAACGCCACAAATTAAAGAATACATGTATAACTAAAAAAAAAAACGTATAATAAACTAAATAGAACTAAAACAAGACAGCACAGAAACTAAAGCACTAGCAATGTGAACTTGGTGAATATTAAATAAAATACGCGATGGAATCATTCCTATGCTCAGGATTGTTTTCTCTTAAATTTTTTTTTTTTTTTTTTTTTTAGAAAAATATAATATTTTGCTCTTTTTTTAATAAGATAAAAAAGGTATATGTCAATTTGATTAGTAAATTTAACGATATATACATTCTACTTCTAACAATCTTACGAATCGTACATGTAGCACGGAGATTGAGATATAAATATGTGTCCTTTTCTAAATGCTTATTTTCTAATTAATTACATTTGTGGTCAGTAACCAAACCAAATCAAATTTACAAGTAAACATATCTTCAATATCTATGTTGTTGAGAAGAGATGAAACAAGAAAGGTTTCTTTTCATCTGTCTGCATATTCAACTAAAAATGTATTTAATAAGAGGATACTGTATTATTGTAGATGTATGGTCAAACACTGCGACATTTACTTTCAATTTTCCGTTTCGTTTTTTTTAATTTTTTATCTGTGATTTTAATTTCATCTTTTTTAAATATGTCTTTTTTAACACGGACGTGGAGATTCCGGTATTGCTGCGATTATTTCGTGGAATGAATGAGAGGATTGAGTGTAGGAGATTGATGACGGACATCGACTGGAGAGGACAAAAAAAAATAAAAAAAACAAAATAAAACAAAAACAAAACAAAAACAAAAACAAAAAAAACAACGTAAAAATATCACTGGAAATAAAGAGAGTCCAAAGTTCTATTCTAATTGTTTCTATCTTTTTAAGACGCCCCGTTCTGGCAAATACAAAAAGCAGTTCATCATGTATGCATCTATTTGACACGTTTATCACAACAAACGAATTGATATATGCTTCCAAGTTAATAAAATTGATGCGTCACAATCTGTGTGAAATCTATTTGGAACTGAATTATAAAGATTTCCTGACAATTGAATTATTTTGTTTGTTGAGTTGATTATATGGAAATGTGTAGTGAATATAAAATAGGCAGAAAGAAAATCTCCATTATATTGAATAATAACTTGTCAGATAGCAAAAGAGGTTTGTTTATCTTCAGTGTATGCTATTGGGCCTATAACCTTCTGTTTTCATATTTCATATCCCTATTCATATATTAACTTATGACCGTTTTCTTTGAAATAAAAAAATCCTGTTAATGTTTTTAGTAGCACCTAAGGGCAGGGATTACATTTCACAACTTCCACGTGGTATGAAGGCTGACAGAAAAGACGTAGATTTTGTTATATTTTGAGTTCGTCCCTTCAGGAACTAACATGATTAATGTCACCCAACACAAACTATTGAATTCCAAATGAAAACCATTAATAAAATTCCATATTTTTTACTTTTTCATTTTTTTTTTTGTACACAATGTAAATATTTTCAGTGGGAGACTACGTCACATACCATCTCCCTTTGCAGCTATAGCAATTAAGACGACTTGATTGTACATGTAACTTAAAATCGGGTAATGTGACAATCTGATGACAAATCATCCGCCATTCATTCCACTTCGCCCCATTCGTGAGAAATCGTCATTTTTGAGAACACACGAAAGACACGCTGGTTGCCAACACGAAGCTTGTATTTTCTACTAAACACAAGTATTTATCAAACTGTACAATGAGCAAAATCGACGAGTTAACACTGCAATTAGCAAAACATTTGGTATATTCTAGGTAGTTAAGGTTAAAAGCAGAAGAAATACTGTTGTTTTATAATATATGCGAATTATATACATTTTTGTAAGGGATATATATTTGAATGTCTTTAACTCAACTTTCAGCGACATTTTAGGTATATCATGGTGGAAAAAATCATTATAGCAAATATTCAGAAAGAAAACCTTCAATTCCAATTTCAATTCTGGAGCTGGCATGTCAGTAATTGCTAGTAGTCCTTTGTTGATATATATTGATTATTATCATTTTGCTTAGGTTCTTCTGATACCTTTCTTAACATCAGACTCGGACATATTTTGAACTGAGTTTCACTTCGTGTATCGCTGTGTGTTTGCTTATTCCACATCCACATTGGCTAGAAGTATAGGGTGAGGGCTGAGATCTCACAAAACATGCATTTATCCCCGCCGCATTTTTGAGCCTGTCCCAAGTCAGGAACCATTAGCCTATGTTAGTCTTGTGTTTTTCAAATTTTGGTTCATTTTTTATGTTTCGTAGTTTAGTGTGTCATCCATGTTGCTGAACTAGTATGCATTATGTTTAGGGGCCTGCTGAAGCCCGCCTCCGAGTGCGGGATTTTCTTGCTGCGTTGAAGATCCGTTGGTATCCTTGAGCTGGTTTCTGCTCTGGTTGGGTTGTTGTCTCTTTGACACATACCCCATTTCCATTCTCTAATCTATTGGAGTCCAATTGGTATCCTTGAGCTGTTTTCTGCTCTTCGGTTGGGTTGTTGTCTCTTTGGCACATGCCCCGTTTCCATACTCTATTCTATTGGAAACCCATTGGTATCCTTGAGCTGTTGTCTGCTCTTTGGTTGGGTTGTTGTCTCTTTGACACGTGCCCCGTTTCCATTCTCTATTCTATTGGAGACCCATTGGTATTCTTGAGGTGTTTTCTGCTCTTTGGTTGGGTTGTTGTCTCTTTGGCACATGCCCCGTATCCATACTCTATTCTATTGGATACTCATTGGCATCCTTGCGCTGTTTTCTGCTCTTTGTCACATGCCCCGTTTCCATTCTCTATTCTATTGGAGATCCATTGGTATCCTTGCGCTGTTTTCTACTAGTTGGTTGGGTTGTTGTCTCTCTGACACATGCCCCGTATCCATACTCTATTCTATTGGAGACCCATTGGTATTCTTGCGCTTTTTTTGCTCTTTGGACGGGTTGTTGTCTCTTTGTCACATGCCCCGTATCCATTCTCTATTCTAATAAATTTATGTTAGTTATGTGATATTGATTCATGGTGTTGTTATGGCTATGCTGCAACAACATTGAATAAACAATAAAACGAACAACAGGAAATGTCAACAATGACACGTCAATTATTTTACGCCATCAAATCGGAGAACAATATCATTAAGAGTAAAAAAACACTAACATAGAGACAACAGAGAGTCTGGGTAGTCTGACACTGAGTATTAAAGGGGTTAAATCGTTTTTCTGGGTAATCAAACCTCCCGTACGTATCCCGAACTTCTGAGTATAAAACACAATAAAGTCAATATACAATAATAGACAACATGGTGACAATAGCCAGAAACGTTCAAATTACAGAATGTTATTTAATGACAATACCATAAATAAGCTTAAAACTATATCATATCAACAAGTTATTTTAACATGATCGTAATGATATACTACACTAATATTGTTAAACAAATATTTGATTAAATGTTATTGATTGGGTTCCAAGAATGTATATTGAAAGTTGAGATATTATTAATTGATATGTTGTATTGTCGCAAAAGTGATATAGATTTATTTAACTTTAGAAAGTCTGTTTATAACGTTATAATGTAAGCAGTCTTCCATTTAATTCGGCTGCCTAAAGGTATCCGTGCAGAAGAACTCAAGGTCATACAGGAAGTAATTATCAATATTCAGAAAACGAAGTGTCAGAAGGAGGGAGCAAAACAACAAGTGCACGACATTCAAGTCAACAATACCAATATTGAGAAAACAAAATGCCCGAAGGAGAGAGCAAAACAATAGGTGTACGATATTCAAGTCATCAATGTCATCGAGATAATCCAACATTATTGACAAGCGATCTGTGTGTGACATGGTAATCTCCGCAAATCACACAGCACAGCGTTTCGTGAAGAGTATCAATGAACTTTTGAAGCAATAACCAAAACCCCGAAGAAGAGAAATCAGATGCGTCGAAAGAGTAAGCATCTCCTGTCATGGTAACATCACACGCCATTTGATCACCAACGAAAGATCCATCCACAAAATATCGTATATGTTTTTAAGTTCAAAAGCTGTCAAAAATCCACAGAAAAATACGGATCCAATAATAAGAGCCGACTTCCATGGGAACAAAACCCAAAGACAACGCCTGAAGAATATGTAAATGTATCCTTTAAATGATGAGCAGCATAGTGGATGTCCTGCATGAAGCAGAGACTGCTGACTCTTCCTGAGCACCTGAGTCTATCCCCTTTTTTTTGGTTGGGTCCATGTTGTTCATATGCTTTTAGGTTTTAATTGTAGCGCATGTATTGTTTTGGTCTTGTCTTCGTTGTTCTCCGGAGTTTGTCAGTTGTTTCGATTTTCCCTACCTTCGAATATCACATTGGTATTTCTTGACTTTACTTCTAAATGTAGATGAAATTTTATTAATACAGTTTCAATATCTGGTTTTCTCAAAGCAGATATTAGTTGATGTGTAAACATTATTATTATCATAGTTGCATTGACAATGTATCTTTATCCCCAAAAATGTTCCCAGAGAGAAACATTGCACGAAACAATTGTATCGAGTGAAACAAGGCACTTTAGCCGATAGCATTTGGCCATTTTCACAGAAGCATTTTGAAGAATCCAGGTCGGTTATACATTTTTATCCTATCAGTAAGGTGACATTTAGATATACTGCCTATAATTCCAAAATAATCACATTATAATACATATTAAACAGCCTTGTATAAAAAGCACACAATTTGATATCACATGGTCATAGAAAATTATGATTTAATCCGGACCTGATAATCCCAACGATAGGGTTTCCCATATTCGCCGCCTGGAAACGCGCTAGGCAGCTCTGTGGGTTTAGCTCTTGTGATAATTATAATTCGGGGACTAAAACATGGCCAACTCATAACCAACAATGGAGAATATGACAGATTATTTCCTGTGGAATGAGTTGAAGTAGTAGCTGATTAAGGATGCTGGCTGGTCATGTTTTGGTCTTTGTCAGATTTTCGGAATCCTCGGGTTTTATCCATTTCTTAAACATGAAGATTTTTGCCCATGATCCCTTACTTTTTCTTTTATAATTCAATCATATATACCGTAAAATGGTAATTGACAAACTCTTATGAAATCCTTTTTATTTTTTGCATACATTTTTGAGAGACTGAAGTTGCCAATGCAAAGACAAGGAAAAATCCAGAGAAAACCCATTTCCTGCAAATTTTCAAGGCCTAATAGCTCTAAAATGAGCACATGAACCTATATTTATTTCTTGCTTATTTTTTTACTATTCATATGTTCTCTCAAACTAAAACACCTATTTCAAATCCTATTTATTTCCTATAAGACCACTGATCATCTTTAACTAACCAACGACGGTGAAGTCGAACGAATTAACAGCTAGAAAAACCAATCCAAATGACACGTATTATACAATATCAAGGTATAAGACAAAAATATGCGGGGAAGATATTGATTTAATGACTACATATCAAATTACAAAGAAATTCAATTGTCAATTTTATACACGCAAAAGATGAGATATGATTATTTGATGTCTTTCTTTAATTACATGAACGGGGACAAACTTTTGATCGTATATTCGACTTAATGGAAATATAAACGACAATGTCTAGCTGAACATGCAGCCTTTTAAATATTATTTTAAACTCGTTTGATTATACCTTTTTCGAAATAAATGAAATGTATGCAAATATTTTTCCTTACAACGAATTACACTATTACCAGTAAGTACTTCAAAATTATAATTACAATCAATAAAGGGTAAAAATTACATGGACCTTCCAAAACAATCTTAATTGACGAAATTACATGTATATACATATCAAATGATGGGAGATGTTTTGCCGAATTCACAGTGCGCTAAGCCATAAATGCAATGAGGATTTTCTTAATTTTGTATAAAGTTTTTAATTTTCAACCATAGATAGCTGGCTAAGATTCCTGACATTATTATGGGATGGCGAGAAGCTTTTAATCTTTGAAAAATGGCTAGCTGTGGATTACAAGTTTAAGCTTTTCGGTAACATTTTATAAATTTTCGCCCGGCCTGGAATAAAATGACAATTATTATAACTGGTATAAACGAAGATCTATATAAATGCTCAACACAGAAAACAATTTACACTTGAAAGAATGATAAAATCAATAAATCATAAACTATTCTAGATTTCATTTGCTAATGAATTATAATGTCATTGTAAATTAAATTACTGTGTTGTTTCTTGGAATGATTGTATTGGGACGTAGATTGAATATTGATTATAATGACAAAGGGAAGGTACTCGATGTATTCACTGAAACTCTCTATCAAGGATTATTCCCTTTAGAGTATTTTTATTGTCTTAATACGTAGATTTATCGGGTCAATTAAATTCATATCGGGCGAGGCACCGCCGAGCCCGATATTAATTTCATTGACCAGATAAATCTCCGTATAAGGACAATAACACACTGTATAACGATGGAATTTTTGGTTTTTTACGTGTAAAAGCTGGTTTGTTTTTAATTTTGGGGATTGCGTATATGATACATAACATTATTATCAGATGTTATTATTTTTTAAGTTTGCAAATCCTAGCAAATGCCAATAAAATTTCAAGATTTAAAACTTCGAGATTTAAATATGTTCGCTTTATACTTAAAAAATTAATCTTTATTAATAAGTACATGAAAACATTTTTTCTTATTGTTTCCAGTGTAAATATTCATAATTATTCTAAAAAAACTGAAATCATCGTTATTAAAATGGTAAAAAATGGTTACAAAATATTGCAAAGTTCTTTGTATCTGTGATCAAAGCTTGAAGTTGCTAAAAAGACTGGTACAAGACTCACTAGACTGACATTTCCTTAGGCTCCTCTATACTGTTACCTTATGAAATTCAAACGTTGTTCTGGAGTCACCTTGTCCATAAAACAATGAGATATGCACGAAAAATCACAAAATTAGCAATTTGCGGGTAAATTTAAAAACGTGTCGACTTCGGGCGGCTCGATATATCTTGTTAAAATCAAAACATACTTTGTTAATATAAGTATCTTTGAATTGTCAACTGCTAATCAATGCTAAACATCAAAGCTTCAACTCCTCTTTCGGGTTTTAATTTAATAAAGTTTACCTTTGACTTAATGAAAAACGTCAAGTAAAAAGCATATATATTTCTTTGTGAAGGAAACATCTCTTTGAAATTTTATCTGTTAGACTTCGCCTTTTATTTGTTTTCTTGGCCCGTTTTATTTTTCCATTAAAAGATCATAACTTTGCCCTGTTGAGCTTATTTTGTACAAGTTATTGTCGTTCTGTTGATCGTTGTGGTAAATTTTTCATCCATTTCTAATCGCACCCTCGCCGAAACACGTATATCTGGTATGCGTAAACTTTATTTGTCACACAAATATTTATTTGTCAAACGAACTTTGCTAGGCCATCTTTAAATACATTAAATATTGCACAAACAAACATCTGATTAATAATACTTATGTATAACGCACATGAAGGATATGATATTTATCGTTAGCCCAAGATGCGAACGCGTTGTACTGGTCTTGATTCGGAAATGCAAATGTTCATATTTCAGTTTGTCTAATGCAGAACACACTTTTGGTATACATATTCAAAATTTAGCAATAGAACTTCGTGTTGCTCATTTACAAGCTTATCCACGAACGATCTGCACAAAGAAATGCTGCAATCACAGAATTGTCAAAACTAAATGCTAAGATGTATGGGACTTAAAGGTCCAAGTCAGCTATTGCCATCACTTTGCGTTCGTCGTCGTAAATTTTCCTTTAAAGATCTTTTCTGAAACCACTTGTCTAATTTCGCAAACTTTGGTGGACTGGTACTTGGGTGGTCTCTTTCTAAAATTTTGTTCGGCATCCCCGACTTCCAACTGACAAGGCTGGTGTTACTAAAAATAGAAAAAGAAGGATTAAAAAAATCTTCTTCTATAAAACTGCCATTGCCAGTTGAAACCGAAATTACCAGAAATGGCCCTTAGCTGGTCCTCTTTCAGAATCGTGTTTGATGAGCCAGACTGTCGAACAAGCTGGCTGGCATAGCCGAGCGTAGTTTAACACGATACCCTATGGGAAAATTCATTTATAAATGTTTTGTCTGAAACCGCTAGGCCAATTAGAACAAGACTTGGCAGCAGTGGTCCTTAGACCTCCTCTTTCAAAAATTGTGTCCGATGACATACGACCATATAGGAAAGCCAAGATGCCTGCTGCACTTAAATGTTAATCCTGCTCAAGATTGAGAAGTTAATTTTAGGTGAGCAATACATGCTCTTGAGAGCCTCTAGTTTTGTTATCTCATGCTTTTAATTTGGTTGTCCCAGTTGCAAGTTTTTTCATACTAGTACTCACGCTCCAAAAATAAGTATGATATGCATGTATAACAACGTAATCAGTTGTATTATCTAAAATAAGAATTGAAATCATTTTATTTGCGTCATAACAAGATATATTTGACCCCTATCATGCATGCTCTGTGTAATTGTGTGGAAATAATATTTTTACCTATTTAATTTCACTGAGATAAGACAAGCCGAGGAAAATCGGAATGGCCACCAAACAATCATATATCCAGAGATAAAACGTAGATCATAGGGACAGGACACAAAAACAAATGTGAAAAATGATGAGCAACACTGATCCCACAAGAACAATATATGAAAAAGGAGGGGTCAACTCAGATTGTCCGGATGGAAACGTTTTAATAAATGAAAAATAAATATCTGATACATATGGTCAATATCTATATGTTCAATACAGAAAGCAATCGACGCTTGGAAAGAGCATTAATCAATGAGATTCCATTCGAACTTTCATTTGGTATAGAATAAATCATTATGATTTCATTGTAAATTGAATTACAGAGTTGTGTCTTGTGAATGAATATATTGAGACGTAAAATGAATACTAATTATAAAGTGAAGATACTCAATACATTTACCAAACCTGTCTTGCTTATCAAGGTCAGTATATGAGCTACACCTCAGCAGGAAAAAACCAATTTGACTAATATTTCAAATGAATATGATTTTTATTATATGTTTTTTTTTATTTGTGGAAATTTAACCTGTATTTTGCTCAATCACTTAAATAGTGGCATATTGTGACTAGCAGCTAGTCATTTATCATGTACATGTAGTTGGTTGAACCCTACAATATACATGTACATAGTATAAACGCAAAGGAAAAGTGCTGTCATTGGTAAATAAACAAAAAATGTATTTATCGCAAAACTTAACGTTGTGACACATAATCTACAAATGTGCTGATTTATCATTTAAATGTTTGGCTATCTTGGTATTAGAAAAATGTTTTACATTACAATTATATAACAGTTGATTACTGGGTACACGTCATGTGATTATTTTAATGTTGATTCACCTATTTTATGTTAAGTAGTCACAGGGTAAAATGGAAAAGTTTGTTCTGTTTGTATCGATACCTGTACTTCTTTTTGGAAGATTTGATTCTTTTTTATTGGAGACGAACGAACAAAACCCGGGAAATGACCTCTCTGGAAAACATATGACACAAGTACTAGACATGCTGGTAGAGGAGAGAAAGTTGCGAGAAAAACTTGAAGAATCTATGACAGAAATGCATAAGGACTTTAATAAACAGTTGAAGGACATACAATCAAACATAAAACCAGCTCAGAATATAAAGAATGAGACGGACGTGCTGACGAGCGAACTGTTGGAGACAAAGCAAAACCTTTCAGCACTTGAAAACAAATTTACATTTCTGCAGAACCTACACGAGAGGTTACAAGACAATTTAGCGTTATGCCATAATGAAACGACACATTTGGGCAACGAAATTGGTGAATTGAAACATACGAAGGACATTATTCAACTTTTGGACATTGGTCAGTTTAGAAACCTCATTCAGGAAATCAAAACCCAACTGACAACAACTGAAGACAAAGTCAATTTACTGGGTTCCAACCAACGGACCAGGGGTCAAGATTTCTTGGCATTGTACAATCAAACACTAGAAATGAGGTCTACTTTGGAACAAGAACTGAAAAAAGGTAAGGTCAAACGAATTGTTAAAGACCTGTCAACCTAACTATACATATTAACTGTCGGATAAGTTTAAGTTTTTACTAACATCCGAATTTTAAAGATAACAAGTTGACATCTTTCCTTATACTGTATAACTGCTCCCTAATAATATGTAGTTAAGCCAGTAATTCTTTTGCATTTTCGCAAATATTTGTATTGGTAATTCACCCTGTGTTTATTAAATTAGGGGGGGGGACTTAGCTATTAGTCTGTTGATAACAGATATGTCTACAAAACTTAAAGGAAAATTAGTTAGTAATTCCACTATGAAAACAACTGTAAGTTATCTGGCTATGTTCACCGATTGGCTACAAGACAAAACTGTACCTCATTAATACGTATAACATAGAACAAATACATTTATTATTCATGTACATATCATAAAAATGAAAAGGAGAAACTATATGTTGGGTTGTTAACGTCAATATATTTCACACAGGAATATTAGAGTAGGACAAATTGAAAATCAGATGACAAATGATAGTCGCATTGGTGAGTATAAAATACATATTGAATACCTTTCTCTAAGTGGTTTCTGTGCCATCGATATCGACTTAACTTTGTCCCATATTCAATGGGGATGAGATGTCGTTGGATTATAAATCACGTAAACATTATTCACATGGCAAGTTGAATAAAGACTTTATGTCATTTTCAAATAAAACCATTCGAACATTCGATCTCGAGAAAGAGGAGAAACAAAATAAATTCCGACAAAGTATCAACCCAGAGAATAACAATTCGCAAAGGCACCTCTTTGCTGTACTGGTTTAATGCTTACCAGTCGCATTATTTTACAATTACGGAAACAAACAGTTGGGATACATATAGGAATAAACGGGATGCCGATAGAAAACAGCGATGGGAATGATCTATCATAAAATCAAGGGTTTCGCTAATCAGAGCAGGATAAGACAGATGCGTGTGGTCAGGTTAACAGTTGACGTAAACACAGCTATGGTTCACGTATAAAAAAGTGACACAAACATATCTATTCCATTTTTTTTTATTATTTATTTTTATTTATTATTTATTTATTTTTTTATTTTTTATTTTTATTTTTATTTTCATTTTATTTATTTATTTTTTATTTATTTTTTTTTGGGGGGGGGGATTATACTTGAATAAAATACAATTGACACATTATGAAATGCGTGGTCCCGTTCTGTACATCTCAAATAAGTGGTAAAAGTTATTTCTCCTTTTTCGCCCACTGAATTTAAAAAAAAATCTAACAGAATGATTATCTGAGCGATGATTGGCCTAAAGTGTAAGTATGGATTAAATAGTTTGCATGAATTGGCGTTTATAACAAAAATACAATAAAGATTAGACAACAAACTCTTTATCCAATATCTATAAAGACTGTAAGTGTTATTAAATACAAGCAGATTGGTAACTTGTTGTCTGCTTAATGTCTAATTTAAAATATTAGTATCTTAAGCACACAACCAGTTCAATAATTTATCAAGGTAATCCACCAATAGGGTGGGATGGAACACCAAGTGCAACGAACATTAATCCCCATCGGAAAAGTGGTTGGGGTACAGATAATTTAGCCTTCTATAGCAGCCATTGTCCTAATCTTTTTCCGAAGTCTGTAAGGAGATTGGCATTCTCCAAAAGCATAACCCACTGTGGTCCACGGACATGCTTCCCGTATTATGACCGTAGAATCGACAAGTAGAGGGTATCTCCTATGACAGACGCGCTTTGGAAGTACTACATTGTACTAAGTATATGATATTAACGTATATAGTGTGGTCAAATACTGCATATGTTTGTAGAGGTTAAACAGTGATCAGTTATTTTTAAAATATTGTTTTGTTTTCAGTTGCGTTAACAGCGTGTGTTTCTTCCACCACGACTTTTTCCACTGGGAAGAACTTAATATTTTCCAATGTACGATACTCTAAAGGAATAACAGACATGGGAACATTTAAAAGGAGTGGAGTTTTCAAAACTGAAGAAGAAGGGTTATATATGATATCCGTAACGGTATTGTCTGCTACTGGTGACAGTGCTGTGTATATCAATATTAACAATTCCAAATTCATAACTGTGTATATTGACAGTTCTTCCGGTTGGCATACTGGAACAGGTGTAGCAGTGGTTGATCTAAACGTAAATGACACAATAAATATTTCGTCTGGATGGAGAGAGACCCAAGTATTTGGAAAACACACGGAGAGTTGTCTTTCTATCGCAAAAATACATTAACTGTATTGTTATTTTTTATCAGCATGCCGCTGTACATGTACCGTGTATCTTTACAATGATTCAAGTTAGATTAAACATAAAAACATATACACGTTCTTAGCAGTAATTGCCACCTTACTATATACATGTAAATTGTGTTTGTATGAGTCAAAAATATCTTGCACGACTAGACGCAACGTAAGTAATCTCGCAAAGGAAAAGATATATATCTATGATATAATTTCAAAAATATATTTTCTAAATTGTACTTTGTATTTTCGTAATAATAATTGTGCTGGTTAATGATGAAAAACAACGTTGAGTTTAGCAAAAGAAATATATAGACGGACATTAAAAGTCTCAGATCTGAGCGGTGTCACCACATATATGACTTTTCGAACAGATCTATACCTTGTGACCAGAGTGCCCTATTTGCTCAAAATCGTATCTTTTGTTCATAATTTTCTAATATTAGGTACAATTGTACTTCATTTCTAAAAATGAAAAGCCTGAAATAAAAGTACAAAGAGCAGCATGTCTAAAAAGAGAATTTTCAAATAAAAATGAACAGTTATTAAATAGTTCGAATCACGGAATACTGAAGAAAAAGGCGTCCTGTCCACATTTTCTTTACTATTATTGTGTTGATACAGTTTAAAACACACAAAGGATCAGAATATAGCAGTCAAAATATTAATTATTAATGAAATAAATGGAAAAAAGACATTAACGCAAATATCCACAATTTATCGGTTGATATGATTAAAAACTGGTCAACCATCTCTTCAAGATTGTAAAGTCCAAAAGTATTCTACCAACATTACAACGTTTGATGTGGAATACGCCAAAAAGACACGAAGAAGTTTACTGGTTGTTACGTCAGCTACTTTGTAATTATACGACATGTGTAAATTAAATCAGAATGCCAGAAATGCGCGCTGAACTCAAGAAATGTAGTACCAATGTTTATTTTAAATGTTTGCCCTTTTAAAAAGGAAACTAGACAATGAGAACAACATTCAGGTATCTCCCTTAATCAAGTTACCCAGGGGAGATAATAAGGTTACCTCTTTTCCCAACGGATGACAAGTTCAGTTACCTCCCTTTGCTAAATTTGTTATAGGGGATAAGTGACCAGTTTTTCTCATTCAGTGAATTAATTTTTGATATTTGAAACTTTATTACAACAATAATATAAATGAAGTACCTCCATGAGGTACCAAATATTTATATCTTATGTTTATTATGACACATGACACAATTTTTTTTTAAATCAGTAACAACGAGATTAACCATAATCCACGTTTTAGTCAAACCGTTTATGTCAAAACTTCAAATACGTCGAGGTAATTTATCGTTCCGGTCATTCGAACATTTTGATATAGTCTTTGTCAAGTTGGGTACATTACAAAGTCTCGGGTCATAGTAAAATTTGCGTGTACTAACCTCACTGTATTGAAGATCCTACTTGAAAAACAAACATCGATTCTTTTAGAAGTTCTAAATCATCCAAAGTTTTCATTGCTCATCGAATTTTTTTATGTGTTTCCATAACCGTTAATTTGTTTAAAACAAAGAATTTTCAGTACCTTGAAACCTCTCATAAATGTCAACAAAAATGTACCGAGTGAATAAAACAGGCGATCAAAATCCAAACACAAGGCTAACTCCTCCATAGAACCATACAGTAATCATGTTATTATATACAAATCAGATTCTATAGCAAAGCAAAGAAAATAAGAATAAAACGAATAAAAAACTTAGAAATTAGCAATGCATCTCTCTCTGAAAAAAGAAGCCCTATCAAAAGAAGCTCTATGGGGAAAATCATATCCTTCTCCGCTAGTTCACCACGATTGCTTTCAAAACACGTATTTCACTTAATTACAGAACGTGTGGTTTTATTGCTCATACTGTTTGGATTACTTTTATAACATTTTGTCGAGATAGTTCCCCGTTACCTGGATTTTGTGCATTTGGTTTCATTAGTGAAAATTTGGAATTCTGGAAGTGCGCACTACACACAAATGTAGTGCCTGATATTATTATTCACGTGTGTCACAGTTCATGTATGCACGCTTTTCCAATACAAATCAATGGATAGAAAGGACAACATGGCTGAATACCTAAAATGTTATTTTATTATTTTATTGGGTGCGAGATACCGTTTATATTACGTATCTGTAACTGCTTTTATACATGTGTAACACATATTTATTTTGAATACTTGATCATAATACAATCTTAACAAAATCATTAACAAAGTCATTAATTCCGTATATCCCTCTGTCAAGAACATTATCAACTACTCTTTCCCTTTCTTTAGACATCCCATTTTTTATTATTTTTCGATTTTTGTTTATTAACTTCTTCATGTCGGAAATAAATTTCTTCATTATTTTCTCGGAATTTTCTTCCGTAGATTTGATTTTTCTCTTTAAAGATCTATCGTTGTTTTTCCAGATACTGTCATCTTGTACCGGAAGTCGTTTGTTGAAGAAACGACCGTTTAATTCTCTGTAAACTTCCGGTTTCATTTTATATCTTGCATTTACGTCACTGCGTACTATAATGAAACCTGATGGATGCTTCCGGAAAGATTTTTGACTATCCGTAACATCTGTTGTCAAATCATTGTCTAGGCTACTCTCTAACTGATAGCTTCCTGCAGTTTGGAGATTCTAAAATGAATTGCATATTAATCAAATTATTGAATAAAGTAAAAATTGGGACATTAAAGTAGAGAAAACATGTTAAGAATTAGTAGAAGACATGAAATTGTCTAATCATTTGTGTAGCTCATCTGACGGGAAATCATTTTCTTTCAGGTGAAAACCAGTGTCGACATTATGTTAATATTATAAAACAACAGCTAACATTGATATACAGTTGTATTATGGGAAAATTCAATTTCTTTTACTCTGTGCACATTTATACATCTTTTGACTCGTTTGATAAATTCTGATATATCACCGCATGGTGGTTAAATGCTTGTTTTTCCCGCCAAAAAACGTTCGGAAAACCTTTTGGAGTTTTACATTGTCTTTAGAGAAAAAAGATTCTAAACCTCTTGACGCGTTAAATAGGAAATTTATAACGTGCTTCTGCATTGCAGTTTAGAAATGAAAATTTAATTATTTCGAGTTTATAAATTTCATAATCATTTACTGTAAAAGAAGTTTTGTTTTTCGAAAATTTCTTTTGAATTTTGGAAATACCTTACCAAATCCTTCGTTTTATTATCTCATTGGACCTAGACAAATTAATATTTTACATACTAGACTTCGTCATTGTTGCAGTCCACATAAGGCTGATTTATTTAGAGTTAATTTGATTAATGACCCTAACTGCATCTGTGGGTGCCCGTCGGAGGATGCTATAATTAATTTTTTTTTCTAGTATGTCCCCTATATACACATCCCCGAGCTCAATTAATTAATTATATTCAACCAAATCATACAATAGAATATATATTATTTGGATCAGATATGTTGAGTGACGAAGTGAATAAATATATTTTTGAAAATGTTCATAGATTTATACACCAAACAATTAAAGCTTTATTAAACAATGTTGTCAAAAGGCGCATTCTTTACTGAAGCGGGTTGAAAAGTTTTTATCCCTGAATTCTATTTTGAGAGGTTTGTCCTTGAAAATCAGCATAACAACGGTTATTGAATTTTATTGTAAAACATTTATGCCAACTTCGAAATATCTCCTTTTATTGTCTTCAAATAATAATAATAACAATAATACTAATAATAATAATAATAATAATAATTAAATTTCCAGGATTCACACACGTCACGCAATCCTGGAAAAGTCATGAAAATTTATGTTGGCTAAGAAAAAAAGCCTTGAAAAGTCATTAAAATTGAAAAATGTCATCAAAAAGAATGGAAAAGTCGTGGAATTTGTTGTTTTGGTCACTAATGAAAATGACTTAAAACAGCAGTTATCTTTGTCATTTAGATCACACTGAAATTGTAGCATATTGTATATCAATCCACATTAATACATTTGTGCTAGGTAGAAAGCACAGACAGCTTAAACTTTGATATCACAAGGTCATCGAAAATTCTGAATTATTCCTGGAAAGATCATGGGAAAGTCATGAAATTTGGGGAAGAAAAGAGTGTGGGAACCTTGGTCATTTCTATTTCCCTATTTCCCTATCGTTATATTGTGAGTAAAATAGAGAATAAACAAGATAAATGATGTATATTTCACGATATAATCATCGTGTTACAGTGAAATACCCGTAAAAAAAACAGAAAAAAATATAAATAAATAAATAAATAAATATCAGCAATAAAATGAAATAAAGTAAACCATGGACAAATTTTGATCAATTACTTCAAAGTGACCCGATTACTCATTAGTACAAATTTTTAATTTGGTATGTTTTAAACGTGTTTACTTTCTGAAATTGCTAGAATCTCAGAGCTGTTTGGTTCTCTCTTTCCGTGTTGGCTTTTATTGGCTTAGAATTATTTTGCATCCCAAGCTTTCAGAATCCAGATGAAATGTAGGGTAGCATTGGTCTGAAGTGAGAACACGTATTTCTGGAATAAAAAGTGCGTCATTAAGTCTAAACAGAGGTTTTTAAAGCGAACACTTACCTTGTGAGGAACAAAAATCTGTTTGGAATTTTTAACTAGGATAAGCAAAATTGAAATATAAATCACAAAACAATTATAATATACCATCATCTTTGTATGAATTTTCACCGAAACAAAACATTCATAATATACATCTAAAGTGGCCGATATCCTTATATATACATGTATAACAATAATTAATTACGAAGATTTGACATAAAAAAAATCATAAAAATATATCACAATCAATTATAGGAGCCGTAATACATGTAATATTACGTAAATAGTACACCCAATACTTGCCCAATACACGTACATCTATACTTTTATGTACATGTTATTGACATAAGATATATATTGTTTATCATCGTCAACAATAATTTCCGGTCATCTTTTAATATGTGCCCATTTCACGTCATAATATGCAAAGAAACAGGGTATACAGGAAACAATTTCCAAAAAGGTGGGCTTTTTTTATTTCCTTTTCACGCTAAATTCACATATCATGTGGGAGGATTAGATGGTTAGACGCATATATAAGATAAGTGATTTCTTAAAAAAAAGGTCATCTTTGTACACCATGTGTTCACGTTGATTAAAAACTAAATAAGCAAATAAATAAATTAAATAAATAAATACTGTAAATTCGGAAATTATTGCGATGTTTTTATTATTGCCAAAAATGCGACAGGATTGTAATCGCAATAATTTAGACTCGCATATTGGAATTTTTTATATGGCAAGAATTAAAAAAGCGTTTTTGGTCTAAAATTACAAAATCACAATAATAAATGCACGCAACAATTTCTGAATTTACAGTAGATTAATCCATGAAATATAATTATAAAGGAATAATTTAATTAGACTTGTAACAGACAATGTGATTGGTTGTTAATGGTTGGACAAGTTACATTATATTGTATGCATTTGTAATCAACTTTGGATACTGTGCAGTCCGCGATTTAAGTATTCCTGGGTTTAATAAGTTATTTAAATTATTCTATCTGCAATTTTAGATCAGATTAAAAAAAAATTATAAGGATTGCTATAAATTTTGGAACGGGTTATACAGTACTTTGGCCAGTTTACCATTATACATAAACCTCTTCGTTGTTTTATGCAGCGTAAACTGCCTCAAAGTAGGTTATATCGTATAAACTGTTACAAAATTAAAAACAGTCCTTAAATATATTTAGTAGAAATAGGAATGGTGCATTTAAGAAGTGTACTCCACTTCCTGAATACATATTTGAAGTCCGCAGTTCAAATTCCTTAACATAATCGGTCATATTCGGTAAACGGAAGATTTTACTATTCTAAAACAATAAAAACTCGGATGTGTCACGAAAAGCAAGTCAATTTATAAGAGTCTGTGTGACATTCTACAAGATGCAATCTCACAGCTGAATGTGAAAACACTCGACAAATAAATCAACGAGACAATGTCTTCTGTACGGCGACTGAAAGTGAATATTTCTGTGCGATCAACAAATGGTTTACTATATTTAAATAAAATTAACAACTTCTTGATTTTCCTGACTTCTTTAACTTGCCATAATGTCATTACATTTAGAAAGTTATAAATCAACTACTATTATCTGCCTCTCTCTCTTTCAACTCACTTTTCGTGATTTTTCGAAATTTATCGAAATTTATCTACAAACATGCATCTGTGCACCGAGTTTTGTTTCATGCAAGTAGAAATATCTTGAAATCCAAATGAATATCCCATTTTTTTTGTAAAACGGTAATGCACAAATGCCGCAATTTCACAAAAAGTAAAGTAAAAAATACCTAATGAGGAGTCGACCATTGCAGGAGTCGACCATTGCAGGATATACTCATTAATTTCGAAAAGTTTAGTCATAGCACAAAAAAATATTTTCAAAGTACTAGTATCAGTTAGTACATTGCTTTTCGGTTTATTGGTAAGAAAATGATAATAAATACTCTAATGTACATACAATGCATTATATATTATATATATGTTATTTTAAAGAGATGTAAACAGGCGTTATTTTTTTTTCTTTTTTCCCCTTGTTTAATTTATTTAAATATTCCTTCTTTTTCTGTTTGTTTTATACAAAGTTTTGCATATAAACATAACAACTCTAACACAAAAGACAAGAGGCTCTCAAGAGCCTGAATCGCTCACCTGGCAAACAATGACTATAAACTAAATTAATATATTAATGTTTTTTGTAAATTAAACTGAGTATTTAAGGTCACATAAAATGCTGAAAATACCTTTAAAAGCCTTTCAAGAACCTCTGGAAAGAAATGGGCATGAGTTCTCCCTATGCTTGATTAAGATACAGTCATGGTCAATCTGATGATTCACAATACAAAATACAAGCTTTAATTCATCTTCAAATACAAGTATAAATCTTTTGGTCTATATGTTGTCTTCGTTTTTAAAATGTTTGAAAGAAGTTATGTAAAAATTGTGGGTTAAGGCGTTTTATTGTACTTGAAAAGGAAATATTGCAGGAACAATCATGCTAAGTTTCATCCAAATCCCCCTAGTAGTTTCAGAAGAGAAGATGTTTGAAAATTTGTTAACAACGATGATGACAGACACCAAGTGATGGCAATTAAAAGCTCACATATTATGAAGTTTAATCATTGTTATACAACATTCTCATCATCACCATTCACTAAGGATACCATGTTTACTTTAAAAACCAAATATTGTTGAAATCCGAGCAAGTGTAAAAAATGGCGGGAAAATGGCAGCCATTTTAAAAATGGCCGTCCAAAACAAACTTTCATCATCACCATTCAACTCGGGATACCATGTTTGCCATCAAAGTAGCTTTCATCTTCATTTTATTTCTATAATTCAGGAAAAAATAGCAAAAAACAGCATTTTGACTCCTATGTTCTATTTTTAGTAAGAGCGGACATGTTTTTCGACCAATCCAAAATCCAACTTTTTGCAGGATACCCTAAGGAACAATCTTACCAAGTTTCATTTGATTTTGAATAGTAGTTTCAGAGAAGATTTTTGAAATAAAACATAAAAAAAGCCAAAAATGTCAAAAAGGGCAATAACTCTAACATCAGTTGACAGATGTTCACGAAAATCAGCACACAGGTAGCTCTCATCATGCTGAACACTTTCAACCTGCCAGAATTTGCCGTAACCTGATGATTTTTGAGATATTTACGAAAAACTGTTGTTTGACCCCTATGTTCTATTTTTAGTAACAGTGGCCATGTTTTTCGACGGATCAAAAATCGAAGCATAAACTTTGTGCAGGATACCCTAAGGAACAATCATGCTAAATTGTGTCCAAATCCATTCAGTAGTTTCAGAGGAGAAGATTTTTGAAATAATAACACAAAAACAAATTTACACGCAATCAAAAGCTTTTTTTCATTTTCTACAGTTTGCCATCTATAAGGCATCAACAGTTATTTTGACATTTAAGGGACAAAACTTTAACTCCTAAAGGGCTCATTTAAACATTTTGCAAACTAAGGGAAATGCTGTGAAAATGGTCAATTTTGATGTTCTAAGGGGAATAACTCCTAAAAGGAATGATCATACAACTTAATAAGTACAAATTTCAAAAAAAAATCAAGAAAAATGGGTGGTTACATCTTCTTCAAAATTTCAAAGCAGGTAGATCTTGAGGTGTTGAACACTTTAGCTTCCCATCAGAATTTTGATATCTGTCACCATTTTTGAGTTATTTGCAAAAAACTGCAATTTACCTATTTTTAGCCATGGCAGCCATGTTTTTTTACAAATCAAAAATCCAAACGATAGTTTAGTAGCACTCATGCCAAGGAACAACTGCACTAAGTTTGGTTGCAATTAAACTTATGGTGTAAGAGAAGTTAACGATTTTATTACAATGAATAAAGACTGCAAAAATGGTCAATTTTGACGATCTAAGGGGAATAACTCCCAAAAGGAACGAACCTACAACTTCGATCCTGTTACAAATTTTGTAGATCTTTGTGTGCCTAACAATATGAAATTTAAATTTTTCAAATTTCCTTTATAGTATCCAAGATATTGAGCTTAATAAGTGCAAAATTTGAAAAAATGCAGAAAAAGGGCAATAACTCCTACATGGGTCGTTGGATCTTCTTCAAAATTTCAGGGCAGGTAGATCTTGAGGTGCTGAACACTTTTACCTTTTGCCAGAATTTTGATATCTGTTATGGTTTTTGAGTTATTTGCAAAAAACTGCAATTTACCCCTATGTTCTATTTTTAGCCACGGTGGCCATGTTTTTTTACGAATCAAAAATCCAAACGTTTTTGTAGCACATATAGCAATAAACAACTGTACGAAGTTTGGTTGCAATTGGTCTGATGGTGTCAGATGAGTTAAGGTTTGAAAAAGTTTACGGACGGACGACGGACGACGGACGACGGACGACGGACGGACGACGGACGACGGACGGACGACGGACGCCAAGTGATGGCAATAGCTCACATGACCCTTCGGGTCTGGTGAGCTAATAAAGCTTTCAAGTACACCCTTTTACTGATTACTATATACATTGCATATGCACAAAAAGAACGGGGCCTCGTTGGCCGAGTGGTCTAGGTAGTTCGTCATGACTACTAATGATCACTAGCCTGTCAACACTGAAGTTGTGAGTTCGAATCTCAGCTGTGGCGAGATGTGTTCGACTCTGATCTTAATTGACAAGGTTTGCCACTTTTTCTACCGAAGGTACTCCGGCTTCTCCCACCAGTAAAAACCTCCCACCGCGAAATAGCTAAATGAACTGAAAATGGCGTAAAACCCAAACTAAACAAACACACAAACACAAAAAGATTCTCCATGTTCACGTATGTGAGAAGGAACGAATATGGAGTAAGATTTCAAGATGACAATATCCCATTTCAAAACTGAACAGACCTTTACTGAATTTTACTTAGAACGATGATTTTGAATCCTTCGATATATATATAAACATAAATCACTCATTTATAACACAATTTTATTTTTAAAAAGTGTGTATCATTGACATGTACAATACAGAAATGTGAAATAGTGTATAAATAAATATCACAGTAAATTTCTTAATACTGTTAAGGAATGGCACAGATGTCATGTAAATTCCGTTTTCATTCATTTTAAGCGTTTGTTCTCTTTTTCCCCTATAAAGAATGGAATAATAAATTCGTCATCTTCTTCATCGTCGACGTCTAAATTTATCGGTTCAGTGGCAGTCTGTCGATTTTTTCGTCGCTGAAAATGTTTTGATTTTTAAATTAGACAAAAATGTAGCGAAAACCATGTAAATGTACAAAAGTATATATATATATATATATATACACGGAAATATTTATCCCATCCCTGATTCAGCAACACATTTTTTTTTACATGTACATATAGATTCTCATTCAGGTACGAGTGGGTTATGGAATTTCTCCACCCGAGATAGTTGCATTTTGGATTAATTGTTTTGGTTAAAATCTAAAATTTAACTATCGAGGGTGGAGAAATTCTATAACTTATGAGTAAATTGAAGGAGAATCTGTTTCTCCTATGATTTTCAACAAAAACCTCATTTTGTTTACATGAACGCATTTTCGGAACTTCTCTAGTTTATCTTTCCAATAAACGTAAAAAAAACGGCGCGAATTCCCAAGCAGAAATTTAATCACCCGGAAGTGGTTAAAAATATTATGTATTTTTATCCCACCGATTAAACACGTCAAGAATAGGATAAATGTATAATATGATACGATATGATTGTTTTTTTAACCTGTGTACATGTTTGTAAAACTGACAAAATGTCATATCACCCTAAAAACTGGCAATACATTGTATTTTACAATGTAAGATAGCAACTAAATTTTTAACAGTGTATTGCTCTGTCATAACTTGTTAAGTTATATATATTGCTCTTTCTTAAATTGTTATCGTTTTATATTTCATTGCATTGCTTAATATTTTTCAAATGTGTATTTGATGATTTCTAATCGCATCAATAAACTTCTTTTCAAATGTTCTCGTTATTTTTTTTTTTACTAAGTCAATTTTGGGTTTCCGTACTTCCATACTTACACGGATGGCATTTTTCTTCGATGATCGTTTGTGTTTCCACTCTTCACCAAATAATCTGACTGCATGTTTCTAAAATATAAATATAAAATTAAATCGTCTTATACTAGTATATGAAAACTGTCTGGTTTTTACTTACGACTGTCCGTCGACTGCAATATTGTAACACGAATGCTCGAACATCAGCGGGCAGTATACAACCAACAGTAGTGTTGAACACGGGTTGTTTTATTTGACAAACTCTCGAGTCGTGTCATTGGTGTTGGTTAATCGAACGCTAGGCAAAGATCGTAAATCATATCTTAAAGCTAATCTTCGTCGTACCAATATTTGGCTGTCAAATTGACGGATTAGAGGGGCCGCTGTTAAAAAAAAAAACACACACAAAAAAAAAAAAAAAAAAAAATTATGCCACCTCTAAAATAAAATTCCTAGATCCACGCCTAGTCATACAGATTGTAGACAGTTCTTTTTTTCCGTTGCGGTACAATTTAGAGTCAATCGGTCGAAACTTTACATAACAACGAGTACATATATAAGGAGTTTATAGATCTCAAACAGTATTTTCGAAATTTTTACGATTAAGGGTCAATACAGTATCAGTTTGATTTTAACCACATAAATAAATAAATAAAAATAACATTAATGCCGACAAGACCTAATGGAAATTGAAGTCATGAAATATACATATATAGCATACGTGTAACAAAATAATTTATGACCCGAACGGCCCTTCATATTTACCTCATATTGACTGACACTTCGTTGTATTAACTTGTTCCTCATAAAAATCTGCAAATAAGACAAGTTTTATAGTAGACAGAAACTAATGGCAATATGTTTTCTGTTACTTTGTCAAATGTTTGTGACAAATTGTTTTACACAAAAACATTTTCTAACTTAAAGAAATGGAAATTAACCATTATGCAACCTGATGTCACAAGATAGACAACTCAAACGTACTCTGAAATTAAAGAGAAAAAAAGTTTTAATATATGTGCGAATGGAAATTGTATGAAGCATTGTAAATTAACACAAATAAACAAAAACAAAACCTTACCTTAATAATGATGAATACAATGTAGATTATATGGAAAAGACCGAAGAAGGAGACCAGTACTATGAAGAAGTACAAATCGAGATCACCCTGATACGACTCCCCATCAAATCTGGATATAACAGCATGCCAGATACACACAGTGTACGTAAATATCATACAGAAAAGTATATATACATCCTGTAAACAGAAAATTAAGATTATTTTTATTTCATTTTTCAATTGTTTTCCTTTCCTTTTTTTTTATTTTTATTTTTTCTGGAGTGCCTTTTATGTTTCGAATTCTAGGCTTTAAAACTACGGTGTTTTATAGCTCCTTATCTGTATGAAACCAATCTGATTATAAATATCAATATTTGCATCAGTTTTATATATTTTGTTCAGTATCTGATTTTATCATATACTTAGTGCCAAATAAAGGAAAATTTCATATACAATAGTGAAAGAACATTGTCAGCTGTATTTTCTACCGTGATGATATCGATATCACCACCCTTTATCTTACCCATTAAAACGATATTGGTCACGTGACAAGAAAGATTTGTTATAATATATGTGATAAAGCGTATAAAACATGTCAAAATCCGTATCACATGCCGTATCAACCCTTAATCAATATCATCCCTCGGGCCACAGGCCCTCGTGCTGATATTTAAATCTCGGGGTGATACGGCTTGTGATACGGATTTTTCCATATATTATTCTCTGTTTATTTCATAGCAACGTAATCTTCAAAGTAAAACGTAACCACAATTTAGTGTGTAATATTCTATAATATGTCATTCTCTGCAATATTGCTTTAAAAAATGAAATGCTTTTGCAATATAATTTTGTTCGGGACAATATTACTCATAGTAATGTGATAACCATATGTGTTTGATACAATCAATTACATAGAAGTAAAGGCGTACTGAACTAAGTAAAAAACTTACGAGTATGGTATTGTAAGAAATTTTTGGCAGGCTCTGATTTGTAACTATTCGGAATGCTACTGTGGTTAACATTAGAGTTATGGATAACTGCAGTCTGTTCTGTGGCAAGTCATTCGAGACGGCAAATGTTGCAATCGATGCTGACGAAATTAATCCCTAAAAGGTAAAAGAACCGTGGACGAAAAATAGCACTATTGAAATCCACTATATGAAACAATTCAGACGAGTTTGTATGGACTTGAAAAATACAAACTGTATCTTATAATAAATGTGTTTTTCTCACTGTATGCTACCGTCTTTAATTTACAGAACTGATATAGATTTAGTTTAATTTGTAATTATGTTTAGCGGTCTTTGTGTCCCTTTTATTTTCAATTGCAGTTTTAGATTTTTTTGTATTCTTGACGATATTCTTTTGTCTCTTCTAGCTGTTACCAATTTAATGTCTTCAAACCTCAATCTTGTCATTTTGAATTTCTCAATTTGTTTAGTACAGAATTTTTGATAGAAAATAAATACACTTAAAAAATTGAAATTATTCCAAATGTGAAATGACTAGCTAAAACCTATACCAAAATCTGTAAAACAATATATTTTTTAAATATTTTCCTCTCTACTCCTACATGTACATACAAATAGCAAATTTTAATTTAAGAAAACTTCACCAGAAGATTTATCTCCCTTATGCATTACAAATTCTTTGATGAATACATGTGTGCTCTTAGGACAATTGAAACTGACTGAGATAGTTAAAACTTTAAAAAGTCATGGACCTACAGACAGCAATGAATCCTAATACTGTTTTTTGTTTTATTGTTTTTTAAGGATGCTCGCTGGCCATTTTTTGGTCTTTTTGTCCGATTTTCGAAATTCTCGGGTTTTATCCATTTCTTAAACATTAAATTTTTTGCCCATGAACACCCCGCTTTTTCTTTTATAATTCAATCATATATACCTTAAAATGGTATTTGACAAAATTTTATGAATTCCTTTTTATTTTTTTCATACATTTTTGAGAGACATAAGTTGCCAATGCAAAGACAATGAAAAATCCGGAGACAACTTATTTCCTGCAAATTTTTAAGGCTTATAGCTCTAAGATGAGCATATGAACCTATATTATTTTCTTGCTTATTTGTTTACTATTCATATGTTCTCGCAAGCTAAAACACCTATTTCAAATCCTATTTATTTCCTATTAGACCAGCGATCATCCTTAACTTATTACCATGATTAAAACCATATTCCAAACAAAGAATTTCCATCTTCTTACTGCACAACAACCAGCACTTATACCAGGAAATGTCACGCGCTTTGTCTGGGAGAAGTCCTTCCGGTTTGACTTCTTTTTCAGCGTTACAAAATCACACAAGGCCCATTCCTGTTCGTCAACAAAACAAGCAGAGTTAAGCAAGCTTATTTCACTGTTGTCTTCTAGAATTTCCAGTTGGCTTTGTGGGTACTCGGAAGTAACGTACACGTTTAAATACTGAGCATCGAACGGAAAGTCGGCAAGTTCAAGCTTCTCAGAGAAATTTCCACGAAGTCGTCTTTTCTCCACGATATAGGCCTTCTTTTTATTTGTGTACTGTACTTCTTTCCAAGGCTTATCGTCTTTCGTTTGGTCAATCAAATTTTGGACCACTAATTTAGGGTCCCAAAAACTGTCAAGGTCTAACACATATTCATTCTGAAAAACAGTTATTTAAATTCTGATATTTTATACGGGAAGAAATACAATGATGTTTCAATTAATTTTTTAAATCCTAAAATATGGATTTGTAAAACAACAGAAAATTATAACTTCCATAATTATTTATTTAGGTCATAAATACACTCTACAATATGAGTTTTATGCCAAGAATATAATCAAATGAATTTGTTAACGTCTTACTCCGCGATTTTCTAGTACTGTAAACCGGGACATTTTCTCATCGTCTTTTTTCTCGATTTTGCAGCTAAATTCAACTTCGCGCTGTTTTAAATTAGCGATTAGAGATAAAATGTTGAAATAAATATTCTAAGTGATTTTGACTTTGAATGGCGAAAATAATACTGTTGCGAAAATTTTCCGGTTTACAGTATAGTACTATTGCTCAGTTTAGGTGCATGACAGTTTGATATTTAGCCAAACATAGATTTGTACACTGTGATACAGAATGGATCATTTATATCCACCACCGCAGGTGTACACATTCTGAATGTAGTCAAAATTCATTAAGAATTGTTTACATTCGCATTACATTCGCACAAAATTTATTTCCAAGGGTCGTAATATTTAGAAAAAAAAATACTGACATTTTTCTTCCAAGAAAGCCGCGAGATCATTTCGTTCAAATAAATTCTATGTATATTCATTAATAACTGTAAGCAAGGGAGCGCTTACAAAGTAAGAATCATGTAATAGACTATACCTCCGCTCTGTGTTGCATGAAAGATAATCACTTCAAATAAGGTAATGACTACATGTTAGTATTAGGAAAACGTCAGTCATAATGGAAAAAAACAACATAAAAACCTGGTTAAAACGCTGATATCAGTGTTAATGGACAAATTGCATTAAGGCGTCTTAGTTAAACACTGGCTAGTGAAAAAAAAACAAAAAACAAAAAAAAAAAAAGAAAATTCATGAAACTGTTAGTTTGGTATTCCAAATATATTGTACAGATTAGAAACATGTACAGGTAAGTTCGTAATTCTCATGATAACAGCTACTTACTCCTTTCCTTCTCTGAAAACAATGGACATTTCATGTATCGTAGAACTGATTTTTGTCTATGTTTAAAAAAAGGAATTGATACGAGTTTTGATGCACAAGATGTGCACGTTTCGTCGATTTACGACTCATCAGTTGTTCTTAAGGTCTAAAATGTTGAAAACCAAAACGACAATCCAGCAGGTTGACGAGCAAATTTAAAAATACATAAATGACTAATAGGGGTAAAGCCAAAGCGACCTATGGACAGTGCTATGCACAATGCAGATAATCCTTAGTTTTCACAAATTTTACAGTTTTGTAACAGTATATGTGTATAATTTTATATCTATTTCGCCGATACAAGTTAGCCCTAAGCTATTGAATCCAAAGATACAATGAATGAAAATTATGTTCACGCACATTTTATTTCTGATACCAAATAATAAAACACATTCAAAGATAAGGCATCACTGAAGTAGATAAATTTAATGATATGAAGTAAAGAACATATTAAGCTCGTTTAACTTTAAAGGATAAAATTCACAAACAATTATATTTTGGAAAAAGGGATACATGTATGTCAACATTTTACTTTATCCAACCACACATTATAGGTCCTTTTTTTATACATTTGTCCCTTGTAATACAACTAAATTCTGTCCACCAGTACTAAAGTTTTCTGGGTAACC
The DNA here is from genome assembly GCA_028015205.1 of Mytilisepta virgata. Classification (NCBI taxonomy): domain Eukaryota; kingdom Metazoa; phylum Mollusca; class Bivalvia; order Mytilida; family Mytilidae; genus Mytilisepta; species Mytilisepta virgata. The sequence continues at coordinate 7,626,436 of CM051513.1, forward strand.
ACGTATCAGTATGCTTATAGCGAAAATGGTAGTGTGTACTTTCCAGGTACTAGGTTGCTCAATTGTGTACCCTACTCAGGTCAAAATATTGTGGATTGAACAAAACGATAGTGTGTACTCAGCACATTTTTTCAAGTTGTAGGATGAATTATATTCATTGCCCAGAAAAAGGCGGCAAAGTACCGGTAGCCCTAGTTTTGTAAAGATGGCTGAATAGGAAGATGGTCATCATGATTTTCAAACATATTTCTGAATATTTTGATGGAACTACTTTAATGGACTAAGAAATTTTTATTAAAAATTCTGAAAATTTGAAAAAGGGTATGATTATCCCCATCGAAAATAGATAATACCGTTTTCCCTATATCCAACCACGTACACTGACGTGTTTTAATATATTATGGTTAAAATGTATAAGAAAAAGGAGAACACCTTAATTATCAAGATTCATAACTATAGTTATTTTTCTTTATGTTACTATAAATTGAAATGGAGTTTAATTTGTTTTAAATTCACGCAAACTTGAGTTCTTGTCACTCTGGCAGTTCTGTAAAAATACAGAACTAAGAATAACCACAGGCACTGGACGTTATATCAATAATAATAATATATGAGCATGTAATAGGAAGAAAATAGTGTTAATGTGTATGAGCTCTTTTTTCATACACATTGACACTATTTTCTTCCCATTGCCCATATTTCATTATTATTGCTAGAACGTCTAGTGCCTGTGGAATAACAATACCATTCCCTTTTTCAACACTTCTTACAATACATTGGTATGCGATACGTTAATGGGTACAGCGTTAACCCATAACCCTCCAATATTAAAGCATAATTAATCTATTGTACTGTTAGATAAGCTGTAAAAAGTATTAACACTACACTTTTTAATCCCGTAAGGATTCATACTGGTACCTATTTCATTTACCTTGTAATCCAGTTGTTTCTCCCGCCATCTTGCTTGTATAAATATGTCGGCTGTGTACTTTTCTTTGACCGTATCTATCTCTCCAATCTTCAGAAAGTGAACTTTTATAAATACTTGTTTAACCTACAATAAAGTTATATTGATGTATACATTGTACACTGAAGCACACTGACATATAAAGATGGAACTACATATAATTCCACCTCCACCTCCCCCTCCCCCCCCCAAAAAAAAAGGAAGAGTGGCAATGAACTCACGGAGCCGGGTGAGAGGTATGGGACTGAGGCATGAATGAAATAATGTGATCTGAAAAAGGGTTAGTAGTTTCTACTCTATTACATCATCAGGTGCGTCATCATGCAAGATGGATCTTGTCATAATGCAAATCAGCAGAGGTACAGGAACGTGTTATAATAGGGGAAAGAAATATAGTATAGTTTTTCATATATTATTAAATATCCCCGATCTAATTAAAAACCGATCTCTCATCGCTCCCGTTTTCTGATATGTCGCGTGGGTGATCTAACGAAATCCGCTTTGAGGTCACATGTGAGTGAACTGGAACTTATGAATTTATAATGACATGCAAATGAGTTGACTTCCTATCAGTAAGCCAATCAAAAAAGTTTATGAATTCTGGGGACTGACGATTTCTTCGTTAATAAAATGAGTTACATCCCTTTACCACACGATCAACTTACAAGATCGCGTAAGCCGCAATTTCACTGGTCGAACAGGACACACCTACGAGGTCACTCACATGTGACCTCAAAGCGGGTTTCGTTAGATCTCCCACGCGACATATCAGAAAACGGGAGTGATGAGAGATCGGTTTTTAATTAGATTGGGGATATTTAATAATATATGAAAAACTATACTATATTTCTTTCCCCTATTGAAACATGGCGATATAAAAATATAATAAGAGAAGAAAGAATATGTAAAAAATGTGATTTAAATGAAATAGGAGATGAATTCCACTTTTTCTTTAAATGTACAGCTAATCTTTCTCTGATAAACAATTTATTTGACAAAATAGTATTAAATAAGCCTGACTTTCTTGAAAAAGAACCATTAGATCAAATATTTTTTTTGGTTAAATTCTAACTCTGAACTGTTGACAAAAATAGGAGACTTTATAAATCAGTATTAATAATAAAAGGTGATTTATCATGTGTTTTATTGCAAAAACGAGGTCCTTGTTGGTCAAGGTAATAACAGTATTAATAATAAGAGGTGATTTATCATGTATTTTATATCATATATTCTCAGTTTGTGGTTTTATATGTTTGTTTGTTTATTTGTTTTCTTTCTCGTTCATGTATTTGTTTGGCCCCCATGGGTGTAATTTTGCAAGTAAAGAATTTGTTATGACTTGTTATAATTGTCTGATTAAAGAAAGATAACTCTAGTGGGTATGAATAATATGCTATTTACTTTTCATTAAGTCAAGGGTAAATTTCATTAAATTAAAACACAAGCTATATGTTTCAAATTTTAACAAGATTTATTGAGCCCATTGAAGTCACTGGTTTTTTTTAATTTAGCCGAAAATTGCAAATTTTGTGATTTTTCGTGCATATTTGATTGTGTTGTTGGACAAGGCGACAACATCTGACTTTCGTCAGGTAACAGTAGAGTAGCGTAAGAAAATATCAGTCTAGTGAGTCTTGTACCATTTTTTTTTTTATCAACTTCAAACTTTGAACACAGATACAAAGAACTTGGAAATATTTTGTAACCATTTTTTACCATTTCAGTAACGATAATTTAATAAGTTTTTTTTTTATGGAAAGTATGAATATTTACACTGCAAACAATAAGCAAAATCTTTTCATGTACTTAATAGTAAAGTTTCATTTTTATAAGTATAAAGGTTATGCGCCCTAAGCTGTGATGTCTATTGTCATTTTTTTACTGTTGGTTGTTTTTGTGTTCATGATGTATTTGCTATTTTTTTATTTGTTTGTTCTTGATTGATGATAGATCAATGTCTGGTCTTTAAATCAATCTATTTATTTATTTACTTATTTATTTATTTATAATTTTTTTTTAAAATGTATTTATTTATTTATTTATTTATTACATGAATTCCGCTGTATTTCTGTATTTGGATTGATTTAACAAAGATATTTTTATGACCCCAAGATTACTGACTAGGGATGTATGTACATTCTTAAAAAAACTTGGATTTTAATTATATTTATCACCTTGTTCAGAAGAAATAACAAAGAAACACAGAAGTAAAAAGTTGTTCGCTTCATACCATTTCTTGATACAATTATATTTGAGGAATGTATTAATTGAATGTAAAGCTGTTAGGGGTAAATAAATCTTAATTACTGGACTATCCAAGTTGTCACGATAGATAAGGAGAGATAAATCATCTCAGGATTATTGAGAATGAAATTGAGCAAGCTAGTCAGTCTCTCTGTGCCACTTTTACCCCACCCCTCAAAAAATTTATAATAAGACACCTACAGATACCAGTAGACATATATGTACTCTAAATTTCCAGACACAGACTAATACAGGTCTAAGACCACAAGCAATTCAGAGTGCATTTTATATTAAAATAAAGTTGAATTTAAAAAAATCTCACCAGCTAAAACTTAAAAATTTCATGAAACCTGTTTAACCTGACCACTGGTCAGTCTCTGTTTTGTTAAAGTTTTTTTTTGCTCTTTTATGATGTTTTGTGTCCGGGTTGTAATTGTTTTGTGACGTTGATTGATTGGCATATCAATGTTGACTTTTATTTTATCCGTTTCGTTGTACATTTAAACGACAAATTATTTTCACAAAGCAGTCTGCATCAACGTAAATATAAATATTAATTCATCTTCAAATAACGATTATATAAATATATGTAATATATCGCAGTTACAACCATGGATCACTACGTTACCTTTCAAATTTGACATTGCGGATCTAATCCCATGAAGACTTATTTATCCCAGCTCTACCCGACAAAAGACGCACCGATTGCAACCATAGTAGGCATTCAACTGCAGATACCTGCCGTGATTACAAATTGTAGCCCAATGTTTGACACAGTAATCCTTACCTTAGGTTTAATATTAGGTAATCTCTCCTCCATATCAAACTCCCTGTTGTTCTGTACCCGACGTTGTTTACATTAGATACACGCTATAAATCGATTTCAACTTCATTGAAATTTCACAATATATCAAAGTGTTATAAGACGAGTGTTAACACTGTATTCATCCAGGTATGAACGGTAAATATTTTCTAAAGAAAATAAATGATGTGTAAATCATGTTATGAACTGACGGTTATATAAACACTTTTTTGACATATGTAAATTTTCATGAGACTTATTTGCATTATAGAGGATAATCCAGGATTAATATTAATTACAGTAATCCTAAGAGTAAATGACCTATAATACTGTAATTTAACAGTCAAATACTTCTGCAGGTATTCACCGATTAATTTTGAGTGTTCTATCTGTTAATTTTCAAAAACTTACAATCATGACAATTGGGGTGAAATCATTCATTTTTTTTCGGACAATACAGGGGGAGGGGGAGGACGGGGAGGGGAGTGGCAAAAGGGGGGGTTGAGTGTAACAGGAGGGGTTTTTAGAAAAACAGTTATTTAAATTCTGATATTTTATACGGGAAGAAATACAATGATGTTTCAATTAATTTTTTAAATCCTAAAATATGGATTAATAAAACAACAAAAAATTATAACTTCCATAATTATTTATTTAGTTCATAAATACACTCTACAATATGAGTTTTATGCCAAGAATATAATCAAATGAATTTGTAAACGTCTTATTCCGCGATTTTCTAGTACTGTAAACCGGGACATTTTCTCATCGTCTTTTTTTTGCGATTTTGCAGATAAATTCAACTTCGCGCTGTTTTAAATTAGCGATTCCCAGTCTATCGACAGAGATAAAATGTTGAAATAATTACTCGCAGTGATTTTTATTTCACGTTTCATCTCTTACCGAAAAAATGCGAAAATAAAACTATTGCGAATATTTCCGGTTTACAGTATAGTACTATTGCTCAGTTTAGCTGCATGACAGTTTGATATTTAGCCAAACATAGATTTGTACACTGTGTTACAGAATTGATCATTTATGTCCACCACCTCAGGTGTACACATTTTGAATGGAGTCAAGATTCATTAAGAAATGTACATGTTGATAAGAGGGCTTATTACATATATATATATACATGTAGGTCGTAATTCACAACATTTATAATTTATATTTATCTTTTCAGCCATTATTTTCTAGCTTTTTCGGCACATTCTTGATATATATTGTTCGTATAAATTAAAGAAAACTTTATTTTTGAATAAAATACTATGTCCGAGGCGCTTTCAAGTACATTCGCACAAAATTTATTTCCAAGGGCCGTAAGTTTTAGAAAACAAAAATACTGACATTATTTTCCAAGAAAGCCGCGAGATCATTGCCTTTAAATAAATTATATGAATATTCATTAATAACTGTAAGCAAGGGAGCGCTTAAAATGTGAGAATCATGTAATAGACTATACCTCTCCGCTCTGTGTTGCATGAAAAATACTCACTTCAAATGAGGGAATGACTACATGTTAGTATTAGGCAAACGTCAGTCAGAATGAACAACAAAAAACAACATAAAAACCTGCATGGTTAAAACGTTGATGTCAGTGTTAATGGACAAATTGCATTAAGGCGTCTTAATTAAACATTGGCTAGTGAAAAAAAAAATAAAAAAAAAATAATAATAATTCATGAAACTGTTAGTTTGGTATTCCAACTATATTGTACAGATTAGAAACATGTACAGGTAAGTTGATAATTCTCATGACAACAGCTACTTACTCCTTTCCTTCTCTGAAAACAATGGACATTTCATGCATCGTATAACTCATTTTTCTCTATGTTTAAAAAAAGGAATTGATACCAATTTTCATGCACAAGATGTGCACATTTCTTCGATTTACGACTCATCAGTTGTTCTTAAGGTCTAAAATGTTGAAAACCAAAACGACAATCCAATAGGTTGAAGAGCTAATTTAAAAATAACAAAATGACCAATTGGGGTAAAGCTAAAACCACCTGTGGACAGAGCTATGGACAAGGGAGATACTCCTTAGTTTTCACAAATTTTACAATTTTGTAACAGTTTATATCTATTTCGCCGATACAAGTTAGCCCTAAGCTATTGAATCCAAAGATACAATGCATGAAAATTATGTTCACGCAAATTTTATTTCGGATACCAAATAATAAAACACATTCTAAGATAAGGCATCACTGAAGTAATGATATTAAGTAAAGAACATAAGCTCGTTTAACTTTAAAGGATAAAATTACCAAGTAATTATATTTTTTGAAAGTGATACATGTACATGTATGTCAACATTTTACTTTATCCAACCAAACACAAATTATGGGTCCTTTTTTGATAAATTTGTCCCTTGTAATACTAAACTAAATTATATCGAACAGTACTAAAGATTTCCTGGTAACTACGTATCTGGATCCTGGTAGTGGATACTAGGTTGCTCAATTGTGTACCCTACTCAGGTCAAAATATTGTGGATTGAACAAAACATTAGTTTTTACTCAGCACATTTTTTCAAATTGTAGGATGAATTATATTCACTACACAGATAAAGGCGGCAAAGAACCGGTAACTCTAGTTTTGTAAAGATGGCTGAATAGCAAGATGGTCATCACAATTTTCCAATATATTTCTGAATAGTATTATGGAACTACTTTAATTGACTATGAAATTTTGTTAAAAAATCTGAAAATTTGACAAAAGGGATATGATTATCCCTATATGGAAAAAAATGATATCGTTTTCCCTATATCCAACCACGTACATTGACGTGTTTAATATATTATGGTTAAAATATATAAGAAAAAGGAGAACACCTTAATTATCAAGATTCATAACTATAGTTATTTTTCTTTATGGTATTATAAATTGAAATGGAGTTTAATTTGTTTTAAATCCACGCCACTTGAGTTCTTGTCATTCTCACGACTGGCAGTTCTGTAAAAATACAGAACTAAGAATAACCACAGGCACTAAGGGGATAACTGTATCGTATTTTATCAGTTGCCGACGTAAACCGCTGGTTTTACCGTCGCAAATTGAGTTTACCTGGCGACGCGTAGAGGAGCCAGATAAACGGATATTTGCGATGGTAAAACAATCGGTTTATGTCGGCAACTGATAAAATACAATACAGTTATCCCCATTCTAATGCAACCTCCGTTAAACGTTAAAAAAATAGAATAAAAAGTAAACAGGAAACGTCAAATGCTTTTGCGCAACGTTGTCGTCAATGGTTCTGACGGTAAACGTGGATTTTACGCTTGACGTTATCCAATCAAAAAGGACGTTACATGTTATGTTGCATTAGAATAGACGTTCTACCAATAATAATAACATATGAGCATGTAATGGGAAGAAAGTAGTGTTAATGTGTATGAGCTCTTTTTTCATACACATTGACACTATTTTCTTCCCATTGCCCATATTTTATTATTATTGCTAGAACGTCTAGTGCCTGTGGAATAACAATATCATTCCCTTTTTCAACACTTCTTACAATACATTGGTATCCGATACGTTACTGGATACAATACGGATACAGCGTTAACCCAGAACCCTGTTATATTAAAGCGTATTTAATCTATTGTACTGTTAGTTAAGCTGTAAAAAGTATTAACACTACACTTTTTAATCCCGTAAGGATTCATACTGGTACCTATTTCATTTACCTTGTAATCCAGTTGTATCTCCCGCCATCTTGCTTGTATAAATATGTCGGCTGTGTACTTTTCTTTGACCGTATCTATCTCTCCAATCTTCAGAAAGTGAACTTTTATAAATACTTGTTTAACCTACAATAAAGTTATATTGATGTATACATTGTAGCCGAGTGAGAGGTATGGGATTGAGGCATAAGTGAAATCATGTGATCTGTTTCTACTCTATTACATCGACCGGTGCGTCATCCTGCAAGATGGATCTTTTCATAGTGCAAATCAGCAGAGGTACAGGAACGTGTTATAATAGGGGAAAGAAATCTAGCATAGTTTTTCATATATTATTAAATATTCTATAATGTTAATTTTGACGCACAATCTTTATTTCTCCAAAACGAAACTACAATGACAGAGAGAATAGAATTAATATAAATAAAACATATAATATGTACACATGTAAGGGTTGAACAATTTAAGGACACGGAAATACTTTATAACAATAGTTTTTAAAAAAATTAAACGGTTTTATGAGGGGCTTTATAACAGTGATCGAAACAGCGAATTCACTGGTGATGCCACAAAGGTAAAGATGGCAATTTTTATACATAGAATGTGCACATTCGTAAACAGTCAGACAGCTGAGAGTCACCTACAAATCAAGTTAATAACATCCATTTACACGTTTCTGTTATGACTTGTTATAATCGTCTGATTAAAGAAAGATAACTCTAATGGGTATGAATAAAATGCTATATACTTTTTACTTGACGTTTTTCATTAAGTCAAGGGTAAACTTCATTAAGTTAAAACAAAAAATAGGAGTTGAAGCTATATGTTTCAAATTTTAACAAGATTTATTGAGCCCATCGAAGTCGACGCGTTTTTCAATTTAGCCGAAAATTGCTAATTTTGTGATTTTTCGTGCATATTTCAAGATTTCAAGATTAACAGTAGAGGAGCCTAAGAAAATATCAGTCTAGTGTGTCTTGTACCATTTTTTTTTATTAACTTCAAACTTTAAACACAGATACAAAGAACTTGGAAATATTTTGTAACATTTTTCACCATTTCAGTAACGATAATTTAAGTTTTTTATAATAATTATGAATATCTACACTGGAAACAATAAGCAAAATGTTTTCATGTACTTAGTAGTAAAGTTTCATTTTTATAAGTATAAAACTATGCTACGGGTCCTCAGCTGTGATGTCTACTGCCATTTGATACATTTTTTTCACTGTTTGTTGTTGTTGTGTTTATGATGTATTTGTTATTATTTATTTGTTTGTTCTTGATTGACGATGATTGGTCTTTAAATCATTTATTTATTTATTTATTTATTTATTTATTTATTATATGCATTCTGCTGTATTTCTGTATTTGAATTGATTTAACAAAGATATTTTTATGACCCCAAGATTACTGACTAGGGATGTATGTACATTCTTAAAAAACTTGGATATTCATTATATTTATCACCTTGTTCAGACGAAATAACAAACAAACCCGGAAGTAAGAAGCTGTAGGTTTCATACCATTGGTTGATGCAATTATATTTGAGGAATGTATTAATTGAATGTAAAGCTGTAAGGGGTAAATAAATCTTAATTACTGGACTATCCAAGTTGTCACGATAGATAAGGTGAGATAAATCATCTCAGGATTATTGAGAATGAAATTGAGCAAGCTAGTCAGTCTCTCTGTGCCACTTTTACCCCACCCCTCAAAAAATGTATAACAAGACACCTACAGATACCAGTAGACATATATGTACTCTAAATTTCCAGACACAGACTAATACAGGTCTAAGACCACAAGCAATTCAGAGTGCATTTTATATTAAAATAAAGTTGAATTTAAAAAAATCTCACCAGCTAAAACTTAAAAATTTCATGAAACCTGTTTAACCTGACCACTGGTCAGTCTCTGTTTTGTTTAAGTTTTTTTTGTGCTCTTTTATGATGTTTTGTGTGCGGGTTGTAATTGTTTTGTGACGTTTATTGATTGGCATATCAATGTTGACTTTTATTTTATACGTTTCGTTGTACATTTAAACGACAAGTTATTTTCACAAAGCAGTCTGCATCAACGTAAATATAAATATTAATTCATCTTCAAATAACGATTATATAAATATATGTAATATATCGCAGTTACAACCATGGATCACTACGTTACCTTTCAAATTTGACATTGCGGATCTAATCCCATGAAGACTTATTTATCCCAGCTCTACCCGACAAAAGACGCACCGATTGCAACCATATTAGGCATTCAACTGCAGATACCTGCCGTGATTACAAATTGTAGCCCAATGTTTGACACAGTTATCCTTACCTTAGGTTTAATATTAGGTAATCTCTCCTCCATATCAAACTCCCTGTTGTTCTGTACCCGACGTTGTTTACATTAGATACACGCTATAAATCGATTTCAACTTCATTGAAATTTCACAATATATCAAGACGAGTGTTAACACTGTATTCATCCAGGTATGAACGGTAAATATTTTCTAAAGAAAATAAATAATGTGCAGATCATGTTATGAATTGACGGTTATATAAACACTTTTTTGACATATGTAAATTTTCATGAGACTTATTTGCATTATAGAGGATAATCCAGGATTAATATTAATTACAGTAATCCTAAGAGTAAATGACCTATAATACTGTAATTTAACAGTCAAATACTTCTGCAGGTATTCACCGATTAATTTTGAGTGTTCTATCTGTTTATTTTCAAAAACTTACAATCATGACAATTGGGGTGTAATCATTCATTTTTTTCGGACAATACAGGGGGAGGGGGAGGACGGGAATGGGAGTGGCAAAAGGGGGGGTTGAGTGTAACAGGAGGGGTTTTTAGGGTAACACCTGAAGTTGAATGGTCTTGTTTTATCCTGTTCCTGGGATATTTTTATCTGTTTGTATTTAAATCAGCAACCCTTTTTATAACACCAAGTTACACTATCATACTCATTTCCCAAGAAAAATGACAAAAAATCCAAGGTTCTGACAACAGATGCCAAGTGATCTTAATAAAGACCAAACAATTCAAGCTAACAAATGAACAAAGTGATCCTCCATATTCAGAGTTCGTTCTCTGGACCTGAGTCTCTGCTAAATCAAAGGAAAGCTGTAAAGTTTTATATATATTTAATAGGTACAAAAATATTACATTTTTGTTATAAAAATAAACATCTTATAAACTTTAACAAAATAGTGGACGGAGTGGATTTTAACTTAACTTTTCAAATATGCACCGGATGATGTAATAGTCTGTATCCTAACTTTTATAACTTAAGTCATTTTAATTAATTTTGAAGACTAACCTTTCCCTATCAATTACTTTTCAGGTGTGACAGAGCAATAGCCAAAAAATGTCAAAATTATCTCCCCTTTTAGAGCCTTAACATAAATTAGCTGTATATAGCTACAGAGAGCATTATAAAGAATGCACCTACCTTAGAAATCTGTAAAGACTGTGGCTCTATAGTAATAAGCAATGAAACTGATAATTTCAAGCCCTTATATACTAACTAGTTGTTATTTTTAGTAACAAATATAAATCCAATAAAATATCGTTTAACAAATCATTAGCCAATGATTTAATTGATAACAAAGTTGTTATGTCTCGTTTTGGAAAATAGACAAATCAAACACACCCAAAAGGTAGACTTCCGAAAGTAAATAAAATATAAAATATACTCGGAACACAAACTGTGCAAGATTTTTCAATACAAATTCTAAAGACAAAAATGGTCACGCTAAAAAGTAAAATGTGTAAATCCGAACGGATATAAACATTCTGATACAAAAGTAAGTAAATGTGATAATAATAATTGCGTTTAAATATTGAAATATCCACTGACTCCGTCACATGAGGAAGAAAGTGATATTGTACCATGTGCCTGGATTTTTTTTTCGCGCTTGCGCAAGTTTCAGCACGACTTTGTCGAAATTTAAAATGTTTAATACTGCTCTTTACCAAAAATAATGGTCAACCATGTTTCCTCTATACCATGACATTATTTCTCTATACTTTGTGTTTTACTGATTTTTTTTAAATAGACTAGATAATATTTTATGGGCGAGGGTGTATTTTTATGTCGATGAGACAATACCCCAAATCATAAATATGCGGAAAAATAATTTCTGCAAAAAGTCACGGAGGTGATTTATCTAGCGGACAGTTGAGATTACATTAAAGGTTATCACTTGAAGTTTACCATCCAAAATGTTGCCAAGATTCGGTTACTCACCTGTTAAGTATTTAACTACGAGACGGCATTAACTTGTACTTATGAACTGAAAATAGAATAAGAAACATGTAATAATGCAAACAATTAATGGTAAAAACCGACCTCTACAAATACAATTTGGTTTCGGCACCATGATCATCCGGATAGACGTTTTGCTGATTTTCTTTTTCAATAAGGAATGCAATAGAGATGAAAGTATAAATGATCGAGATCCCTGTGCAACATTCATCATAGAACTTCACAACACACCGTTAGAAGCCTTTTATTGTTCCAAGAAAAAAAAGTGCATGTAATACACAAACAAATATAATAATATTTTGTAATTTTAAGCAAAGTGTGGAAAATAGAAAAAAAAGGTTGCCACAAATTTGTACAGATGAACTAGACGACTTTGTTTTTGTACACTGCTTTTCAGATCTATTTTTTTATTTTATTAATATTTTTTTTTATTTATATGGTAGATTTATAAAATGTTTTATTTAATCGATATATACATATAAATATATATATATATATATATATATATATATATATATATATATATATATATATATATATATTATCATATATTTGATACAAAATACAGGAGTTTTGAATATATGATAAAGCCCATGATCTTGGTCCGTATCTGACGTCGATGACGTCATACCCTTTATCGCATGTCTTACCCTTTATCGCATGACTTACCCTCTATCACATAGCTTTTTTGCATTTTTTTCAATTTTATTTTTTTTGTATTGTTTTTCAATATTTTTTTTTTTGGAGGGGGCGAAATTATTTTTTTGGGAGGGAGGTCAAATTTCAAGAAACAAATGTTCAATTTTTTTTCCCGATTATTTGACTTTTTTTTCAAATCCCCCAACCTATTTTTTTTACATAAATTATTTTCCCCAATCAATTTCATTTGTGGCAGTAGACTTCATTTGGAAAATTTGAAGTCCTCTGTTTAAATATATGATAAAGTGTATTGTAATACAATGGTCATAAGCAAAAATAGTTAGAGGATAGAAATAAGAGAAAGTACAACAAGTTCAAATTTGTCACAAAGTACAATAATTATATAAAACAAAATAAATAATCGGGACGAAGGCTTGTTTAGACTAGATTATAAAATAATGAGTATCTATCAGTTTTACTATCTATATCTCAAGTGTGGTAATTATTGTATATATACGTTTTAAAAGTGTTAATTGGATAAATTGTGGATTGTTTAGACTTGTTATCATAAATAGATAGTGGACTTTATTAGCAGTTAAAAGGGTTAATTAAACAGATAGTGATGACACCTATGTTTTCCAGCCAGCAAGGAACCATTAAAATTAAAAAGCAAGAGATGAACAGCGATGACGAAGAGCAACAAGCAACAGGAGCGAAATGAGCACGCGAGTAAGGTCCTAAGTAGCGATAAGCAGCAAAGAGCAAGAGAAGAGCAGCGATGACGAACAGCAACAAGCAGCAGGAGCCAAATGAGCACGCGAGTAAGGTCCTGAGTAGCGATGAGCAGCAAAGAGCAAGAGAAGATAAGTGATGACGAATAGCAACAAGCAACAGGAGCAAAATGAGCATGCGAGTAAGGTCCTGAGTAGCGATGAGCAGCAATGAGCAAGAGATGAGCAGCAATGAGCAAGAGATGAGCAGCAATGAGCAAGAGAAGAGCAGCAATGAGCAGCGATGAGCAAGAGAAGAGCAGCGATGAGCAAGAGATGAGCAGCAATGAGCAGCGATGAGCAAGAGATGAGCAGCAATGAGCAGAGATGAGCAAGAGATGAGCAGCAATGAGCAGTGATGAGCAGCGATGAGCAAGAGAAGAGCAGCGATGAGCAGTGATGAGCAGCAATGAGCAAGAGAAGAGCAACGATGAGCAAGAGAAGAGCAGCGATGGGCAGCACGGAGCAAGAGATGAACAGCGATGACGAACAGCAACAAGCAACAGAGGCGAAATGAGCACGCGAGTAAGGTCCAGAGAAGCGAGGAGCAGCAAAGAGCAAGAGAAGAGCAGCGATGAGCAAGAGATGAGCAGCGATGAGCAGTGATGAGCAGCGATGAGGAAGAGAAGTGCAGTGGTGAGCAACACGGAGCAAGAGAAGAGCAGCGATGAGCAGCATGGAGCAAAAGAAGAGCAGCGATTAGCAGCACGGAGCAAGAGATGAACAGCGATGACGAAGAGCAACAAGCAACAGGAGCGAAATGAGCACGCGAGTAAAGTCCTGAGTAGCGAGGAGCAGCAAAGTGCAAGAGAAGAGCAGCGATGAGCAAGAGATGAGCAGCGATGAGCAGTGATGAGCAGCGATGAGCAAGAGAAGAGCAGTGGTGAGCAAGACGGAGCAAGAGAAGAGCAGCGATTAGCAGCACGGAGCAAGAGAAGAGCAGCACGGAGCAAGAGATGAACAGCGATGACGAACAGCAAGAAGCAACAGGAGCGAAATGAGCACGCGAGTAAGGTCCTGAGTAGATAAGAGCAAGAGAAGATAAGCGATGACGAACACCAACCAGCAACAGGAGCGAAATGAGCATGCGAGTAAGGTCCTGAGTAGCGATGAGCAGCAAAGAGCAAGAGATGAGCTGCAAAGAGCAAGAGATGAGCAGCAATGAGCAGCGATGAGCAAGAGAAGAGCAGCAATGAGCAGCGATGAGCAAGAGATGAGCAGCAATGAGCAGCGATGAGCAAGAGATGAGCAGCAATGAGCAGCGATGAGCAAGAGATGAGCAGCAATGAGCAGCGATGAGCAAGAGATGAGCAGCAATGAGCAGTGATGAGCAGCGATGAGCAAGAGAAGAGCAGCGATGAGCAGCACGGAGCAAGAGAAGAGCAGCGAGGAGAGGGATGGAGCAGGAGAAAAGAAAGGAAGTGCATCATAGAAATGGACCGCCGTTGCTAAGGCGGTTGCTAAGGACAACCCTCCATTGGTGACAGCATTACTTGGAGGTAAGGGGAAATAATCCAATCCTACCTTTCGTCCTCACGGAAAACATCACTCGCAGATGAAAAGATATTTTACCACAATGGTCTTCCATAAAAAATACAGATTGGGATTGATTTTGGTAAATCTGGCCCCTCCCGCATGTTTTTCCCTTGAGGTCATTAAGGGTATTTTTTTACAACTTTTTAAATTTATATCCGATTTTTATAATTTTTGGTTTGTAAGTTCCTCGACAAAAAATAGAAAAAAAATGTATAGATTTACTCTATCTCTTACTGTTCTAGAGACATTAGGGCCAAAAAGGGACACACCTTAATTTTTGAAGCTTTTTTTTCAAATCCGATTGTGATGATTTTTTTCTTAATGGTTCTTGGTAAGAAATACAATAAAGTTATTCCAGGCACATTTGTGTTACTTTTGTCGTCGCAGAGATAAAAGGGATTAGAGGGGTCAGAATAAGTCATTTTGTAGGATGCATAACATCTTTATTTCTCATCCAATTTTAATGGAGATGTTTTCATTTAATTCACCTTGTTGTGTGTGTCAAATAATATGTCACAGATTTCTTCTATCTATTACGGTTTTTGAGATATAAGGGGTTAAAAAGGGGCCAAAAAAGCCTTGATATGTAAATGTTGTTATTGTTTATCCCAATTAATGGGGATGTTTTCTTTTAATCAACCTTGTTGAATGTTTTCATTAGTATGACAACAATTGTTTTCTATCTTTTATTGCTTCTGAGACACAAGGGATCAAAGTTGTCAAAGCAATTTGGAGGAAACAGATTTTTCATTCGATTTCAGTAGTATGTCAACATATTTAAATCTCTATTACAGTTCTTTAGATACAGGTGGTTAAGGTGGCGCTAAAAAGCATGTTGCGGTCATATCTTGCTGCGCTTAGCGACACTCTTTATTAAAATATTTTTGTTGTTTTCAGTTGCGTTAACAGCGTGTGTTTCTTCCACCACAACTTTTGCCAAGGGGAAGAACTTAATATTTTCCAATATACGGTACTCTAAAGGAATAACAGACATAGGAACATTTAAATGGAGTGGAGTGTTCAAAACTGAAGAAGAAGGGTTATATATGATATCCGTAACGGTAATGTCTGCTACTAGTGACAGTGATGTGTATATCAATATTAACAAGTCCAAATTCATAACTGTGTATATTGACATTAATTCCGATTGGCATGCTGGAACAGGTGTAGCTATGCTGTATCTAAATGTAGATGACACGATAAATATTTCATCTGTAAGAAAAGGGACCAGAGTATATGGATATCACACGGAGAGTTGTCTTTCGATCGCAAAAATACATTAACTTATTGTTATTTTTTTCTCAGCATGCCGCTGTACTTGTACTATGTATCTCTACAATGATTACAGTTAGATTAAACATATAAAGAAACATATACATGTTCTTAGCAGTAATTGCCACCTTACTATATACATGTAAATTGTGTTTGTATCAATCAAAAATATCTTGCACGACTAAACGCAACGTAAGTAATCTCGCAAAGGAAAAGATATATATCTATGATATAATTTCAGAAATATATTTTCCAAATTGTACTTTGTATTTTCGTAATAATGATTGTGCTGGTTAATGATGAGAAACAACGTTGATGTTAGCAAAAGAAATATATAGATGGACATTAAAAGTCTCTGATCTGAGTGGTTTTCACCATATCTATGACTTTTCGAACAGATCTTTCCCGTGTGACCAGAGTGACCTATTTGCTCAAAATCGTATCTTTTGTTAATAATTTTCTAATATTAGGTACAATTGTACTACATTTCTAAAAATTAAAATCCTGAAATAAAAGTAAAAAGAGCAGCATGTCTGAAAAGTGAATTTTCAAATAAAAATGAACAGTTATTAAATGGTTTGAATCACGGAATACTGAAGAAAAAGGCGTCCTGTCCACATTTTCTTCATTATTATTGTGTTGATATAGTTTAAAAAACACAAAGGATCAGAATATAGCAGTCAAAATATTAATTATTAATTAAATAAATGGAAAAAGACATTAACGCAAATATCCACAATTTATCGGTTCATATGATTAAAAACTGGTCAACCATCTCTTCAAGATTGTAAAGTCCAAAGGTATTCTACCAACATTACAACGTTTGATGTGGAATACGCCAAAAAGACTCGAAGAAGTTTACTGGTTGTTACGTCAGCTACTTTGTAATTATACGACATGTGTAAATTAAATCAGAATGCCAGAAATGCGCACTGAACTCAAGAAATGTAGTACCAATATTTATTTTAAATGTTTGCCCTTTTAAAAAGGAAATTAGCCAATGAGAACAACATTCAGGTATCTCCCTTAATCAAGTTACCCAGGGGAGATAATAAGGTTACCTCTTTTCCCAACGGGTGACAAGTTCAGTTACTTCCTTTTGCTAAATTTGATATAGGGGATAAGTGACCAGTTTTTCTCATTCAGTGAATTAATTTTTGATATTTGAAACCTTATTACAACAATAACATAAATGAAGTATCTCCATGAGGTACCAAATATTTATATCTTATGTCTATTATGACACATGACACATTTTTTTTTTAATCATTAACAAAGAGATTAATGATAATGCACGTTTTAGTCAAACTGTTTATGTCAAAACTTCAAATACGTCGAGGTAATTTATCGTCCAGGCAATTGAACAATTTTAAATATTCTTTGTCAAGTTGGGTATATTACAAAGTCTCGGATCATAGTAACATTTGCGTGAACTAACCTCATTGTATTGAAGATCCTCTTTGAAAAACAAACTTTTTCAAAGTTCTAAATCATCCAAAGTTTTCATTGTCATCCAATTTATTTATATGTTTGCATAACCGTTAATTTGTTTAAAACAAACAATTTTCAATTCCTTTAAACCTTTCATAAATATCAACAAAAATGTACCAAGAGAATAAAACAGACCAAAATCCAAACACATGCCTAGCTCCTCCATAGTACCACACAGTAATCATGTTATTATATACAAATCACATTCTATAGCAAAGCAAAGAAAATTAGAACAAAACGAATAAAAAGCTTATATATTCGCAGTGAATCTCTCTCTCAAAAAGAAGGAGCCCTAACAAAATAAGCTCTATGAGGGAAAGCATATCCTTCTCTGCTAGTTGACAAAGTGGAACACGATTGACTTCAAACATGTCAAAACACGTATTTCACTTAATTACAGAACGTGTGGTTTTATTTCTCACAATGTTTGGATTAGTTTTCTAACATTTTGTTGAGATAGTGTCTCGTTATCTGGATTTTGTGCATTTTGTTTCATTAGTGAAAATTTGGAATTCTGGAAGTGCGCAGTACACACAAATGTAGTGTCTGATATTATTATTCACATGTGTCATAGTTCATGTATGCACGCTTTTCCAATACAAATCAATGGATAGAAACTGAATACCTAAAATTTTATTTTATTGGGTGCGTGATACCGTTTGTATTAGGTATCTGTAACTGCTTTTATTTTGAATATTTGATCATGATACAATCTTAACAAAATCATTAACAAAGTCATTAATTCCGTATATCCGTCTATCAACTACACTGTCAACTAATCTTTCCCTTTCTTTAGACATCCCATTTCTTATCATTTTTCGATTTTTGTTTATTAACTTCTTCATGTCGGAAATAAATTTCTTCAATATTTTCTCGGAATTGTCTTCCGTAGATTTGATTTTTCTCTTTAAAGATCTATCGTTGTTTTTCCAGATGCTGTCATCTTGTACCGGAAAACGTTTGTTGAAGAAATGACCATTTAATTCTCTGTAAACTTCCGGTTTCATTTTATATCTTGCATTTACCTCACTGCGTACTATAATGAAACCGGATGGATGCTTCCGGAAAGATTTTTGACTATCCGTAACATCTGTTGTCAAATCATTGTCTAAGCTACTCTCTAACTGATAGCTTCCTGCAGTTTGGTGATCCTAAAATGAATTGCATATTAATCAAATTATTGAATTAAGAAGAAAGTGGGACATAAAGGTAGAGAAAACATGTTAAGAATTAGTAGGAGACATGAAATTGTAAAGTCATAATTATACGTGTAGCTCATCTGACGGGAAATCATTTTCTTTCGGGTGAAAACCTGTCTCGACATTATGTAAATATAAAACAACAGCTAACGTTGATATACAATTGTGTTATGGGATAATTAATTTTTTTTTATTCTGTGCACATTTATACATCTCTTGACACGTTTGATAAATACTGATATATCACCGCATGGTGATTAAATGCTCGTGCAATTTCCCGGCAAAAAGCGTTCGGCAGAATTTTCGGAGTTTAACATTGTCTTTAGAGAAAAAGATTCTAAATCTCTTGAGGCGTTAAATAGGAAATTCATAACGTGCTTCAGCCTTACAGTTTAGAAATGAAAATTTAATTATTTCGAGTTTATAAATTTCACTATCATTTACTGTAAAAGAAGTTTTGTCTTGCAAAAATTTCTTTTGAATTTTGGAAATACCCTACCATATCCTTGACTTTTGTTAAAAAAAAATGTTGTCAAAGAGTGCATTCTTTACTGACTTTACTGAAGCAGCTTGAAAAGTTGTTATCCATGAATTCTTTTTTGAGACTTTTGCCCCTGAAAATCAGCAGAACAACAGTTATTGAATTTTATTTATAAATCATTTATGCAAGCTTCGTAATATCCCCTTTTATTGTCTCAAAATAATAATAATACTAATAATAATGATAATAATAATAATACTAATGAAAAGATCCAATTGTTCAAAGAACAATTGAGGGCTTTCCCAGGTTAAATGACCTTTACATGCGACCTCATGACATTCAGATTGATTAAACCCCAAATGATGAACATCTCTGAAGCAGAACCACTTTTGTATCGTTAACGATAAAAAAGGTCAAAATCTAGGACGTTTTCTCACTCAATGACCTTGACATTTGCTGTTTTGACGTTCACGTTGATTTGTCTTCCTAAGCTGAACATTTCTAAAGAAGAACCACTTCAATACCTCTATTGGTAAAAAAGGTTAAAATCTAAGACGTATTTTTCATTAAATGACCTTGACCTGTAATCATGTGACCGTGACTATGATTTGCCTTTCAACAGAGTCCTTTTCTCATTAGAAAGCATTAAAATATCTTCTAATAATAGAAAGGTCAAAAATTAGGACGTTGACCTTGACATTTTTGTCTAAGGTCATCCTCAAGGTCACATCCCCCGATGATCAAAACTGAAGACCCCATGCCTCTATCATATAAAGTTACTGAGTTTTACCCGAAAAACTAATTTACCAATGCTTCAATGGGACATAACTCTTATAAGATGACCTCAGATCCTTTTCATGGAAATGTAACAAAGTTGCGTCTTTAGATGCCAGACATTTTACACCCCCAACCATTCCTGTATCTTTTATCATTTCAGAGGAGTAGTGCACACAAGCAAAGGTCAAAATATAGAACGTGACCTTGACCTTTGACCTTATTTCTATTTTGAAGATGAAAGGTCATGAGGGTCTATGGTGAAGACTTTAGGTCTGTATCACTTCTGGTTTTTAAGATATACTTGTATATCACTTACACGAATCATTTTAGGGGAGGTAACTCCCATAAGATGTCGTCAGATCCTTTCCGCTAACATTCAACAAAGTTGCGTATGGATTGACTGAGGACTTTAGAAAAGATTTTGAAGCGATATCTTTTAAGGTTTCAGAGGAGTAGTACACACAATCTTTTTGGTGTTGGGGAAGATAACTCCGTAACGACAAAGTTTACGACATAATTCCCATAACACATCAAATCATTTTCATGACCGATATCATAGACAAAATATGAAAGCGATATGTCGCGAACTCACTTGTCAGGAAATGGCGGAAGAAAAAGAATAATAATGAAAAGATCCAATTGTTCAAAGAACAATTGAGGGCTTTCCCAGGTTAAATGACCTTTACATGCGACCTCATGACATTCAGATTGATTAAATCCCAAATGATGAACATCTCTGAAGCAGAACCACTTTTGTATCGTTAACGATAAAAAAGGTCAAAATCTAGGACGTTTTCTCACTCAATGACCTTGACATTTGCTGTTTTGACGTTCACGTTGATTTGTCTTCCTAAGCTGAATATTTCTAAAGAAGAACCACTTCAATATCTCTATTGGTAAAAAAGGTTAAAATCTAAGACGTATTTTTCATTAAATGACCTTGACCTGTAATCATGTGACCGTGACTATGATTTGCCTTTCAACAGAGTCCTTTTCTCATTAGAAAGCATTCAAATATCTTCTAATAATAGAAAGGTCAAAAATTAGGACGTTGACCTTGACATTTTTGTCTAAGGTCATCCTCAAGGTCACATCCCCCGATGATCAAAACTGAAGACCCCATGCCTCTATCATATAAAGTTACTGAGTTTTACCCGAAAAACTAATTTACCAATGCTTCAATGGGACATAACTCTTATAAGATGACCTCAGATCCTTTTCATGGAAATGTAACAAAGTTGCGTCTTTAGATGCCAGACATTTTACACCCCCAACCATTCCTGTATCTTTTATCATTTCAGAGGAGTAGTGCACACAAGCAAAGGTCAAAATATAGAACGTGACCTTGACCTTTGACCTTATTTCTATTTTGAAGATGAAAGGTCATGAGGGTCTATGGTGAAGACTTTAGGTCTGTATCACTTCTGGTTTTTAAGATATACTTGTATATCACTTACACGAATCATTTTAGGGGAGGTAACTCCCATAAGATGTCGTCAGATCCTTTCCGCTAACATTCAACAAAGTTGCGTATGGATTGACTGAGGACTTTAGAAAAGATTTTGAAGCGATATCTTTTAAGGTTTCAGAGGAGTAGTACACACAATCTTTTTGGTGTTGGGGAAGATAACTCCGTAACGACAAAGTTTACGACATAATTCCCATAACACATCAAATCATTTTCATGACCGATATCATAGACAAAATATGAAAGCGATATGTCGCGAACTCACTTGTCAGGAAATGGCGGAAGAAAAAGAATAATAATAATAATATTAAACAGAAGAAATACAATAAGGACTTTCCGTCCGGAGACGGGAAAGCCCTTAATAATAATGATAATAATAATAATAATAATAATAACGATAATTATGATATTATAAAATAATTAGATTTCCGGTTTTCATGCAGGTCATGCAATCCTGGAAAAGTCATGGAAATTTATTTTGACTAAGAAAAACATGAAAAAGGCCTTGAAAATTCATTCAGTTATCATCAATCATGTTCCTGTGAAAGATACCCGTAAAAAACAGAAACAAATAATATAAATAAATAAATAAATAAATAATAAAACAAATTATCAGCAATAAAATGAGTAAATCATAGAGAATTACTTCAAAGTGACCCAATTCTTAAAAAAAAAATAAAATATATGCACAACTGCAAATCATGCGATTGCGATCTCTTCGACTCTTAAAAAATCCATGTATTTGAGAAGTTCTCACACAAATCTCTACTTCCAAAATAATTATTAGTACCCATTTTAATTTGGTATTTTTTAACGTGTATACTTTCTAAAATTTCTAGATTCTCAGAGCTGTTTGATCCTCCCCTTTCCATGTTGGCTTTTAATGTCTAACAATTATTTCCAAATCCAGATGAAATGGAGGGTAGCATTGATCTGAAGTAAGAACATGTATTTCTGAAATAAAATTTTTTGTCTTAAGTCTTAACAGAGGTTTTAAAGTGAAAACTTACCTTGTGAGGAACAAAACTTTGTTCCGAATTTTTCACTAGGATAAGCAGAATTAAAATATATATCACAAAACAATTACAACATACCATCATCTTTGTATGATTTTTCACCGAAACAACACATTCATAATATACATCTAAAGTGGCCGATATCCTTATATATACATGTATAACAATAATCAATTACGAAGATTTGACATAAAAAAAAAATCATAAAAATATATCACAATCAATTATAGGAAACGTATTACATGTAATATTACGTAAATAGTACACCCAACACTTGCCCAATACACGTACATCTATATTTTTATGTACATGTTATTGACATAAGATATTATTGTTTATCATCGTCAACAATAATTTCCGGTCATCTTTTAATATGTGCCCATTTCACGTCATAATATGCAAAGAAACAGGGTATACAGGAATCCATTGCCAAAAAGGTGGGCTTTTTTATTTCCTTTTCACGCTTAATTCACATATCGTGTGGGAGGATTAGATGGTAAGACGCATATATAAGATAAGTGATTTCTTAAAAAAAAGATCATCTTTGTACACCATGTGTTCATGTTGATAAAAAACTAAATAAGTAAATAAATAAATTAAATAAATAAATACTGTAAATTCGGAAATTATTGCGATTTTTTTATTATTGCCAAAAATGCGACAGGATTGTAATCGCAATAATTTAGACTCGCATATTGGAATTTTTGATATGGCAAGAATTAAAATAGCGTTTTGGTCTAAAAGTACAAAATCACAATAATAAATGCACGCAATAATTTCTGAATTTACAGTAGATTAATCCATGAAATATAATTATAAAGGAATAATTTAATTTGACTTGTAACAGACAATGTGATTGGTTGTTAATGGTTGGACAAGTTACATTATATTGTATGTAATCAACTTTGGATACTGTGCAGTCCGCGATTTAAGTATTCCTGGGTTTAATAAGTTATTTAAATGATTCTATCTGCAATTTTAGATCAGATTAAAAAAAAAATTATAAGGATTGCTATAAATTTTGGAACGGGTTATATCGTATAAACTGTTACAAAATTAAAAACAGTCCTTAAATATATTTAGTAGAAATAGGAATGGTGCATTTAAGAAGTGTACTCCACTTCCTGAATACACATTTGAAGTCCGCAGTTCAAATTCCTTAACATAATCGGTCATATTCGGTAAACGGAAGATTTTACTATTCTAAAACAATAAAAACTCGGATGTGTGACGAATAGCAAGTCAATTTATAAGCGTCTGTGTGGCATTCTACAAGATGCTATCTCACAGCTGAATGTGAAAACACTCGACAAATAAATCAACGAGACAATGTCTTCTGTACGTCGACTGAAGGTGAATATTTCTGTGCGATCAACAAATGGTTTACTATATTTAAATAAAATTAACAACTTCTTGATTTTCCTGACTTCTTTAACTTGCCATAATGTCATTACATTTAGAAAGTTATAAATCAACTACTATAATCTGCCTCTCTCTCTCTCTTTCAACTCACTTTTCGTGATTTTTCGAACTTTATCGAAATTTATCTACAAACATGTATCTGTGCACCGAGTTTTGTTTCATGCAAGTAGAAATATCTTGAAATCCAAATGAATATCCCATTTTTTTTTTGTAAAACGGTAATGCACAAATGCCGCAATTTCACAAAAAGTAAAGTAAAAAACACCTAATGAGGAGTCCACCATTGCAGGATATACTCATTAATTTCGAAAAGTTTAGTCATAGCACAAAAAAATATTTTCAAAGCACTAGTATCAGTTAGTACATGGCTTTTCAGTTTGGTGGTAAGAAAATGATCATAAATACTCTAAGGTACCTACAATGCATTATATATAATATATATGTTATTTTAAAGAGATGTAAACAAGCGTTATTTTTTTCCTTTTCCCCTTTTTTAATTTATTTAAATATTCCTTCTTTTTCTGTTTGTTTTATACAAAGTTTTGCATATAAACAGAACAACTCTAACACAAACGATGACGCTTTTTACTGATTACTATATACATTGTACATACACAAAAAGAGGGGCCTCGGTGGCCAAGTGGTCTAGGTAGTTCGTCATGACTACTAATGACCACTAGCCTGTCAACACTGAGGTTGTGACTTCGAATCTCCCGTGGCGGTGTGTGTTCGACTCTGATCTTAATTGACAAGGTTTGCCACTTTTCTACCGGAGACCGGTGGTTCTCTCCAGGTACTCTGTCTTCTCCCACCAATAAAAACTGGCCACCGCGAAATAGCTAAATGAACTGAAAAACCCCAACTAAACAAACACACAAACACAAAAAGATTCTGCATGTTCACGTATGTGAGAAGGAACGAATGTGGAGTAAACTTTCAAGATGACAATATTCCATTTCAAAATTGAACAGACTGTTACAAATTTTACATAGAACGATCATTTTGAATCCTTCAATATATATAAACATAAATCACTCATTTATAACACAATTTTATTTAAAAAAAATCATTGACATGTACAATACAGAAATGTGATATAGTGTATCGATTAATATCACAGTAAATATCTTAATGCTGTTAAGGAATGGCACAGATGTCATGTAAATTCCGTTTTCGTTTTAAGCGTTTGTTCTCCTTTTCCCCTATAAAGAATGGAATAATGAATTCGTCATCTTCTTCATCGTCGACGTCTAAATTTATCGGTTCAGTGGCAGTCTGTCGATTTTTTCGTCGCTAAAAATGTTTTGATTTTTCAATTAGACAAAAATGTAGCGAAGAACATGTAAATGTACAAAATATATATACATGGAAATGTTTATCCCATCCCTTATTCAGTAAAATATTCTTTTCTACATGTACATAGAGATTCTCATGCAGGTACGAGTGAGTTATGAAATTTCTCCACCCGAGATAGTTAATTTTTTTATTAATTTTTTTTGGTTAAAATCTAAAATTTAACTATCGAGGGTGGAGAATTTCTATAACTTACGAGTAAATTGAAAGAGAATCTGTTTCTCCTATGATTTTGAACAAAAACCTCAAGAAAATGCCGCGTTGCTACCCATTTGGTTTACATGAACACAGTTTCGGAACCTCTCTAGTTTATCTTTCCAATAAACGTAAAAAAAACGGTGGATATTCCCAAGCAGAAATTTAATCACCCGGAAGTTTTTAAAAATATTATGTATTTTTATCCCACCGATTAAACACGTCAAGAATAGGATAAATGTATAATATGATATGATTTGATTGTTTTTTAACCTGTGTGCATGTGTATAAAACTGATAAAACGTCACCCTAAAAACTGGCAATACATTGTATTTTACAATGTACGTTAGCATCTGAATGTTTAACAATGTATTGCTCATAACTTGTTAACTTTTATATTGCTCTTTCTTAAATTGTTATCGTTTTATATTTCATTGCATTGCTTAATATTTTTCAAATGTGTATTTGATGATTTCTAATCGCATCAATAAACTTCTTTTCAAATGTTCTCGTTAATTTTTTTTTTACTAACTCTATTATGGGTTTACGTACTTGCATACTTACACGAAGCGCATTTTTCTTCGATGATCGTTTTTGTTTCCACTCTTCACCAAATAATTTGACTGAATGTTCCTAAAACATAAATATCAAATTAAATCGTCTTATACTAGTATATGAAAACTGTCTGCTTTTCACTTACGACTGTCCATCGGCGGCCATATTGTAACACGAATGCTGTAACATCAGCGAGCAGTATACACCCAACACTAATGTTGAACATGGGTTGTTTTGTTTGACAAACTCTCGAGTCGTGTTGGATAATCGAACGCTACGCAAAGGTCGTAAATCAAATCTTAAAGCTAATCGTCGTCGTACCAATATGTGGCTGTCCTACACGATTAGCTCTTAATTGGGAGCAATTCTGATAACCGAACTAAATATTGCTATAACATTTAGAGACGGATTAGAGGGGCCACTGTTAAAAAAAAAAAAAAACAAAACAGACAAATTATGCCACCTCTAAAATAAAACTCCTAGATCCACGCCTAGTAATACAGATTGTAAACAGTTCTTTTTTTCTGTTGCGGTACAATTTAAAATCGATCGGTCGAAACTTTATATAACAAGTAGATGTATAAGGAGTTTATAGGTCTCAAACAGTATTTTCGATTTTTTTACGATTAAGAGTCAATACAGTATCAGTTGGATTTTAACAACATAAATAAATAAATAAATAAATAAATAAATAAAGATAACATTAATGCCGACAAGACGGAAATGGCAATGATGAAATATACATATATTCAATTTACCTCATATTGACTGACACTTCGTTGTATTAACTTGTTCCTCATAAATATCTGCAAATAAGACAAGTTTTATAGTAAACAGAAACTAATGGTAATATGTTTTCTGTTACTTTGTCAAATGTTTGTGACAAATTGTTTTACACAAAAACATTTTCTAACTTAAAGAAATGAAAATTAACCTTTATGCAACCTGATGTCACAAGAAAGACAACTCAAACGTACTCTGAAATTAAAGAGAAAAAAAGTTTTAATAAATGTGCGAATGGAAATTGTATGAAGCATTGTAAATTAACGCTACACAAATAAACAAAAACGAAACCTTACCTTAATAATGATGAATACAATGTAGATTATATGGAAAAGACCGAAGAAGGAGACCAGTACTATGAAGAAGTACAAATCTAGATCACCCTGATACGACTCCCCATCAAATCTGGATATAACAGCATGCCAGATACACACAGTGTACGTAAATATCATACAGAAAAGTACATACACATCCTGTAAACAGAAAATTAAGAGTATTTTTATTTCATTTTTCAATTTTTTTCCTTTCCTTTTTTTTATTTTTATTTTTGCTGTAGTGCCTTTTATGTTTCGAGTTCTAGGCTTTACAACTACGGTGTTTTATAACTCCTTATCTGTATGAAACCAATCTGATTATAGATATCACACAATAAATGTATCAGTTTCATATATTTTGTTCAGTATCTGATTTTATCATATACTTAGTACTAAATAAAGGAAACTTGCATATACGATACTGAAAAGACATTGTCAGCTGTATTTTCTACCGTGATGATATCGATATCATCACCCCCTTATCATACCCATTAAAATGATATTGGTCACGTGACCAGAAAGATTTGTTATAATATATGTGATAAAGCGTATAAAACATGTCAAAATCCGTATCACATGCCGTATCAACCCTCAATCAATATCATCCCTCGGACCAGAGGCCCTCGGGCTGATATTGAAATCTCGGGGTGATACGGCGGCATCATACGGCATGTGATACGGATTTTTCCATGTATTATTCTCTATTTATTTCATAGCAACGTAACCATAATTTAGTGTGTAATATTCTATAATATGCCATTCTCTGCAATATTGCTTTAAAAATGACATCATTTTGCAATATAATTTTGCTCGGGATAACCCTATGTGTTTGATAACAATCAATTACATATTAGTAAAAGAGTACTGAACTCAGTAAAAAACTTACGAGTATGGTGTTGTAAGAAATTTTTGGCAGGCTCTGATTTGTAACTATTCGAAATGCTACTGTGGTTAACATTAGAGTTATGGATAAGCTCAGTCTGCTCTGTGGCAAGTCATTCGAGACGGCAAACGTTGCAATCGACGCTGACGAAATTAATCCCTAAAAGAAGTGTGAATGAAAAATAGCACTATTGAAATCCACTATATGAAACAATTCAGACGAGTTTGTATGGATTTGAAAAATACAACTGTATCTTATAATAAATGTGTTTTTCTTACTGTATGCTACCGTCTTTAATTTACAGAACTGATATAGATTTAGTTTAAATTGTAATTATGTTTAGCGGTCTTTTTGTCCCTTTTCTTTTCTACGGCAGTTTCAGATTTTTTGTATTCTTGACGATAGTGTTTTGTCTCTTCTAACCGGAAGCAACTTAGTGTCTTTAAACCTCAATCTTGTCATTTTGAAATTCTTAATTTGTTTAGTACAGAATTTTTGATAGAAAATAAATACACTTAAAAAATTGAAATTATTCCAAATGTGAAATGACTAGCTAAAACCTATACCAAAATCTTTAAAACAATATATTTTAAAAATATTTTCCTCTCTACTCCTACATGTACATGCAAATAGCAAATTTTAATTGAAGAAAACCTCACAAGAAGATTTATCTCCCTTATGCATTACAAATTCCTTGAGGAATACATGTGTGCTCTTAGGACAATTAAAACTGACTTGGATAGTTAAAACTTTAAAAAGTCATGGACCTGCAGACAGCAATGAACCCTAATACTGTTTTTTTGTTTTATGTTTTTTAAAACGTATTACCATGATTAAAACCATATTCCAAACAAAGAATTTCCATCTTCTTACTGCACAACAACCAGCACTTATACCAGGAAATGTCACGCGCTTTGTCTGGGAGAAGTCCTTCCGGTTTGACTTCTTCTTCAGCGTTACAAAATCACACAAAGCCCATTCCTGTTCGTCAACAAAACAAGCAGAGTTAAGCAAGCTTATTTCACTGTTGTCTTCTAGAATTTCCAGTTGGCTTTGTGGGTACTCGGAAGTAACGTACACATTTAAATACTGAGCATCGAACGGAAAGTCGGCAAGTTCAAGCTTCTCAGAGAAATTTCCACGAAGTCGTCTTTTCTCCAAGATATAGGCCTTCTTTTTATTTGTGTACTGTACTTCTTTCCAAGGTTTATCGTCTTTCGTTTGGTCAATCAAATTTTGGACCACCAATTTCGGGTCCCAAAAACTGTCAAGGTCTAACACACATTCATTCTGAAAAACAGTTATTTAAATTCTGATATTTTATACGGGAAGAAATACAATGATGTTTCAATTAATTTTTTAAATCCTAAAATATGGATTCATAAAACAACAGAAAATTATAACTTCCATAATTATTTATTTAGTTCATAAATACACTCTACAATATGAGTTTTATGCCAAGAATATAATCAAATGAATTTGTTAACGTCTTATTCCGCGATTTTCTAGTACTGTAAACCGGGACATTTTCTCATCGTCTTTTTTGCGATTTTGCAGCTAAATTCAACTTCGCGCTGTTTTAAATTAGCGATTCCCAGTCTATCGACAGAGATAAAATGTTGAAATAATTATTCGCAGTGATTTTTATTTCACGTTTCATATCTTACCAAAAAAATGGCGAAAATAAAACTATTGCGAATATTTCCGGTTTACAGTATAGTACTATTGCTCAGTTTAGCTGCATGGCAGTTTGATATTTAGCCAAACATAGATTTGCACACTGTGTTACAGAATTGATCATTTATGTCCACCACCGCAGGTGTACACATTTTGAATGTAGTCAAAATTCATTACGAATTGTAACATGTTGATAAGAGAGCTTATTACATGTACATATATACATGTAGGTTGTAATTCGCAACATTTATATTTTATATTTATCTTTTCAGCCAGCATTTTCTAGCTTGTTCGGTACATTCTTGATATATATTTCAGAAAATTTTATTTTTAAATAAAATACTATGTCAGAGGCGCATTCAAGTACATTCGCACAAAATTTATTTCCAAGGGCCGTAATTTTTAGAAAAAAAATACTGGCATTTTTTCCAAGAAAGGCGCGAGATCATTGCCTTTAAATAAATTCTATGAAAAATCATTAATAACTGTAAGCAAGGGTGTGCTTAAAATGTGAGAATCATGTAATAGACTATACCTCTCCGCTCTGTGTTGCGTGAAAAATACTCACTTCAAATGAGGGAATGACTACATGTTAGTATTAGGCAAACGTCAGTCAGAATGAACAACAAAAAAACAACATAAAAACCTGCATGGATAAAACGTTGATGTCAGTTTTAATGGACAAATTGCATTAAGGCGTCTTAATTAAACACTGGCTAAAAAAAAAAAGAAAAAAAAAAAAAACATTCATGATACTGTTAGTTTGGTATTCCAACTATATTGTACAGATTAGAAACATGTACAGGTAAGTTGATAATTCTCATGATAACAGCTACTTACTCCTTTCCTTCTCTTAAAACAATGGACATTTCATGTATCGTATAACTCATTTTTGTCTATGTTAAAAAAAGGAATTGATACGAATTTTGATGCACAAGATTTGCACATTTCGTCGATTTACGACTCATCAGTTGTTCTTAAGGTCTAAAATGTTGAAAACCAAAACGACAATCCAGCAGGTTGACGAGCAAATTTAAAAATACCAAAATGACTAATAGGGGTAAAGCCAAAGCCACCTATGGACAGTGCTATGCACAATGCAGATACTCCTTAGTTTTCACAAATTTTATAGTTTTGTAACAGTATATGTGTATAATTTTATATCTATTTCGCCGATACAAGTTAGCCCTAAGCTATTGAATCCAAAGATACAATGAATGAAAATTATATTCACGCAAATTTTATTTCTGATACCAAACAATAAAACACATTCAAAAATAATGCATCACTGAAGTAGATAAATTTAATGATATGACTTAAAGAACATAAGCTCGTTTAACTTTAAAGGATAAAATTACCAAGCAATGAGGAACCAGTGTGAGTTATCTTTTCCTAACCAATGTAGGTAAGGGAGATAATTAAATTATCTCCCTTTTGTCCTCAGGCGAAAAGGGAGACAAATTTATTATCTCCCTTACCTACATTGGTTAGGAAAAGATAACCCACTCTGGTTCCTCATTATATTTTTTGAAAGGGATACATGTACATGTATGTCAACATTTAACATTATTCAACCAAACATAAATTATGGGATCCTTTTTTTGATACATTTGTCGCTTGTAATACAACTAAATTATGTCCACCAGTACTAAAGATTTCTGGGTAACGATGTATCAGTATCCTGGTAGTGTGTACTTTCCGGGTACTAGGTTGCTCAATTGTGTACCCTACTCAGGTCAAAATATTGTGGATTGAACAAAACGTTAGTGTGTACTCAGCACATTTTTTCAAGTTGTAAGATGAATTATATTCACTGCCAAGAAAAAGGCGGCAAAGTACCGGTAACTCTAGTTTTGTAAAGCTGGCTGAATAGGAATAGGAAGATGGTCATCATGATTGTCAAATATATTTCTGAATAGTATTATGGAACTACTTTAATAGACTATGGAATTCTGTTGAAAAATTCTGAAAATTTGAAAAAGTGTATGATTATCCCTATGGAAAATAAATAATAACGTACATTGACGTGTTTAATATATTATGGTTAAAATATATAAGAAAAAGGAGAACACCTTTATTATTAAGATTCATAACTATAGTTATTTTTCTTTAGGGTACTATAAATTGAAATGGAGTTTTATTGTTTTAAATTCACGCACACTTGCGTTCTTGTCACTCTGGCAGTTATGTAAAAATACAGAACTAAGAATATCCACAGGCACTAGACGTTCTATCAGTAATAATAAAATATGAGCAGTGGGAAGAAAATAGTGTTAATGTGTATGTCTGTGGAATAACAATACCATTCCCTTTTTCAACACTTCTTACAATACATTGGTATCCGATACGTTAATGGATACAATATGGATACAGCGTTAACCCAGAACCCTGTAATATTAAAGCATATTTAATCTATTGTAATGTTAGATAAGCTGTAAAAAGTATAAACATTACACGTTTTAATCCCGTACGGATTCATACTGGTACCTGTTTCATTTACCTTGTAATCCAGCTGTTTCTCCCGCCATCTTGCTTGTATAAATATGTCGGCTGTGTACTTTTCTTTGACCGTATCTATCTCTCCAATCTTCAGAAAGTGAACTTTTATAAATACTTGTTTAACCTACAATAAAGTTATATTTATGTACACATTGTACACTGAAGCACACTGAACAAATAAAGAGATGAAACTACATATAATCCCCCTCCCCCTCCCACCCTCTCCCCCCACAAAAAAGGAGGAGTGGCAATGAACCCAAGGAGCCGAGTGAGAGGTATGGGATTGAGGCATGAGTGAAATCATGTGATCTGTTTCTACTCTATTACATCATCCGGTGCGTCATCCTGCAAGGTGGATCTTGTCATAGTGCAAATCAGCAGAGGTACAGGAACGTGTTATAATAGGGGAAAGAAATATAGTATAGTTTTTCATATATTATTAAATATTCCATGATGTTAATTTGGATGCACAATCTGTATTTCTCCAAAACCAAACTACAATGGCACAGAAAATAGAATTAATATAAATAAAACATATAATATGTACAAATGTAAGGGTGGAACCATTTAAGGACACGGAGATACTTTATAACAATAGTTACCCTTCCGGAGCACATGGGTTCCCTCCTGGTTTTTATAGGAGTTCGTGTTGTTCATTGTTTTTCAGTTTTCTGTGTTTATTTGTTGTGCGTATGGTTGTTCATTTTGACGTCCCGGGTTTGTCTGTCCAATGGATTACGTTTTTGTGATTGCTCCTCAGGTATATTTGTCCTTTTTTTTCACAAAATTTAACGTTTTTATAAGGGGCCTTATAGCGGTGTTCGAAACACAGCGAATTCACTGGTGATACCACAAAGGACTTTGATTCCACAAGCAAAGCTATCGACGCAGTGGTAAATACATATATGGAATAGATGGCAATTTTTATACAAAGAATGTGCACATTCTTAAACAGTCAGACAGCTGAGAGTCACCTACAAATCAAGTTAATAACATCCATTTACATGTTTCTGTTATGACTTGTTATAATTGTCTGATTAAAGAAAGATAACCCTAGTGGGTATGAATAATATGCTATGTACTTTTTACTTGACATTTTACATTAAGTCAAGGGTAAACTTAATTAAATTAAAACACAAATAGGAGTTGAAGCTATATGTTTAAAATTTTATTGAGCCCATCGAAGTCGACGCGTTTTTTTAATTTAGCCGAAAATTGCTAATTTTGTGATTTTTCGTGCATATTCGATTGTGTTGATGGACAAGGCGACAACATATGACTTTTATCAGGTAACAGTAGAGGAGCCTAAGAAAATATCAGTCTAATGTGTCTTGTACCAATTTTTTTTTATTAACTTCAAACTTTAAACACAGATACAAAGAACTTGGAAATATTTTGTAACCATTTTTCACCATTTCAGTAACGATAATTTAAGTTTTTTATAATAATTATATCTACACTGGAAATAATAAGCAAAATGTTTTCATATACTTAGTAGTAAAGTTTCATTTTTATAAGTATAAAACTATGCTACGGGTCCCCAGCTGTGATGTCTACTGCCATTTGATACATTTTTTCACTGTTTGTTGTTCCCAGGTAACACAATGATGTT
This sequence comes from Mytilisepta virgata, assembly GCA_028015205.1. Classification (NCBI taxonomy): domain Eukaryota; kingdom Metazoa; phylum Mollusca; class Bivalvia; order Mytilida; family Mytilidae; genus Mytilisepta; species Mytilisepta virgata. The sequence continues at coordinate 7,660,350 of CM051513.1, forward strand.
TTTAGAATGTTTTTAAAACGTTGTCAATAATGTTGTAAAAATATTGCAGAAAAATATGAAAAAAAAGTTAAAATGTATGGCGCAGTAAACAGCGGTTTAACGTTTTTTAAAACATTTTTCCAAAATATTTTTGAAACATCGTCCCGATATTTTTTGTAATGATCTGAAAATGTGTACTAAATATCATAAAAACATTTTCTGAAATATCATTTAATGAAAAATGTTTTAAAAATATTTGAAAAACATTTTGATAACATTCATACAACATTTCAATAACATTCTTGTATTTCAAAACATCATTTAAATGTTTTCAGGATATCAAAATGTGAATATTTTTATTATATCATGTAAACATTTGTCTTAATTTTTTAATAAACAACTGAAAAACATTTTCTAGAAACTTTTGAATGACATTTTATGAAAAATGTTCTAAAAATATTGTTAAAACATTTGGTAACATTTTAATGACATTTTAAAAACATTTTCTATACTTTAAAATATCAGTAAAATGTTCTTAGAATATTTATATGTCAATGTTATTTTGATATCATTTAAATATTTGTCATAAAAAAATCCAAAACATTTAATAGATATCTTGAAAACATTTCTCCCTTCAGCACAACAAAATATTTTTAAAATGTTGTAAAAATGTTCCCATAACATTCTGAAAATATTTTTATTACCGTATATTTTCATACTTCAAAACATCAGTCCAATGTTTTTTTAATATCATAAACATTATAACATTAAAGTTTGAAAAATATCCTCCTTACATTTTAAGATACCCTTTGAGTGTGCAGCTGACCATTTGGACATTTCAAATAAAATGTTCTACAATGTTCCTGTCAGACTGTAACGTTTATATTTATATTCGAAAAGAATCTGTCTCATTTCCCAACTTTCTGCAAATGATTTTCTCTCATACATTGATGTATTGTAATGTAATGTAAACAAATTCAAACAGCTACATTTCACTCTGGGATATAAATGAAATGAAAAGATATTTTGATTTCACATTTATTTTTTTCTGTTCATATTGAAATTCAAACAAATTTTACAAATCTGTATTTAGAATTTAGTCTCATCAATATTTCAGAAAAAGTTCATAACTTTATACATCCTCCTTCAACAGAGGTCTTGTTCATTTCTTTTACTTCCTGTCTGCATCTGCAAAAATTGAATCGAAAACATTTACAAATAAAAATACAAATGCATTACATGCTTAGAAATTGTTATGACCTATGATCACAAAAATGTGAGATTATTACATGTCCATGTCTACATTGATAAGCAGGCTATTAATACAAAATTAAAATTTATTATCAAACTGAAAACATTCTATAAGACAGTTCAAACAACTCCAAAGATATCAGACGTTGACAGAAATGAGGATTTCAAAGCCAGTACTCCTCAACTGGGTAGGGTTATATCAAATAAATTTCATTCTGAATGATGACTACTTAAGGATTAATTTTATGAAGCTTCAAGCAAGACAACTTGGTTGATGGCCTGATTTTAAATATTAAACTGGCCTCCATATACACCATAACTGTCCAAGACTTCAGATAGGATAAGGCGAAACTATAATTCACACACAGATGCTAACTGATTTTTTCAGTTGAAATAAAAATTTCGTTAAAATCAACTTACATAAAAACACTTTCCAGTATTATGCACAACTTATTCATTTTCTTTGTGTTCATCTGGTTGATCTTGCAATAGACACTTGGTCTTCTTCAAATTAACTTGTATTATAAAGCATTATCTGAAAATAGGATAAAAGCAATTTTCATTATTTAAAAATCAGGTGATTTTTTCCAACATTACAAAGTACAAAGGTACCAGTATTCATAAAACAGTCAAATATAAATTATTTTCACACTTTTTATTACTGAAAATGATTAAATGATTTATGTTAACGATCAAAATGCACTCAATTATGTATGTACATGTACAACTGAATATAAATGAGCTGAAGCACAGGATAAGTTACAGTTCTCTGACACTTAAACAGTCAAGTTTCACTGTAAATACTTTGAAGTTTTAAAACGTAAACTTAAGCACAACAATCAGCTGGCAAATAATTCCTGTCTTTATTCTAATACTTTATCATTTAGACACCAACAATAATTTTTCCCCTACTTGCAGTAAGCTTTTTATGTCTAAAATTTCTTCCGTGTAAAATAATTTAAAAAAATAAAACAAATTTTTCTAACATAACATGTAAGATTGCCTGTTATTTTACAAATATTTAATAAATATCAAATTACCAAGTACTATTCTAACAGCTATCAACCTCCTTTCTATTGCTCTAAATGATGGATTTATTTCTTACTCTTCTACTTGTTCATGGTTTGTCTGAAAAAGAAAATATAAGTATTAAAATCTTCCCCAAAAATACAATGTACATACACATGTAATATCTACCTCCAATCTGGAAAAAAGTATGATATCCCCAAGTTTTGTTTCAAAGACTTTGAATCATGTTGATTTTCAACATATACCAAAATGTTACTAGTATTTGAAATGTAAATAATTGTAATAATCTCCAGAGATTGTCATCAACAAAACACGTGCCGAAGTGTGTGGGTCACACAGCGGATGACCTTCATACAATTTAGTCATATAGATTTATTTTATAGGCCTATATGTTTTTAAATGAAAAGAGAAAAAAAACCAGAAAATGAGGATACTATTGGTGTGTAAGAAAACGCAATGAATAGACATTGGAATACTCTAACTGACTTAGAATAAGATAAAGAGTTCAATAATAACACCCCCCTCCCCCCATTCTTCTCACACCTTGACAAAATAAAATTACGTTTAAACAGAGCCCAATCAAGAGTTCAACGAATACATCTCTATATTTACTGTACTGGTAGTTTTGTTTCCTGTTTTAATATATGACCAAAAGATGTCCACTCTGTCACTGTTCAAGTTGTTGATATAATTTCATCGACTTTGTCATTGGTCATGACCGTCGAGTGAATAAATAACACACAGAAAGCGATGTGTACAGAAAGAATTCATTATCTTAGCTTATTTTCTTACCTACTGTTATCACCAGAAGATAATAAACACCGACTGATTTACTAATACTTGTAGAAATAATTATGCGTCGTTTTCAACTTCAAATTTCTTTGTTTCAAACCGCCCAAATACACTTCCAGTCACTGGTTTCCAATGAATATTGTCGATTGTTTGCAAGCTGGTATAACAATCTGGAACCAGTTACATTTTAAAACCGAAAACCAAAAATCCAAACATTTACACCGACACGCCAAGGTCAATAATTTTTAAAAAAGTTGTTTATCGGTTATTGTACACCAAATCGATTTAGCGTGGCAATGGATATTATTTTGCAGACAGACATAAACAATGCTTTAAAAACATCATCGTAACGTTATGATAAACTATTTTTATCTGATATCTAGAGAATATTTTGCAGAAATGTTCTGAAAACGTTTTGCAAAAAATCTTTTTACAATAAATTATACTCTATTTCCGAATTTAAAAAATATTTTACCTCAATGTTTATTTCATATATAGAAAACATTAAATAAAAATATTTTTTGAAACATTATATTGATATTTGAAAAAATATCATGAAAATATTTTAATAACATTTTAAATGAAATATTCTTAAAGCGTGTATAAATAATATTTATCATAAACATTAAAGAAATATTTTCCCAAAACGTTTTTAGAATGTTTGGGGAAAATATTTTTACAGCAATTTATTTTCACATTTTAAAAATATTCCTGTCAGAATATTTTATAGAAATGTTACCATAACATGAAACATAATATTTCAAAGACATTTTTCAAAAATATTTCTTCATGATATTTATTATACATTTTTAAAAAGATGTTTTTCAGATATTTTTGAAAAAATGATTTTACAGAATGTTTATTTCATGTATAGAAAATATTATATAAAACCCTTTTCCTCTAACATTTTATTGATATTCTTAAAATATCATGTTAAACTAGGAAAATATTATAAAATATTTTTAAAACATTGAAATAAGGTATTCTTATAAAGTGATATAGTAATATTTATTTGAAACGTTTTTAAAATATTTTTGAAACGTTTCCGATCAATGTTACAAGAGAACATTATAAAGATTATCCAAAAAAACATTTACATGACATCCTGAAAATATTATTTTGATAACATTTTCGAAAAACATTTATCTGACCTTTTAAAAATATCATGAAAATGTTTTGTGCTACTTGGGTTGTTGTGTTTATGCTGTATTTGTTATTTTTTATTTGTTTGTTCTTGATTGACGATGATTGGTCTTTAAATCATTTATTTATTCATTCATTTATTTATTTATTTATTTATTTATTATATGCATTATGCTGTATTTCTGTATTTGGATTGATTTAACAAAGATATTTTTATGACCCCAAGATTACTGACTAGGGATGTATGTACATTCTTAAAAAACTTGGATATTCATTATATTTCAGAAGAAATAACAAACAAACCCGGAAGTAAGAAGTTGTACGTTTCATACCATTGATTGATGCAATTATATTTGAGGAATGGTATTAATTGAATGTAAAGCTGTTAGGGATATATAAATCTTAATTACTGGACTATCCAAGTTGTCACGATAGATAAGGAGAGATAAATCATCTCAGGATTATTGAGAATGAAATTGAGCAAGCTAGTCAGTCTCTCTGTGCCACTTTTACCCCACCCCTCAAAAAATTTATAACAAGACACCTACAGATACCAGTAGACATATATGTACTTTAAATTTCCAGAAACAGACTAATACAGGTCTAAGACCACAAGCAATTCAGAGTGCATTTTATATTAAAATAAAGTTGAATTTAAAAAAAATCTCACCAGCTAAAACTTAAAAAATGTCATGAAACCTGTTTAACCTGACCACTGGTAGGTCTCTGTTTTGTTAAAGTTTTTTGGTGCTCTTTTATGATGTTTTGTGTCCGGGTTCTAATTGTTTTGTGACGTTGATTGATTAGCATATCAATGTTGACTTTTATTTTATCCGTTTCGTTGTACATTTAAACGACAAATTATTTTCACAAAGACTTATTTATCCCAGCTCTACCCGACAAAAGACGCACCGATTGCAACCATAGTAGACAATCAACTGTAGATACCTGCCGTGATTACAAATTGTAGCCCAATGTTTGACACAGTTATCCTTACCTTAGGTTTAATATTAGGTAATCTCTCCTCCATATCAAACTCCCTGTTGTTCTTTACCCGACGTTGTTCACATTAGATACACGCGATAAATCTATTCAAACTTCATTGAAATTTCACAATATATCAATATATAAGACGAGTGTTAACACTGTATTTATCCAGGTATGAACGATAAATATTTTCTAAGGAGAATAAATAATGTGAAATCATGCTATGAATGGTCGGTTATATAAACACTTTTTTGACATATGTAAATTCCAGGATTATTAATTATAGTAAATGACCTATAATACTGTAATTTAACAGTCAAATACTTTTGCAGGTATTCACCGATTAATTTTGAGTGTTCTATCGGTTTATTTTCAAAAACTTACAATCATGACAATTGGGGTGAAATCATTAATTTTTTTCCGGACAATAAAGGGGGAGGGGAGAGGGAGGAGTGGGGTGGGATTGGGGGAGGGGTGTTGAGGATTGAAGTGATATTGCATCCATGTGCCTGGATTTTTTGTTCGCGCTTGCGCAAGTTTTAGCACGACTTTGTCGAAATTTAAAATGTTTAACACTGTTCTTTACCAAAAATAAGGGTCTTCCATGTTTCCTCTATACCATGACATTATTTCTCTATACCTTGTGTTCTACTGCTTTTTTTTTAAATAGACTAGATAATATTTTATGGGCGAGGGTGTATTTTTATGTCGATGAGACAATACCCCAAATCATTAATATGCGGAAAAATAATTTCTGCAAAAAGTCACGGAGGTGATTTATCTAGCGGACAGTTGAGATTACCTTAAAGGTTATCACTTGAAGTTTACCATCCAAAATGTTGCCAAGATTCGGTTACTCACCTGTTAAGTATTTAACTACGAGACGGCATTAACTTGTACATATGAACTGAAAATAGAATAAGAAACATGTAATAATGCAAACAATTAATGGTAAAAACCGACCTCTACAAATACAATTTGGTTTCGGCACCATGATCATCCGGATAGACGTTTTGCTCATTTTCTTTTTCAATAAGGAATGCAATAGAGATGAAAGTATAAATGATCGAGATCCCTGTGCAACATTCATCATAGAACTTTACAACACACCGTTACAAGCCTTTTATTGTTCCACAAAAAAAGTGCATGTAATACACAAACAAATATAATAATATTTTGTAATTTTAAGCAAAGTGTGGAAAATAGAAAAAAAAGGTTGCGACAAATTGGTACAGATGAACTAGACGACTTTCTTTTTGTACACTGCTTTTCAGATCTATTTTTTTTATTTTATTATAATTTTTTTATATTTATATGGTAGATTTATAAAATGTTTTATTTATCGATATATATATATATATATATATATATATATATATATATATATATATATATGTATATATATATTTGGTACTAAATACAGGAGTTTTGAATAAATGATAAAGCCCATGATGTTGGTCCGTATCTGACGTCGATGACGTCATACCCTTTATCGCATGTCTTACCCTTTATCACATGACTTACCCTCTATCACATATATAGCTTTTTTGCATTTTTTTCAATTTTATTTTTTTTCGTATTGTTTTTCAATAATTTTTTTTGAGGGGGGCGAAATTATTATTTTGGGAGGGGGGTCAAATTTCAAGAAACAAATGTTCAATTTTTTCCCCATTATTTGACTTTTTTTCAAATTCCCCCAACCTATTTTTTTACATAAATTATTTTCCCCAATCAATTTCATTTGTGGCAGTAGACTTCAATTTGGAAAATTTGAAGTCCTCTGTTTAAATATATGATAAAGTGTATTGTAATACAATGGTCATCAGCAAAAATAGTTAGAGGATAGAAATAAGAGAAAGTACAAGAAGTTCAAATTTGTCACAAAGTACAATAATTATATAGAACAAAATAAATAATCGGGATGAAGGCTTGTTTAGACTAGATTATAAAATAATGAGTATCTATCAGTTTTACTATCTATATCTCAAGTGTGGTAATTATTGTATATACGTTTTAAAAGTGTTAATTGGATAAATTGTGGATTGTTTAGACTTGTTATCATAAATAGATAGTGGACTTTATTAGCAGTTTATCTGGTTAATTAAACAGATAGTGATGACCACCTATGTTTTCCAGCCAGCAAGGAACCATTAAAATGATTTTCATTTTTTATGGCACCTATTTTATGTTTGATTTGTGTACATTTATTTTTAAATCCCGATTTACTAATTAATGAGTCCCGTGTTTGGGAACGTGACTAAAAGATTATAAAAAGAGAACCCAGCTAGAAGTTAAAAAAAAAGACCGTGCCTTAAAATACTGGCCAGAGACATAGCTATTATTATCTGTTTATTGTTTGCTGTTTATTGTTTCACTTGGACTTTATATACAGTTTTGTTTAGTGTAATTAACATTAAAAGACATTTATAGAACACAGTGTGAAGTACTAGCCATTCAAATAGACGATCACGAGCTATAGGGTTACAGTATAATACATGTTAAAATCTGTATCACATGCTGTATCAATCTCGACCAATATCAGCCCTCGGGCCAAGGCCCTCTGGTTGATATTGGTTTCTCGTCCGCCGCACTTCACCAGTTTGATAACCAAATTTCCCCGTTGGAAAACCCGGATAAAAAAGCAGATCAAATTTATGAACTTTAAAATAGATCATTTTGATTTTGAATGGTTGTGGCTTTTTAATTTTAAAAAGAAATACCAAAGCTTTATATGAGTTATTATATGACATTTTATAGTTTAATATTCACTTCCTTGTTTGATATTGAGGTCACATTGTGAATTAAATCGTTTTCAATTATTGTGTTTTTACAATGATCATATCAACATGAGACCGTACATGAACGTTTTTACAGTAATATGATATAGCAATCTGAAGTTCTAAATGTACATATAAATACAAAATTATGCCAACGGATCGAACAATTTGAAAAGACTTGACATACATTGTATTGTTAATTAATCTAGAAATTTTACGTAGATTATCAGGGGGAAAGCCCTGACTTTCCGAACATGACACCGTCTAGAATTTTTTCCACATTAATTATCTCGTTAAAACTAAATACAATTTGATATAAAAATAAGGTATAGATAAAGTAAAGAGAATTAAACACATGCAGTGAAGTCAAATTGTTACTTTTTTAATCTACGTTTCCTCATCCGTATTTTTATTATATGTGCCTCACACTATACTAAATAGTCATCAATATTTAAGCATAAATACTGATATACGTTGAAATTAAAATATATATGTCAACCATTAACTATTGATATTCACTATGAAAAAATTAATATTATGTTTCATGTTATCATTCCTTTCGCATTTGTTTTACCCCAGTACCTTTTTTCCCAAATCAATATAAAGATACATGTTATTGCAATGAGAAAAAAAAGGCGAGATACAATGTAGTGTCTACTACAAATGGAAAATATTCCTCGTCATTACGGTCAACCAACTCACGACGGAATACGTTGAATTTTGAAGGTCAACTTTCCCCCTTAGAACCGTTGTTTTAATAACTTACTTATAACCAGCAACCAACTATCAACAACGACGAATTATGTGACGAATTTATGTCCATGTAGTTGCCAGCATAATGGTTTCACGTTCATAAATATTTTCATGAACATTTAATGTTGAATATGGAGAAAACAAACTAATTTATTCCAAATACAACTTAGATTTCAAGGCATTTGTGCAAAAGTAAAATTTTGAAAATTTAAAAGAGGTCTGAATAATTCTTATAAATACAGATTTAAACTGCTAAATTTCGATATCAAATAAATAATCAAAACGAGTATCAAACGGATACGGGTACGTGATCTATTACTCTTTTACGTTAGAAGAGGCGTCTTGGAACAATATGCATTTGAGGAACTTAATTGATTGACCAAAATAACCTTAAAATCGAACAAATCTCTAAAAATCAATAGTGTAAACACATGGTGTTCCTGGTCTTACACTTCTTTAAAATCATTCGATGTAATGTGGCGAACTTGCAGAGAACCCCTTTTTTCTCCATGCACAATTTCAATTTTCCATTAGTATATATGATTTGTTAAATGTTAAATGATTTTGGTCTGGTGAAGATAAAAATTAATCTTTTGAAATGCAATCACTGAATTTGTTTTATAATTTTGTTGTTAGAATGAAAAAGCGCGATGCCTCGTCCCGATCAAGTCCAATTGCTTACGAAAGAATAAGTTTGTATAGAAAAGAAAATAGCATAGTTTTCATTATCAACTATTACTTGTGTCGGATACATGTCCTTTCATCTCTTATCAAAATATTTATTTGCTCAGTGTCAAATTATAAACTCACTTGTTAAAGGGGTTGGTAATTAAATGCAATACTGCAAGCAATTTATTAATATTCACACACAATAGCCAATATATGGCTCTAAAGCATTGTTGTATGGTTTAGAAAAAAAGTAGTAATTCATGTATCGTGAAGCAATTACAAATTAGTTATAAACCAGACAACAGTGATAGCTTTTCATTTTGAATATGAATTTTCTTTGCCTACCTAGAGTTAATAAATATCTTAAATTATCTACGTTGAATCTCCATGAGCCACATAGCCCAATGCCGAGTTTGTTTTGTCTTTGAACATTAATGTTAAAATAAGTCCTCTTTAAATGTCTTTATAACTAAAGAACTAATAGTTGTTCAATGTTCAATCAGACTGACACTAGAATATTTGGAGGTTTTTTCCTATTATCACAGCCATAAAAAGATCAAGTATTTCAAGACCTGGGTGGCATTTGGGACATGATTCTACTGCAAATGTTGTTTTTTTTACTTACATGATACCTAGGAAAGCGTTTCATGATAAGAATAAATTGGAAATATATCCGGATTAAGGTTATTCGTCTCTTTACACCTAATTGTTGCATTGAACATAGCCACAGTAACATCAGTTTGGGTGATAATTATCGTATTCTGCCAACTGTAGTTAATCCGCTTTGCTACCTGGTGGATTACCAACACAACCAATGCAAGTATGGAGGTTTGAAGTTCTTGTAAGACCAAAGAATTTCATCAGCTGTCATATTAACTTTTATCTGCTACAAAATGAATGTCGGGATTTAATTATTAATTTTTTCATGGACTTAAAAATAAAGAATAATAAAATAAATGGAGCGAAGAACAAAAGCACAAACTTGTCTTATGAGAACATCATTATTATACATATGCATTTTGAGTATATAGAAACTGCTTTCGACATTTATGTTAACTGTAGATAAAAATACTTAATTTGCATGATCTTAGATAAAAGAAATGGATTTTTGTTATGGGACTGAAGATTTGTTTTCTTTGAATACCATTATTTGCATTAAATTAACACACCCATTGTTTGTTTCGTAACGGATCTGTGGTGTATGCTTTATTGGAAGCCTTGAGCTGTTTTCTGCTCTTTGGTCGGGTTGTTTTCTCTTTGACACATTCCCCGTTTACATTCTCTATTCTATTAATGTTAAGTACATGATAAAATTATTGATGGGAGCTACAATCCTGTTACGGCCGAAATCACCTTTTAAATTGTAGCCAACAAAATACGCAAATCAATAATGAAATTTAACAAGATTTATTATATACAAGTTTCCAAAAAAATATTACACAAACTAAAATGTCAACTTAACTGTTCAAAATCCTTCGTCTTTTCCTAATCCGGAATTCTTTTCGTCACTGTTGCGGGAATCCAAACGGAATATTATATCCAATCAGTCACAATCTAGTATGATGTAACGTAAATAAAAGTGTATCAAGTACGATGTGTGAAACGTAAATAAAAGTGTGTCAATCCAACAGCTGAGAATGTCCGGTCCAATATGTTATGCTCTGAAAGTCTAACTTTCTTGTCCGTATATATACTGTAGAGCGGAAACTTCTGGAATACGGTAGAAGTTCGAATCATACCAGAATTATTACCTAAGTCAAATAGAAAGTTCTAGTCATTCTATCAGCATCTATTATTGTTCCAGTGATTTCTAAACTGCGAAGTTATAACATTATTTGGTAAACAACTATAAGTATTATGTAAACATATTATACATGTTATAAGGCTACAGAAAACAAATTAGGCCAAGATAAATAAATATAATAATTACAATATCATAGCACCTCCCCCCTTAAAAGAAGTTTGAGTGTAACGAGAACTTCATGAACAATATGTACAAAAATATATAGTATGTATACAGTGTTTTAATAGATCTAGATAAAGCATCTGCTATTACATTATATTTACCTTTAATATGTTTTACAATAATATCATATTCCTGTAACAATAAACTCCACCTAGTCAACCTCTGGTTCTTGTTTCTCATTTTATGTATGACGGTGGGAGGATTATGATCAGTATAAACCAGAATAGGATGCATAGTGGGATTTAAATATACATCAAAATGTTGAAGTGCAGACAACAGTGCAAAACATTCTTTTTCAAAAGTGGAATAATTTTTCTGATGTTTATCTAATTTCTTGGAAAAATATGATATAGGTTTCCCAACATTATCATATGTTTCTTGATATAAAACGGCTCCAACTCCTACATCACTTGCATCAACGGCAAGTTTGAATTGCTTTTTTAAAGTCTGGATTGATAAGAACGGGACTGTTAATTAAAAGTGATTTGCTTTTTTTCAAAAGCGTTTTGACAATTATCACTCCAGATGAATTTATAATCTTTCCGTAAAAGATGAGTCAATGGTTGAACAACAGTAGCAAAATTTGAACAAAATTTTCTGTAAAATCCAATCATGCCTAAATATCTCATAAGTTGTTTTTTATTTGTAGGAGGAGGAAAATTGGTAATTGCATCCACTTTAGCCATAATAGATTTCACTTGACCTTGGCCAACTGTGTTCCCTAAATAATCAACAGTGGCCTTACGAAAATCACTTTTAGTAAGATTAACAGTCAAATTTGATTGTGACAATCTATCAAAAGTATCATATAAATGTGTTAAATGTTCTTCCCAGCTATCACTACATACAATAAGATCATCAATATAAGCATAACAACAGTCTAAATCTTTTATAACATTATTGATCATTCTTTGAAATGTAGCTGGAGCATTTTTCATACCAAACGGCATGACAGTATATTGAAATAAGCCGTCTGGTGTGACAAAAGCTGATATTTCACGAGCTCTCGGTGTCAGGGGGACCTGCCAATAACCTTTTAATAAATCAAATTTGCTTACGAATTTTGCTTGTCCAATGTTGTCAATGCAATCGTCTATCCTTGGAATCGGATAGAAGTCAGATTTTGAAACTGAGTTTACTTTTCTGAAATCAGTAACTAAACGAAACGTTTTATCTGGTTTGGGCACAAGGAGACAAGGAGAGCTCCAATCACTGTTACTCGGCTCAATAATATCATTGTCAAGCATTTATCTAATTTCTTGTCTCATAACATCAAATTTAAGTGGATTGAGCCGGTAAGGATGTTGCGTAACTGGAGAAGCATCGCCTACATCAACATCATGACAAACAGCAGTGGCTTTGTTTGGCACATCTGGAAAAAGATTTTTAAAAGAAAATACCAAATTTTCAATTTTTCTCTTTGATCGAAAGTCAGATGTGCAAGTTTTGAGTCTAAATTTGACAAAATTTCAGAATTTTTCAATCTAACAGTTTGTTCCATAGTCTTGGAATCAAAAGATGGTTCAATTATGTCTGGTTTGTCATGATCGTTCTCCAATTTAACCATGGCTAAAGTGGCAACTGGTTTACTCTCACCTTCATTAGTACGCTCAAAATATGGTTTTAACATATTAATGTGACACACTCTATTTTGTTTACGCCGACCTGGAGTTTTTACAATATAATTCAAATTTACTGTCTATTGTACAAGGACCACAGTATTTAGCCTGTAAAGGATGCCCAGGGACTGGCAAAAATACAAGTACCTTATCACCAGGCTCAAAAACTCTGTCCCCGGCATCTTTTACATACCATATTTTTATCTTATTCTCTACAGTTTTTAAGTTTTTCTGAGCAATTTGACAAGCAGTGTACAATTTTTCTTTAAATCTAGATACATAGTCTAGAAGATTCAAGCCAGGGTGTTCAGTAAGCCATTTTTCCTTAACCAATTTCAAAGATCCCCTTACAGTATGACCAAACACTAACTCAAAGGGGCTAAAACCAAGGGATTCTTGAACAGCCCCTCGGACCGCAAAAAGTAGAAAGTGAACACCATCATCCCAGTCCCTGTCAAATTGAAGACAAAAAGTTCTAATCATGTTTTTCAATGTTTGATGAAAACGTTCTAAAGCACCTTGAGATTCTGGATGATAAGCACTTGATCTATACTGAGCAATCCCTAACTGATAAACGACCTGCTGAAATAAACCTGACATAAAATTTGAACCCTGGTCAGACTGTATAGACTTAGGAAGTCCCACTAATGTGAAAAATTTGATAAGAGCTTTGACAATAGTTGGTGTCTTGATATTCCTTAAGGGAATAGCCTCAGGAAAGCGAGTGGATGTACACATGATCGTCAGTAAATAAGCATTTACAGTTTTGGTCTTTGGTAAAGGTCCAACGCAATCAATAAGTACTAGGCTGAAAGGTTCTTCAAAGGCTGGAATCGGCAGAAGTGGTGCTGGTGGTATTTTCTGGTTAGGCTTGCCAACAACCTGGCATATATGGATATATGGCATGATTTGCAGTATTCTGTGACATCATTTCTAAGTCTGGGCCAGTAGAAATGTTGTAATATCTTCAGACAAGTCTTCCTTATGCATAAATGTCCAGCCAAGGGGGTGTCATGGGCAAGACCAATGATTTCTTGCCTATAGACTTTAGGCACCACCACTTAGTATACCACTCTCCATTCCTCCTCTGGGATAGCATCAGGGGGCCTCCACTTCCTCATCAAAATACCGTCTTGATGGTAGTAACATTCGGCCACTTTGTCTGCTTCTTCTTGGGGTAGAGCCCTCTTGCGGAGCTGAAGAACCTCAGGGTCTTTATTCTGTTCTTCCCTAAATGTTCTTTTGTCTAATGAATGGCTGTTCACGTCTGGCTATGGCATAATTACACGTTTGTTAGTACCAGGTGGTCTTATTATGGCCTTTTTTTAGCTACCGGGACCTTCAATGTCGGCAAGGAAAGTGTCAGAAAGGTCCATATAATCATACTGGCCTTCTTGTAAATCCTCGTCTTGTTGTTCTCTTGCCATCGCCCTAGTAACAGCACAAGATGGATACAGTTCAGCATCATCTTCAGATGATTTTACATCCACCACCGGTTCACTTGTAACAATTGGTTCAGCAACCACTTTGTTCCTAGCTAGATCATTTCCTAGCAATAATGAAACACCCTCAACAGGGAGAGTAGGACGAACACCCACAACAACTGGTCCAGTAATTAAATCTGACTTCAAATAAATACGATGGAGGGGAACATCTATACAACCTAACTCCACACCTCGTAACAAAACGGAGGCACCAACGGACGTCTCCTCGGACAAAGGCAACACACCTTCTAACAACAAAGACTGAGAAGCTCCAGTGTCCCGTAAAATCTTAATAGGCTGAGGAGTAGTATTATCAACAAAAGAAACAAACCCATCAGACATAAAGGGCTTATAATCCTCCATGTAATCACAAAAACTGGACTTAAAAGCCTGACTCGCAGGACATTCCAACTTATTGGTAACAACGGGTGTCGTACAAGCACTGGACTTGGGCTTATGATCTCTTTCATTCTTCTTCTGGAGTCTAAAACAATCAGCCATCAGGTGATCATTTTTCTTACAATAAGCACAAGTTAGTGACTTCTTCTCAAAAGTATCAAATTTTGGACCAGAAATATTATAACTAGACGGACTCTTATTCTGTGCAACAGGCTTACTATCAGTACGCTCAGTGCTTTGATTTTTGTAATATCCGCTTGAAGTATTAAAATTTTGACCTTTGAAACTTCTTTTATGTGAAAGGGTATAATCATCGGAAACAACAGCTGCATCTTGCAATGTCTCAACAGTTTTGTCATCTAAATGTGTTTTAAGTCTAAATTAACACACTGCTTTAACTCTTCTAATAAAATTAATTGTCTTAATTTATCAAAATTGTTATCTATTTTCTTTGACGTAAGCCATTCATCAAATAAATCCTCTTTTTCCCTAGCAAATTCAACATAGGTTTGTGTTTCAAACTTTTTATAACACCTAAATTTCTGTCTATATGCTTCTGGCAATAGCTCATAAGCTTTCAAAACTTCCTGTCTAACAGTGTCATAATCAGAACTTTTTTCTGAAGAAAGTGCTGAGTAAATTTCAGCGGCCTTGCCCACAAAAACACTTTGCACTGTTGTAGTCCAATAAGGCTTTGGCCATTTCAAATTTTGAGCGATTTTCTCAAACTGTGGAAAAAATTTATCAACTGTTTTTTTTCACAAAATTTAGGAACCAAACGTATACTTTTTGCTGCATCAAAATTTTCTGATTTTGACTTATATTTAGTGTTGCTTTCAACTTTGATTATTTCCATTTTTATTTTCGCCATCTTTAACCTTTCCCTCATTTCAAGTTCTGCCTTTGTTTCCTCTTTTTCTTTTTCCAATTGTTTTAATTTAAGTTCATGTTCTAATTCAAGCTGTTTTAATTTGAAAGCATCAACATTTTCGACCTTGAGGTCAAGAGTCTCTTCACCAAAAATTTCTAAGTCAACTAAATTGTCTATTACCAAATTTTTTATAATTTGTTTTCTCATAGATGCTCTAAAATCTATTTTTAAATGTTTAGCCAGCAACACTAATTCTTTTTTCTTTAATTTGTCAAACCCTTCCAGGCGTTTTCAAAAATTTACCAGCATCAAATGCCATTTTGTAGAATTTTGTTGGCTAATTCTAATAAAAATACTAAAAAAAATTAATAAGATATGAACGTTCTCCAGAGACGAGCCCCCAATTTCTGTTACGGCCGAAATCAGCTTTTAAATTGCAGCCAACAAAAGACGCAAATCAATAATAAAATTTAGCAAGATTTATTATATACAAATTTCCAAAAAAATATTACACAAACTAAAATGTCAACTTAACTGTTCAAAATCCTTCGTCTTTTCCTAATCCGGAATTCTTCTCGTCACTGTTGCGGGAATCCAAACGGAATATTATATCCAATCAGTCACAATCTAGTATGATGTAACGTAAAACTGTGTCAAGTACGATGTGTGAAACGTAAATAAAAGTGTGTCAATCCAACAGCTGAGAATGTCCGGTCCAATATGTTATGCTCTGAAAGTCTAACTTTCTTGTCCGTATATATATTGTAGAACGGAAACTTCTGGAATACGGTAGAAGTTCGAATCACACCAGAAATATTATGTAAGTCAAATAGAAAGTTCTAGTCATTCCATCAGTATTTATTATTGTTCCAGTGATTTCTAAACTGCGAAGTTATAACATTATTTGGTAAACAATTATAAGTATTATGTAAACATATTATACATGTTATAAGGCTACAGAAAACAAATTAGGCCAAGATAAATAAATATAATAATTACAATATCATAACACTCCAGAAACAAGTTTAAGTGTGGGTACTTTTATCACATTTTTATATATCTTTAAATAAAAGCGAAATCTTTTGTATTGTTAATTACCTGCTAAACGATTGTCATATTTGTACAAAAGCCTCCTTCAAACGAAAAATGAAGATATCAAATGTAATGCATAAATGTATTTTACATCATGTTTATATTATTGTGTCCTATTAGTATTGTGGAAGGTAATATAAAAAAAACTTCATTGTTGGTGCAACGTGTATCATTTACTAAAATTTAATTGTATCCACTCGTGTGAATCAGAAGTAATTTTATTTGTGTTACTTGATAGCTTAGAATATATTTACACAAAGGGATAAAATTCGAATTATTCCCGATTGTCCCACTTTAAAAAAAATTAGTGTTCTGGTTGTCAGATATTATTTCATTTTGTTAAAAGTTCTAAAATAAACATTGAAGTCATTGTTTGCTTTGCGACTTTAAATGATTTTTTTTAACAATGTATTGCAGAAACATACGATTATAATTAGATGATACACATTGTATTTCAGCCTTCCCGGATTTAGACGGAAAATTTCAAAAATAAATTGCTTATAAAAAGAAATTTAATACTTGATTCTCGTTTAGAATTTAGTTTCAAGTTTTATCTTTGTACTATAAAACCAAATTGCGTACGATCTTTCCGATTAAGATGTTAGTTTTTCCCTATTATCCCTCGCTTTGTAACAATATTTTTTGTCATGGCTACCATTCTTATTTTCAATCTATACTCTCTCAAAAAAGAAACGCAACATACAGAAAATAGGAAATTTACTTCATATATTATTTTCATAATTTATGATATAAATAATTTACACAGGAATGCAAAAATTGGCACACTTCTTGTTCATGAGTTCTTTTACCTTGGAATATCACAGTTTGTCACATATTGTCAATAAATCACTCATAAATTGTCAATATCTGGTATGTCCACCATTTGCTTGTAACACAGCCCCGACTCTTCTTGGCATAGATTGAATTAAACGCTGAGTTCGAACACGCGGTATCCTTTGCCACTCAAACTGAAGTGCCTGCTGTAATTGTTGCAGATTTTGCGGTGGTGGTTGTCGTTGGCGCACGCGCCGATCCACTTCATCCCACAAATGTTCAATTGGATTAAGATCGGGTGATCGTGACGGCCAACGGATCACATTGACATTCTGTTGTTCTAAAAAGTCTACTGTTACACGTGCTGTATGTGGTCGGGCATTGTCGTGCTGAAAAATTTCTCTCCGAATAAATGAGGTCGTAAAATTTCGTCTCTATACCTAACAGCGTTCAGATTGCCTTGGATATGTATCAGCTGTGTGTTTCTGGCATAAGAAATAGCGGCCCACATCATAACACTGCCTCCGCCAAAATTGTCTCTCTCCACAACACAGTTTTGCGCAAAACGTTCGTTTCGGCGCCTATACACACGTATGCGACCATCTCGCTTTTCCAGTTGAAAACGTGACTCATCGCTGAACCATACTCTTCTCCAGTTCTGTAAATTCCATGCACGAACTGTAGTACACCATCTAACCCTCGCTCGGCGGTGTTGGCGTCTCAGTGTTGCTCCAAAGTAAGGTCTTCTTGCCCTCAATCCATGAGAACGTAACCGATTGCGTACTGTCTGTGCTGATATACGGCGCAACCCAGGGACGTTTACAGCTGTTTCTGTTGCAGCAATAGTCCTATTCCGCAGATGGAAAAGTCTGATGTAACGATCTTGCGCCCTGGTTGTAACACGCGGGCGCCCTGAACGTGGCCGATCTGTCGTAGTACCAAGCTGCAGGTAGCGTCCCCAAAGGCGTGAAATTGTGCTACGATGAACATTGTACGTTACAGCAACAGCATTCTGTGATTCTCCGGCCTCTAGTCGTCCGATAGCGATATTCCGGGTAGCAGCGTCTAACCTTGGCATAGCGTCACCTCATCAGAATTTTATTTTACGAATGCATTCATGAAAAGAAATACCGGGTTTTTATACCGACTGACTGAGCTAAAAAATAACCCATAATTTGCACGTGAAAGTCGACCCAGTTTTTGGCAATGCGTAAATCGTAGGGTGTCCCAGATTGCGACCAAAGTCGTTTACGGGTGGATGAATTTAAATGATTGTACCTGGAAACTTTTTATGAAGGTGTAATTATGATCATGTGTACATATATTTTGATATTTATTGGTTATTTGTCCGGAAAAATAATATTTCAAAAAGATAATCTGATGTTGCGTTTCTTTTTTGAGAGAGTATATTTCTTTAGATTTTACGGTCTGTAATGAGAGAACATGACATGACACGATTTCAACCGGTATGTGATTCCATCTGACATGAAAAAAAAAATAAGATTTAGATTTCAGATTCGAATCTGTATAATTTTTATCGTATAATGATATAACTTTCATAATATCACTCATTGTAAAAATTCCTTCCCATGATGCAAAAGTGGTGTCATGACCGTCTGCTAAATCAAAGATTTGAAGAAAATTGAGTGTTTTCTTAGTATAATTTGGTAAAAACAACTGTGAGCAACAGCCTTGCCCAAAAACATTTTTTTAATATAATGTTTTGTCTTACATAAAGACACATTTCAGTGAAATATCTTTTTTTCCAAATTTTATTTCAAGGGTCAACAAATGAGTGACATTTAGAGTTTTTTATTGATTTCGTTAAAAATATCCATCTTTGACAGCATATTGTTGCTATTACAGAAATTTCTTGTTGAAAACAAAACATGTTCCTGCACATGCAACATTTTATCAGTACCTATTGATAGCACAGAGGAGTTTCTCATTACTTTTTGATTTTGGAATTGAAGGGACCAAATATCATGTCAAATCATACCTTGTCATTTATCATTAATACAGAAAGATGTCTGATAAGGGAATTCCACCCTTGGGATCACAGTTTTTGTCAAACAATCGGAAAGTCGCGCGTCTGACAGAAAACTGTGACCCCTCGTTGGAATTCCCCTATCCTACATTTGTATGAAAGTCGTTTATCGTTTAGTTTTATATCACGTGACAAAATTGCACAATATTAATAAATCTGTAAATAATTAACCCCGCACTTCGAAAATGTTCGGTAATATTGTTATCGCCCCTGTCCTTCTGACCGTTCGTCTGTCACACTTTCTTGTGACCTAAACCTCTCATTTATTTTTAATTTTGTGCATTTAATTTCTATATAGTATAGTAAGTAAAGTCAAGAAATACCAAAGGGATATTCGAAAGAGAGAAAAATCGTAACAACTGACAAAGTCCGGAGAACAGCGAAGACAAGACCAAAACAATACATGCACTACAATTAAAAACTAAAAACATATGAACAACATGGACCCCACCAAAAAAAAATGTATGCAGATGTACAATAAGGTTTTAGAATATTGATTTTCCAAAACTGGGACCCACAGTATTGGAATTTCAAAAATTGTGAAAATAAGATTGTGACCTACACTACTCTTTCATTTTTAATTTTATGCATTTCAGTTCTATACAGTATTGTCACATACTGTATTTAGATGCGCAATAAGGTTTCAGACATTGAATTTCAGGTTCTCCGGGACGGTAATCATATTCTGCTCTATTAGTATGAAGATTACTATTTGTTTGTAATACAAAGGACATATCATACAAATATTTTTAAATCACTTACAATTAAACGCATACCAAATATATTTTCGTTATATTTTTTTCTAATATTGGAAGCCGAAACGACAACATATCTTTTTAGCTTCGATGTTGATCTTTTGGTGGGTATCTTGCAGAGATCCATGATGCTGGAAAAAACATCTCTATTAAAACTCATCTTAATGCGCTGCACTTTCATGGTATGTTTGTATACCTAACTGAACAAATTGTAAGAACAGGGATTGTATGATGCATTTTTTTAAATAATATTCCAACAATAATGAAAACGTTCGCTTATCATCTTTAAATTAAATATAATTCTTATGGAAACGGGAACAAAATAAATATAAGATAATGATAGTTTCGTAGACTTGTTTTTAAGATATATATATATATATATATGATCATTTCAATTGGCAAGAAACAGTCTCTTTGGTTTTTTCTATGGTTTGTCTCTAGAAAATTAATAAAATGTAAAGAATTTCACAATTTCATACTATTGTGTAATTTTACTATTGGAGTGATCTCCCATATTTCTTCGGAGTACATGGGTCCGGGTTCTTTTGTATTCTTTTTATTTAAAGGAGCGTTTTATGCTAGCATTTGTTTCTAATATTCCCAGACTCCCTTCAATAAAACTTAAAAACTTCCGTACCAGTAAATATTTGAGTATTGATTACATATCGAACACTGAAATGCATGTCCAACATCTGCACTGGGACAACCTTGATGTGGGTTACACCAGCAAAGGGATCAATTGTAATGGATTGTACCGGGACAGAAATATGGATTTAACGAGAATAGCATTAAAGTGATACATTTTTCAAATCGTGTATAAATTTACATGTTTTAGTATTGTGATATAGTTCTTTAGTGGTCTTGAGCAAAAACACAATTTGATATTTAAGCCTTAACATGCCAAAGAATTATAGATATGGGTAAATATCAATGATAAATATATCTCATATCCGAACTGGATGGCCCAAAAAGATGTCTAGTGGTCACCATACAATCCTCAACGATCGGTAAACTAACGTCATGTACACCGTAAATAGACTCAACAAAATAACCAATTATTGTAAAGAACATTGCATCACCGCATCGAATAAGGTTGAAGAAAATAATAAATTTAAGGGGGTACAGAACCACTAAGAGAGTTAACTCTTCAAAAATCAGCTGAAAGTTTTAATCACATATTATTATATGAAAGCTTCTCAATAATCAAAATTAGTGTTTGTCAAACTGCTATATAGCCAATGAAGTAAATATTTCGTCAACATTTTATGAAAATTAAACGAGCCAAATTCATTTTAGTCAAAGTGTTGCGTACCCCCTTAAATTGTTCCTTCTTTAAGTTGAAAAACGCATAATATGGAATATTGAAATTTTTTCATGAAAAATTTCAAGTCGAATTTATAAGAATTTGTTCACTAAAATATAAAGTATAACACGATATTGGCTTCAAATAATTCATTTAAAATTGATATTGTTACGGCCGAAATCACCTTTAAATTGTAGCCAACAAAAGACACAAATCAATAATAAAATTTAACAAGATTTATTATATACAAAGTTTACAAAAAGTATTACACAAAAATAAAATGTCAACTTAACTGTTCAAAATCCTGTTTTTTCTTGATCCGGAATTCTGGTCACTGTTGCCTGAATCCAAACGGAATATTATATCCAATCAGTCACAATCTAGTGTGATGCAACGAAAATAAAAGTCTGTTAAGTACGATGTGTGAAACGTAAATAAATCCAACAGCTGAGAACACAAGAATATCTGGTCCAACACGTTCTGATCTGCAAGTTTAACTTTCGTGTCCATATATATAGTGTAGAACGGAAACTTCTGGAATACGGTAGAAGTTTGAATTACACCAGAATTATTACGTAAGTCAAATAGAAAGTTCTAGTCATTCCATTAGTATCTTTTACTGTTCCAGTGATTTCTAAACTGCGCAGTTATAACATTATTTGGTAAACAACTATAAGTATTATGTAAACACATTATACACGTCACAAGGCCACACAAAACAAACCAGGCCAAGATAAATAAATATAATAATTACAATATCATAACACCTCCCCCCTTAAAAGAAGTTTGAGTGTAACGAGAACTTCATGAACAATATATACAAAAATATATATAGTATGTATACAGTGTTTTAATAAGATCTAGATAAAGCATCTGCTATTACATTATCTTTACCTTTAATATGTTTTACAATAATATCATATTCCTGTAACAATAAACTCCACCTAGTCAACCTCTGGTTCTTGTTTCTCATTTTATGTATGAAGGTGAGAGGATTATGATCAGTATAAACCAGAATAGGATGCATAGTGGGATTTAAATATACATCAAAATGTTGAAGTGCAGACAACAGTGCAAAACATTCTTTTTCAATAGTGGAATAATTTTTCTGATGTTTATCTAATTTCTTGGAAAAATATGATATAGGTTTCTCAACATTATCATCTGTTTCTTGATATAAAACGGCTCCAACTCCTACATCACTTGCATCAACGGCAAGTTTGAATTGCTTTTTAAAGTCTGGAGTGATAAGAACGGGACTGTTAATTAAAAGTGATTTGCTTTTTTCAAAAGCGTTTTGACAATTATCACTCCAGATGAATTTAGAATCTTTCCGTAAAAGATGAGTCAATGGTTGAACAACAGTAGCAAAATTTGAACAAAATTTTCTGTAAAATCCAATCATGCCTAAATATCTCATAAGTTGTTTTTTATTTGTAGGAGGAGGAAAATTGGTAATTGCATCCACTTTAGCCATAATAGGTTTCACTTGACCTTGGCCAACTGTGTGCCCTAAATAATCAACAGTGGCCTTACAAAATTCACTTTTAGCAAGATTAACAGTCAAATTTGATTGTGACAATCTATCAAAAGTATCATATAAATGTGTTAAATGCTCTTCCCAGCTATCACTACATACAATAAGATCATCAATATAAGCATAACAACAGTCTAAACCTTTTATAACATTATTGATCATTCTTTGAAATGTAGCTGGAGCATTTTTCATACCAAACGGCATGACAGTATATTGAAATAAGCCGTCTGGTGTGACAAAAGCTGATATTTCACGAGCCCTCGGTGTCAGGGGGACCTGCCAGTAACCTTTTAATAAATCAAATTTGCTTACGAATTTTGATTGTCCAATGTTATCAATGCAATCGTCTATCCTTGGAATCGGATAGGAGTCAGATTTTGAGACTGAGTTTACTTTTCTGAAATCAGTAACGAAACGAAAGGTTTTATCTGGTTTTGGTACAAGAAGACAAGGAGAGCTCCATTCACTGTTACTCGGCTCAATAATATCATTGTCAAGCATATATCTAATTTCTTGTCTCATAACATCAAGTTTAAGTGGATTGAGCCGGTAAGGATGTTGCTTAATTGGAGAAGCATCGCCTACATCAACATCATGACAAACAGCAGTGGTTTTGTTTGGCACATCTGGAAAAAGATTTTTAAATGAAAATACCAAAGTTTTCAATTTTTCCCTGCGATCGAAAGTCAGATGTGCAAGTTTTGAGTCTAAATTTGACAAAATTTCAGAATTTTTCAATCTAACAGTTTGTTCCATAGTCTTCGAATCAAAAGATGGTTCAGTTATGTCTGGTTTGTCATGATCGTTCTCCAATTTAACCATGGCTAAAGTGGCAACTGGTTTACTCTCACCTTCATTAGTACGCTCAAAATATGGTTTTAACATATTAATGTGACACACTCTATTTTGTTTACGCCGACCTGGAGTTTTTACAATATAATTCAAATCATTGATTTTACTGTCGATTGTATAAGGACCACAGTATTTAGCCTGTAAAGGATGCCCAGGGACTGGCAAAAATACAAGTACCTTATCACCAGGCTCAAAAACTCTGTCCCTGGCATGTTTATCATACCATATTTTCATCTTATTTTGTACAGTTTTCAAGTTTTTCTGAGCAATTTGACAAGCAGTATATAATTTTTCTTTAAATCTAGATACATAGTCTAGAAGATTCAAGTCAGTGTGTTCAGTAAGCCATTTTTCCTTAATCAATTTCAAAGGTCCCCTTACAGTATGACCAAACACTAACTCAAAGGGGCTAAAACCAAGGGATTCTTGAACAGCCTCTCGGACCGCAAAAAGTAGAAAGTGAACACCATCATCCCAGTCCCTGTCAAATTGAAGACAAAAAGTTCTAATCATGTTCTTCAATGTTTGATGAAAACGTTCTAAGGCACCTTGAGATTCTGGATGATAAGCACTTGATCTATACTGAGCAATCCCTAACTGATAAACGACCTGCTGAAATAAACCTGACATAAAATTTGAACCCTGGTCGGACTGTATAGACTTAGGAAGTCCTACTAATGTGAAAAATTTGATAAGAGCTTTGACAATAGTTGGTGTCTTGATATTCCTTAAGGGAATAGCCTCAGGAAAGCGAGTGGATGTACACATGATCGTCAATAAATAAGCATTTCCAGTCTTGGTCTTTGGTAAAGGTCCAACGCAATCAATAAGTACTCGGCTGAAAGGTTCTTCAAAGGCTGGAATTGGCAGAAGTGGTGCTGGTGGTATTTTCTGGTTAGGCTTGCCAACAACCTGGCATATATGGCATGATTTGCAGTATTCTGTGACATCATTTCTAAGTCTGGGCCAGTAGAAATGTTGTAATATCTTAAGACAAGTCTTCCTTATACCTAAATGTCCAGCCAAGGGGGTGTCATGGGCAAGACCAATAATTTCTTGCCTATAGACTTTAGGCACCACCACTTGGTATACCACTCTCCATTCCTCCTCTGGGATAGCATCAGGGGGCCTCCACTTCCTCATCAAAATGCCGTCTTGATGGTAGTAACATTCGGCCACTTTGTCTGCTTCTTCTTGGGGTAGAGCCCTCTTGCAGAGCTGAAGAACCTCAGGGTCTTTATTCTGTTCTTCCCTAAATGTCCTTTTGTCTAATGAATGGCTATTCACGTCTGGCCATGGCATAATTACACGTTTGTTAGTACCAGGTGGTCTGATTATGGCCTTTTCTGAGCTACCGGGACCTTCAATGTCGGCAAAGAAAGTGTCAGAAAGGTCCATATAATCATACTGGCCTTCTTGTAAATCCTCATCTTGTTGTTTTCTTGCCATTGCCCTAGTAACAACACAAGCTGGATACAGTTCAGCATCTTCTTCAGGTGATTTAACATCCACCACCGGTTCACTTGTAACAATTGGTTCAGCGACCACTTTGTTCCTAGCTAGATCATTTCCTAGCAATAATGAAACACCCTCAACAGGGAGTGTAGGACGAACACCCACAACAACTGGTCCAGTAATTAAATCTGACTTCAAATAAATACGATGGAGGGGAACATCTATACAACCTAACTCCACACCTCGTAACAAAACGGAGGCACCAACGGAGGTCTCCTCGGACAAAGGCAACACACCTTCTAACAACAAAGACTGAGAAGCTCCAGTGTCCCGTAAAATCTTAATAGGCTGAGGAGTAGTATTATTAACAATAGAAACAAACCCATCAGACATAAAGGGCTTATAATCCTCCATGTAATCACAAAAACTGGACTTAAAAGCCTGACTCGCAGGACATTCCAACTTATTGGTAACAACGGGTGTCGTACAAGCACTGGACTTGGGCTTATGATCTCTTTCATTCTTCTTCTGGAGTCTAAAACAATCAGCCATCAGGTGACCATTTTTCTTACAATAAGCACAAGTTAGTGACTTCTTCTCAAAAGTATCAAACTTTGGACCAGACATATTATAACTAGACGGACTCTTATTCTGTGCAACAGGCTTAAAATCAGTACGCTCAGTGCTTTGATTTTTGTAATTTCCGCTAGAAGTATTAAAATTTTGACCTTTGAAAGTTCTTTTATGTGAAATGGTATAATTATCGGAAACAACAGCTGCATCTTGCAATGTCTCAACAGTTTTGTCATCTAAATGTGTTTTTAAGTCTAAATTAACACACTGCTTGAACTCTTCTAATAACATTAATTGTCTTAATTTATCAAAATTTTTATCTATTTTCTTTGACGTAAGCCATTTATCTAATAAATCTTCTTTTTCCCTAGCAAATTCAACATAGGTTTGTGTTTCAAACTTTTTATAAGACCTAAATTTCTGTCTATATGCTTCTGGCACTAGCTCATAAGCTTTCAAAACTTCCTGTTTAACAGTGTCATAATCAGAACTTTTTTCTGAAGAAAGTGCTGAGTAAATTTCAGCGGCCTTGCCCACAAAAACACTTTGCAACATTGTAGTCCAATAAGGCTTTGGCCATTTTAAATTTTGAGCAATTTTCTCAAATTGTGGAAAAAATTTATCAACTGTTTTTTCACAAAATTTCGGAACCAAACGTATATTTTTTGCTGCCTCAAAATGTTCTGATTTTGACTTAGTGTTGCTTTCTACTTTAGCCATTTCTATTTTTATTTTCTCCATCTCTAACCTTTCCTTCATTTCAAGTTCTGCCTGTAATTGTTTTAATTTAAATTCATCTTCTTTTTCTAATTGTTTTAATTTAACTTCGTTTTCCAATTGTTTTAATTTAAATCTATCTTCCTTTTCTAATTCAAGTTGTTTTAATTTAAGTTCATGTTCTAATTCAAGCTGTTTTAATTTGAAAACATCAACATTTTCGACCTTGAGGTCAAGAGCCTCTTCACCAAAAATTTCTGAATCGACTAAATTGTCTATTACCAAATTTTTTATAATTTGTTTTCTCATAGATGTTCTAAAATCTATTTTTAGATGTTTAGCAAGCAACACTAATTCTTCTTTCTTTAATTTATCAAACCCTTCCAGGTCTGGCGTTTTCAAAAATTTACCAGCATCAAATGCCATTTTGTAGAATTTTGTTGGCTAATTCTAATAAAAATACTGAAAAAATTTAATAAGATATGAACGTTCTCCCGAGACGAGCCCCCAATTTCTGTTACGGCCGAAATCACCTTTAAATTGTAGCCAACAAAAGACACAAATCAATAATAAAATTTAACAAGATTTATTATATACAAAGTTTACAAAAAGTATTACACAAAAATAAAATGTCAACTTAACTGTTCAAAATCCTGTTTTTTCTTGATCCGGAATTCTGGTCACTGTTGCCTGAATCCAAACGGAATATTATATCCAATCAGTCACAATCTAGTGTGATGCAACGAAAATAAAAGTCTGTTAAGTACGATGTGTGAAACGTAAATAAATCCAACAGCTGAGAACACAAGAATATCTGGTCCAACACGTTCTGATCTGCAAGTTTAACTTTCGTGTCCATATATATAGTGTAGAACGGAAACTTCTGGAATACGGTAGAAGTTTGAATTACACCAGAATTATTACGTAAGTCAAATAGAAAGTTCTAGTCATTCCATTAGTATCTTTTACTGTTCCAGTGATTTCTAAACTGCGCAGTTATAACATTATTTGGTAAACAACTATAAGTATTATGTAAACACATTATACACGTCACAAGGCCACACAAAACAAACCAGGCCAAGATAAATAAATATAATAATTACAATATCATAACAATATTATGTTCACGTTAATTTCCCTTCTGCAAAAAGTTTCTGTTTTATACTTAACATATATAAATTATTCACTCTTACCAGTTTCAATTCTTTCAATCTAAAGTGTAATAAGTATTTCAAGAACATTTTCTGTCTATTACCGACTGTAGGACAAGGTGTCATTCGATACTACATTGGATTGACATACATGGGAGTGGGTCCACAGTGCGAGTCTACCAACATACACAGACTGGGAACAAGGTCAACCAGAAGATAATTCTGAACATTGTGCTGTGTTGTAAGAGGAAACCTCTTTTAACTGGCATGTATTGTGATTGGAAATGTCATTATATATGTCAATAGGAGGCAATTTATAATAACACAGGACACAGGACGTATTGATTGAAGTTCGTGAAAAATTATAATAAATTCAAATTAGAAAGAGTAAAGTTGATTTTGTTCGATTCAGATTTGTTGTTTCGGTAATTTCCATTCAGTTGAAAACTGCTACAGTTCCTGAATCACTAAATTATTCAAGTAACATAATATTCAAAAAGAATATTTTTGTGTCTATAGTTAGATTTAACACTGCAAAAATGATTCAAATCTCCTTATACCTTTTGTCAAAGTTTCTTCATGGTTTTACGTAAAATACAGAGGAAATACCTATATATTGAAAACAAAGACAATTCATATAATTCTTGTTAAAGAAGCGTTCCTAAACCAAAATCAAGAAAAACAAAAGCTATCCGTCTGCTCAGTGATAGACGAAAATTGGTTTGACCTTTCTTCAAATTATGGGAAAATGTTTAAGCTTAGTATAATTGTAGTTTGATCTAACTGTTCAGCGCATATGATTTCTAAATATAACTTATTCTACAAGACTTATTTTTAAATATTTCTTACGGAAAGATTAACATTTCCTCTATAATTCTGAACGCATTTATACATCTCTTTACCGTTTGATAAAATCTGATATCTCCACAAGTTGGTTAAATGCTCGCAAAATTTCTGGCCAAAGAAAACGTTCGGAAGACCTCTCGGAGTTTTACATAGTCATCAGTAAATGATTCTAAAACTCTTAATGCGTTAATTATTAATTAGAACGGGTGTCGTATACGAGGCAGGAACTGCTTACAATTCCGGAGCACCTAGGTTTTTATAGGAGTTAGTGTTTTCATTATATTTTAGTTTTCAGTGTTTATTTGTTGTGCTTGTGGCTGTTCATTTGTCTTCCCGGGTTTGCCTGTCCAATGGATTACGTTTTTTTTATTTGCTCCTTAGATATATTTGTCCTCCTTATGAAATTTAGCCACTCTCAATAATTAAATTTTCACTCCTAGAACAAAGCAGATAAAAACTGAAATATTATTCATCTCGAGTTGATAAATTCCATAATAAATGGCCAACTTTGTAGAATCTATATATATTACATTCATAGACGATGGTGGGATAATTCCAGTTTATTTTTATATACTAATTCTTAATTATGATAATATTTTTAGCAGTCTTCTAACGAAACTAACCACTTTTGAGAGAGTTACATGTAAAAGCGTTGGGAATGCATGAAATGTGAACATAAGTAAATTCATGAAATACCAAAGGGATATTCGAAGGAGGGGAAAATCGAAACAACTGACAAACCCGGAGAACAACGAAGACAACACCAAAACAATACATGAACTACAATTTAAAACTAAAAATATATGAACAGCATGGACGCCACCAAAAACCGGGGATAGACTCGGATGCTCCGATAGTGTAAGCAGTCCTTACTTCTCGCAGGACATCCGCCATGTGCCCATGTCAAATATGGTATGAGGAAGAGACAAAATCAATGGAACAAGTCCATTTTCATTTGGGAAACAGTTTGTTCATACCTGTCAACCAAGTCATAAACAATCATATAATGTACATGTAAACTATGTAAAAATAAAATTCATTTAGAGTTATCGTTCTTATAACGTAACGTTTAACGATTTTTTCTTTTGTATATGCACATTTTAACTTTTTCATTTTTTCTATCGGAAGGACTCCCATTCTATGACCCCCATATCGGAGAGAACGCAGACCCATATCTCAAGGAACCGCCTCGGTTTCATGTTCGACTAGCGTGCGAAGGGTCGGGTTCCATCCTCAGCCAGGTCATACCAAAGACATTAAAATTGGTTTTTGCTGCTTCTCCGCCAAGAACGAGGAATCTGGGGGTACGAACAAAGGACTGTTCGACTCGGAGTCAGTGTATTGATTAAAATGTATGTTTCATCTTTCCCAAATATTTAATCAGCCTGCTGAGTAAAATTCGTATCATGTAGGTGTATTAAGAGATAATATAACTTGCCAACAAAAATGTGTTTTTTTTTTTCAGCTGACCAATATTATATATTCCTTGATATATTGGTCAATCAATATCCACATCCGGTAACTTTTGTTTGTTTAAACAGAATATATACTATCAAATATACTTCCCAAGTTCTTTGGCGTCGTCGTTTTCATAGAGGTACATAACACTGACAACCACCTTTACCACAAAAATAAACATCATCCTGAAGAAATTGATTTACAGTTCTCACAATAATGCACAAATTCTTTGCAGCACGGGATTTTTAATATTTATTCAACACCAATTGATATTGATATTGATAAACTACATCATGAATCAATGTATGTCAATAAAATAAATTGATACTTAAAATTTACTGTTTCAAAATTGTAAAATTTGTGAAAATTTGGGAGTATCTATTTTGTGCATAGCTGTCCTTAGATGGTTCTGGCCTTATCCCATTTGGTCACATTTGGATTGTAGTTTTGTTTTTCAACATTTTAGGCCCTTTTGCATGTTTATGTAGCACAAATTGATAATGATAAACTATATTATAAATCAGTGTATGACAATACAAAATCAGTTTGATAATTAAAATTTACTGTTTTAAAATTGTAAAATTTGTGAAAACTGATAAGTATCTCCCTAGTGCAAAGCTGTGACCTTAGATGGTGTTGGCCTTATCCCTTTTGGTCGTTCTGGTATTGTTAAACTTGCTCTCAGCCGTTTAGATTATTGTTTCGGTTTTAAACATTTTAGGCTTTGAGCACAGCTGATGAGTCGTAAATCGACGAAATTTGCACATCTTGTGCATCACAATTGGTATCAAAGAATTGATTTTCCTAGTTTTGTTAAAATTGAAATTTAATTATGTCAGCATTTTATTCAAATGGGCAAATTATAAACGGGATAACATGAATAGTCAAAAATGACATACACATAACTCTGAGAACCTCATCCACCCCCGAGAACGTGGCATACCTTTAGACAAAGCGTGAGAGAGAGAAAACACAAACTACATAGAGAGTCAGGATAGACTTGGAATAGGCACTTAACATTGGCGTAGTGAAATTTCAAACGTCCCTAAACACACCATAAAACACTACAACGGTGACTCTGAAACCATACACGCTGTAGAATAAGCTCGAGGCCCTTGGACAACAACAGGTTTAGTCAAATCAAATGATATGCATAGTAAACTTTCATAAATATATAATTGTCCAAGTAGGTTGACATGGTAGATCAAAGTGCTAGGGTTCCACAGTGCGTTTTTTAAGATTTGATTTGCTGAGCTGAAAGCCTTTTGAATCGTTCGATACATAATATCGATAATTCTACTAATTATGTCGAGACCCGGAAATATAATGAGGCACTTAGATGTCAATATCCGGAAAAAATATTTCGGTGTGTGGAAATAACTAGCCTAATTAGTGAAAGAAAACCCGATATGTACTATCAACAACTTATTACCTTTGAAACGTAAATAGGGGCCTCGGTGGCCTAGTGGTCTAGGTAGTTCGTTATGACTACTAATGATCACTGGCCTTTCAACACTGAGGTTGAGAGTTCGAATCTCACTTGTGGCAGGGTGCATTCGACTCCGATCTAAATTGACAAGGATTGCCAATTCTCCTACCGAAGGTCGGTGGTTCTCTCCGGGTACTCCGGCTTCCTCCACTAATAAAAACTGGCCTCCGCGAAATAGCCAACTGTGCTGAAAACGGCGGTAAATATATGTTGTACGTAGTAGCAAAAAAGAATACTCTGTCGTGTCATAACATTTGGTTATTATGTTTCCTTGTTCAATGTGATGTCGAAAAAATATTTTTTTGTTAGATTAGTGTGTGCGAAATCTATGTAATATATTGAACCCTAAAGTATCAACGTAGAATTACCAAAGCAGGTCGTTGCTTGATTAAAAAAATATATGCAACACATCAATAAAAGAAGTATATATGCATTTAATAGTATTATTAAGTCAGAGGGTACATATAGAATAAAGGACTTTTCGTTTTTGATACTGTCTTTATCAGGGGTATTATCTGGTAAGCCCTGATAAAGACAGTATCAAAACAAAAAGACCTATATTTTGTTTATCGGTTATTTACACTAAACAAATAGAAAGGGTCACATAAAAATGTTATTTGTTCGTTAAATAAGTATTGTTTGTGGAGTTACTTTTTTGACGTATTTGAGAAGTAAAAGGTCATTCATTCAAGGAAAGCCCTCGCTTTATTTCAGTTAATGGTCGACAGAGTGTACACGTGAAATTCATTTGTTCCTAAAATACTGTGAATATTTTATGGATTCATGTCACTATAGCAGGACGTCTTCGAATTATCGTTTCCGGTTGCACTGTAGGGGTCCATTGGTTTGTTTGTTAATTTATTTTAGAAGACGATTTCCTGACTGAAATCTCGCAAATATTTTGTATTGTAAATTTAGACTAATTTAATTTTTAAAAATATATTTATTTTAATTGAACTATTACTTTTAATTGGACATTTTATTGTAAACAACTGCGATTTATGAATTACTTCCCGTTCTAACATTGCGTCATTGTTTACATTAGATACGACCGACATTGACGTAGTAGATCCTTTCGCGGCGGTAAGGACATGTCAATTTCTGATATGGTCCAAATCAAAGGCATAATGTTTAAATAACCGATCAATGCCAGTATCATTTTACCATTGTGACGGATCTTATTTCTTGCTGTCGATGTGACTTTTCTTTCACATTATTTACAATTTCTAGCGACTTATTTTTCATAAACTTTATATTTAACAAAAATATATGTTAAGTTCATGAATATTTGTTAAGTTGTTGATTAGAGCATGTGGAAACGATAAAGATATTACATCCTTTTAAACTGTGTTTTACCGGTTTAGTGTAATCAATGCGAAATATAATATGCGAACATCCTCTCCTTAAGAGAAAACAACGCAACGTTCTACCGTAAATTTTGTGCATTAAATCGACTGATATTCCAATTATGGACACTCTAGATGCTCCAATAAAGGCTTATTTTGACCTTACTGTACATAACGAAGAAATTAAAGCCATTATAAAAGAAGAAGTAAAAGGGGGAATAGAGAAGTCACTCAAGGAAAATGCAGAGCAAAAATGCACTGACAACGGAGAAATATAAGTCAACATTGTAGAACAATTGTATTGGTAAGACAGCTGTTTGTATAAAATTGCCTACAATGTACATTTTTGTATAAAATCGCCGACAATGTACATTTTGTATAAAATCGCCTACAATGTACATTTTTGTATAAAATCGCCTTCAATGTACATTTTAGTATAAAATCGCCTACAATGTACATTTTAGTATAAAATCGCCTTCAGTGTACATTTTTGTATAAAATCGCCAACAATGTACATTTTTCTATAAAATCTCCAACAATGTACATTTTGTATAAAATCGCCTACAATGTACATTTTTGCCATGTTTCTGTCCCAGGCCAGGATTGCACATTCAAGGTATACATTGTCCATTGTCTATACGTATTATTATTTTTAATAAATCATTTTTTTATTATTTGATGACGATCTTTATACGAAATATGACACCACTGTGTCTAGCCTTATTTAGTTTTGTTTTCTTGACTGGGCGGTTGTTTCTCCTAAATAAAACTCAACAACGCTTCGTTTAGAATTATTCAGAATTGTTTCATTGACTTTTACCCAGTATCTTCAAATATTAAAGCTTTTGTCGGGTAAGTTTTAATATAAAAATTATTTCGGTTATTATTTAAAAACTAAAGATAAGAAAAAGCTTTTTTCAGATATAAAAAGTATAGATTGAATTTGATATGAAACTAACCGTTCTTGATTTTTCAGTGGTATTATATTGATACTGACAATCTTGCTTTTCTTGAGGCTTGTTCAATGGGGGTACTTTATACACATTAAGAATATATTTTTATTAACCTAATTGTGTATTTCATAAATTCAAAGAGTGAGTGGAAGACTATACGTAATGGAGGAAGCTTTTCAAAATGAAGTACGAAATGGTAGGTGAACCTTTGTTCCGAGTAAGAGACAGCCGAGTACATTATGAAGTTACTTTTACCCTAGCTTTCTGCTACCTTATGTCGGCAAACGAAGTTGAGAAACCGATTCTTTATGATGATTTGCTATAAAATATTTTACAAGGTTGTCAATTTTCCTGTCTGAGATCTATGGTTCTCTTCGGTACCAAACATCTAAATAAACTATTTGTTTATTATCACTCTTTTTTTTCTTCACATCGTATTTGTTATCTAAAATAAAGAGATTATTATATAGTAAACAGCACAACAAACTGCGCCTTGATTTTTTTCTAATTTTTTATTTAGGTAGTAAATTTAATCTTAGCTTAGTTACATGTAAACAGCAAAATATATTTTCAAAATAGTACGCACATTTAGGTTTTTAAGTGAAAATTGACGTTCCATTGAAAAATAAATTCTTGCTATGAAGGTTGCAAAGAATTATGAGTGAAAATCAGTATTGTTGGATCTTAGACAATGTTAGAATATGTTTTCGGTACGTCTATCACGTCTATAGGAGTTATCTCAAACAATATATTATTCAAATACAATGTAACAGTGTTACATGTTGGTGTTAAAGATGGGAGGGCAGGTTGATTGAAAAGGGTTTTAACAACTTTGTAGGTCTGATAAATGCCAAGTAAAATACAAAAATTGGTCCAAACATACAAAACATACAACTCCGGTAATTTTAATTTGTCTTTATTTTACCATTTAATTTTGTTTAAATCATTCAATTTCATTAATTTACTGTAGAAGAGTATATGTGTATCATACAAAGAGGTGTTCCTCCCGTCTGCTTAAGTAGGAACCATCCAGTATATCTATTAGGAACTATATGATGTTCAGTTTCAGGAAAAGATTCAAAAGCGATTAGATTCCATGCCAAGTTAAACTCAGATTTGACGCTTGGTTCCATGCAAACTGTCATATTTGATAACGTTATTACCAACATAGGAAACGGCTACAACCCACACACTGGACATTTCACGGCTCCTTGTGATGGGATGTACTTCTTTGCTTCTTCTTTCTTAAAGAGAGGACATGGTCCAATGTTGCATTTGCAAATGGCTAAAAACAGCGATGACATATCAAAAGGCCATGCTTCACCCGGAGGATCTGAGACTGGAGCCATGAATGCAGTGGTTTCCCTAAAGAAAAGTGATGTAGTTAAAATCCGCCATTTTCCTGAAAGTTCAAATTCTGAAATTATACATGAAGATTGGAGTTATTTTACTGGTTTTTAATCAGATAATTTGATATAAGTCAATAAAGATGAAATTTTTGCGACTGTCTTTTCTATACATCGTGCTATACTGTAAACAATTTTTTAAGTTTCGTCCCCTCAGATACCATGGTAACGAGATGATAAGATCTTTATATACATCTGTTGAAAGTATTTGGTGACAAATTCTGAAATATTCTTTCTAAAAAGTAACCTTTCAACTTCATCAGTTAAAAGTAACCTCACTGGCTTATTTTCTGATATAAAGGCGATGTTTCCGCCAAGAGCGTACTTGTTGCAGTCTTATCCGGGAATTTAAAGAATTCTTGAATTTGAGATTAATGTAGATTTAAATATTTCGTTAATATTCAGATTTTCGTATGGCGTGATATCTGATAACAAATTTATTTTACTATAACTAAATCAATACCACTGTTTGTGGACTGGCAGTTATCAACAATATAAATTCCCTGTTGCCATTACATCGGCAATGACACATTTTTTAGATACGTTTAAAATTTCAGTTTATAAATTTTGAAAATCTGATAAAAGTGTTAAAGTGAAAAATGTATGTAATTCGGTTCACCAGTATAGCTATGTTGATGATTTTATTTATCAGATATTTGTTTCAATTTTGACCACGAATGTACCTGCTGAGAGTAATCAAGAAATGTGTCTTGTTCGCCAGAAATTGTGTATTTGGGTTTATTTCAACATAATCGGTTTGTACAAACAGAGCGGAATATCGTCTCTCGATGAAAAACATTGAAACAAACATTTATACGTTAGAATTACGAAAATAATTAACATATGTATTGAGATTTCATGAATTTAAGCTTCTAACCTTTATACTGAACACAAAAACATCATGACTGACATTTATGTTTTATCTTTTTTAAAATTTAAAATTAGTAAATTCTTTTAACAATTCTTATTATTAGATTGAAAGTTTTTTTAGATATTCGACACACTAATAAGCAATTTCTGGTTTAATTGTGTAACAAATGAATTAACATTAAGTGAAAGTACACGTATCAATTAATTGAAAAAACGTATAAAACGTTTAATAGTTCAAGCGTTCACATTTAGGCGCACTTTATCTTAATCGACAATTCCCGTCTAGTTTAATCTTCACTGTCTTGATTTTGAAAATTTATGAGATTTCAGACAAAATTTACTTCAGCTAAACTAATCTAAACTAGCCAGATCGTGATTGACCGCAAGGCAGCCTGACTTGATTTTATATTGTCATCTTTATTTTGTTTGAAACTAAAGTTCTTCAGGAATCGAGGGAAAGTAAGAATAAGCCAGACCAAAATGGCTGTTTGGGATCAAACATGTAATACTATGATCAGACAAACAATGCTGCACAGAGACAAACCATCTCTAATTTAAGTGAAAAAATCATATATCATACATAAATACTCCCAGATACACAATGTGCTTCATACGAATTGATTTTTTTTGTGTGAATATCATATTCCAATATATGATCGTGACTGCATTTGTTATTATGATATTAGTTTTACTTTTGGATCTTTTTCAAACACATGTTACTAACGTAATATATATCGGCATGTACGCTAAGCAAAACTTAACTTGTCCTGTAATTCAAAGATGGTTTCCATCATGTCCATTTCCATTGTGTTGTATATTGGGATATCGCTGGTGTACGGAGACAATTGTTGCAGTAGAGTCGGTATGTATATTTAAATATCTAATGCCTCTTGCCTACTTAAATATTTTGTTTATTCTGAAAATTGTTATGATTCCAATAAGTAATATTTTCACAAAATATTAGGGACAATTGATACTGTATAAGACGTTCAGAGTTTATAGCTGTAGGTCATTCTCCTCGTTGCATAATTATCCAGTTAAGATTGTGTCTATTCGTATTACGGTATTTTGCAAACTCAAAATTGTGTTAAAAGTAAACAAATAAACGAAAAATATCTTTTCCAAAATATCTTATTTGCGTCACAACATTATTCCCCTAATAAACAGGATAACAAGACGTAAAAAGACAGTTTGCCTTCAATTCATTAACATACTTAGTAGGTGAAGAACCGCCATCAAGTTCAGCCCAGGTAAATTAGAATATTTTCCGAACAAAAATGTTTGAAATGTAACTTATTGTAAAAAACGGGTATGACCGCTTATGAAAAAAAAACAATGCTTACTTGTGTAGGAGTTTTCTTGTACTTGTCATATTTTATAGTGTATATTTCCATTTTAGGTTTCGTGTCTCCATATATAGATTGATGTTCTGAAGACATATTCGCAACTATTCGACGTCTGAGTACCTGTTTGAAAAATTAATTTGCTCCTAAATTTTGAGCAAAACAGATGAATAAAAATTCTCTATAGTAGAATTTATTGTAATAAAATTTCCCAGCCAGGTCTACTTTTAAAAATCCGTATTTGTTTCCTCTTTTTTTTTTAATTTAGGAGATGCCACCGCTAATATAAGGGAAGCGATTGAAATATTAAAAAACACAAAGACGTCACTCGAAAACGGTAGGTGTTACAAAAGGTTCTGACTAATAATAACATTACACGTTATTAATGTTTTTGTATAATCGTTTGGTTCTGTTAAATTGTATTGTCAGTAAAAATATTCATCTCTATGAAATGTGTAATAATTCACACAAAAAGAAACAAAACTTTACTTAACTACAAACGTACCGGTGCCATATATCTATTTGTAATTTTAAGAAATCGATCCTTAATTTTATGGAAGTTGTAAAAGCCTTGTATTTCGAACATCGATATTTGGATCGAATTCAAACACAAAAAGGAAAATTTCCGTTCTTTAATAAAATCACTATTTGGTATGGCATTTACTGTGAATTGCCCAAGATTAATCAAAATCCAACAAACAATGAATGATATTTTCATTTATTTGTTATTTGTGAATTAATAATGGTTAAATATATTTAATCACTCTAATGGATGTTACTTTGATATATTCAATTCTGCATTGTTCACAAATTTTTTTCTTCTTAAATTTTCTCAATTTTATTTCCTCGTGTACAAATCAATTGTGTCAACATCTCGAAATAAAATCTTACGATATTTGTTAATAGTAGACAGTAGTATTTATTTGAAGGGATTGTATGACTGTTTTTCACTTTTAGGAAAAATTGAAAACACTTTATCAAGAGCGGTTGGATTCCATGTCAAGTTAACCCGATACGTAACACTTGGTTCAAGACAAACTCTCATATTTGATAACGTTATCACCAACAAAGGAAACGCTTATAACCCTCACACAGGACATTTCACTGCTCCTTATGATGGGATGTACTTTTTTGCCTCTTCATTCTTAAAGAAAGGACAGAGTGACCAGTTACATTTGCAAATGGTTAAAAACAGCGATGAGATATCAAAAGGCCATGCTACATCAGGAGGAGCTGAGACTGGGGCCATGAATGCAGTGGTGTCCCTGAAGAGAGGAGATGTAGTTAAAGTCCGCCATTTTCCTGGAAGTTCAAATTCTGAAATTATAGAAAACGAATGGAGTTATTTCACTGGCTATTTAATCAGATAATTTGATAGTCAATAAAGATGACATTTTGTGGTTTTTCTTTTCTTTATATTGTTAACAGTTTTTAAAGGTTTCATTAGATACCTGTGTTGAAAGTATATGTTGATACATTCTGTAATTCCCTTTTGCAAGTTTTCATCTCTTGCAGTCAAAGGTAGCCTCACTGGATTTTTTTATCGTGCTGCACATCAGCACAGTGATATTTGGATTTGTGCTATGTTTAATTGGCGTCTGGTTCCAATGTCAGATGGTTTTGTCCTTATGCGGTGGTTAATGGGCCTCTGGTTCCTTTCTGAGACCCTTACTCCTATACTAGGATAGTTCTTAGTGTAGACTAAAGTAATCTTCATAATTGTCTTATTGACTCGGATAACCTCGATGTTTTCCTCCTGCATGTATATGGTTCTGGATAATAACCGGATTTTAGTATCTTCATCAACTGGTTCCTATAGGCCTAATATTATCCTATTTGATAATTTATTTAGAAACATATAGGAAATCAGTACCAGTTATTTGTCACCTGAGAACATCAGAGTTTGATAGAGAAATTAAAAATTTAAATACTCAAAACTGCCCAAATATTTTCATCATAGGTGGATCAGAATCTATAACTCTATAAATTAATTTGACGTGTGATTTTTTACAAGCAGAAATTAAAAAGTAGAAATACAACAGAATTTTATTTGTACAAAATCCATGCACACATATCATGTCCATGTATGAACAAATGATTGAAGTTCCTTTTCATTTTAATATATTTTTTTAAACCCTATGCAATGTATATACACAACGTGTATCTATGTTGATTTCATGGTTATTTCTGTCTTTGTATTATTAAATAGATATATAATTTAATCATTGAGTGAAATTCATTCAAGGAAATATTATTCACTTTTTATACCAAATAAAATTTTTTCAACATTATTTACAGCTTAGATATCTTTTGAAAATTAAAAAAATAACTGTTTATAAGTAATCAGAAAATATGACAAACAATTTTTAATGTCTCTTTTAGATCCTTTTATATAACCGATCGCTAAAACAACATCCACTTGCTAGTATCACTCCTTCTTGTCAATCATTGATCTGACATATGGTTTTTCACACTTATCGATATATTTGTCACATACGCCAATTAAATACGGTGTTTGAGTTATTCAGACTAAATTACACTATATTATGTTGTACGGACCAGAAAATTACTTCAAGAATTCGAGAAATCTGTGTTCGACAAACCGAGAGTTAATTTACATAGACACAATGGAAAAAAATACCGGACTTTTGAAAAGGTTAGAGAAATCCATGGTGTTGGAGCTATCCGAGTTCGAGCCACCGAGATTCTAATTTATTGGAATTTACCCCAGAACTATTGATATTGAAGTAGTCATTTAGATTTTATTATAAATACATTTGTATATCATCCTATCTATTCATATACACCTAAGATACATTGATAAATTAAAATGCAAATGAACACGTCCATGGCACGTTTACTAATCTTGTAGCAGAAGGCCCAAAGAAATCATAAGTGGTAAGTAATTAAGGAAATCAGTTAATATTCAACATGAATTCATATGTTCTTTATAAATATGCTTACCAGACATTCTTAACGAAAAGACTTTCAGGTAACATCCAAAACTAATACAAACTAAAAGCAGTTTTTACAATATTTGATCAAAATACAGTTCTCCCATATTCGAACTTTGTTAGTAAGGAACTGAAGTTGACCCATACAGTTTGGTTTATAAAACTTTATTTATCCAATAATTTGTTTGTTTTTGACGGTAACGTTTTGATTGATCTGTTTGCCAGGAAAGAACTATAATGATTGATTCGTCCGGAAATTGAACTTGGCTTGATTTTTCAGTAGTGTCAATTCTAAGCAGGTCAAATTTGAAATCTGTCATAAAATTAATACAACAAATCTCTGTATGTCACTAATG
Organism: Mytilisepta virgata; assembly: GCA_028015205.1. Lineage (NCBI taxonomy): Eukaryota > Metazoa > Mollusca > Bivalvia > Mytilida > Mytilidae > Mytilisepta > Mytilisepta virgata. The sequence goes on from CM051513.1 coordinate 7,701,346, forward strand.
TTCCTGAACGTCTTTGCATGAAGCTAGATTCATTGATAGCTCTGACGACAATCATCAAAAGTCACTAAAAGACTTCACTTTATTTTAGTAATGAATCATTTGAATGCTTTATAAAAATGAAGCACCAAAGGAGTAGAGCGTTAGTATACAGCATTTATAGACCTTAACATTGAAATTAACCGGATATTTAATATGTAGCTCAAGGCGATATACATGTATTATGGATGAACCTTATTACCAAAACAATATACACCAAAGAAATATCATTCCTTACTCATAAACACAAAGTAAATTTTGCATTATTGTACATTTATTTACGCAATAAATATTTTAAAGAGATTCCTTATTTTTTCTATTAGTATTGCTCATCATAGTATTTTTTATTAATTTCCCCTCAATTGCGTGATTTTTACGATTTCCCCTCAATTTTAAAAGTTGATCGGGTTTAATAAATTTGTGTCACATTTTTCCCGGTTTTTCTCAGGATATATAAGAATATCTTGACTACACTATGAGTGCACGTACCTTGGGTGACGTACATGTTAGACTACCAGATGTTCCACTTGACCTCATTTCCATGGTCATGTTTCTCAATAACTATAAGAGATAGGTAAACAATATTTGGTGTGTAGATACTGACTTTGATTAATTTGTGTAACTTTTTTGTGATTAGGTAGCAGGCCACACATGACGGTATGACGTTCAAAACATACTTTTGAAAACAAAACATATATGTTCACAATAAACTGTCTTTGGGCATCTTTATTTTTCAGCCATATATATATATATATATATATATATATATATATATATATATATATGAAATCCTCTCTTTCTACAGAATTCATTTCACAAAATTAATTACAAATCAATGTTCACATGAAATTTTACCAATAGCAGCAAATTGCACAATTTTCTTCGAAATATGTGTAAAAAAGTACTTTACATACAAACGTTTGACTTCTAAAGTGACGAATTTCTAAGGTTTCAATATTCCCAGAAAGTTCCAAATCTCCCCATTCGATGAAGAGGAAAAACAGTTGGTCCATTTCATCTTGTTTCTTCAGCAAATTGCTTCACATTTTTCACATGTAAACATCCCTTTCGTAAAACGTTTAAAACGTTTGTGATATACACTCTGAGACAATGCTGGGCAAATGATGATTTTAATACGGTGAATGTTAAATAAATTACTTCCTATCTTTTGAACCTAACCCTTACCAAACTAGTTTGTCTACCGCAGATTTGCTGCAAACTTACTGCAAATTTGCCGCAAACTTTTTAGTTCGCAGGAATAGAGAAATTAAGTTCGCAGGTATTCGCGACTAGCAGCAAAGTTCTTGCGAACAAAAGCATTGTTCGCCGCAAATTTACCGCGAACTCTAATAATTCCATAAAGTTCGCAGAAAGATCGCAGGAAAATAATAAATACGCAGCTACCTGCGAAGTTCGCATTAAGTTCGCATTAAACTTCGCAAGAAAGCATCCATACAATATTGTACTAGCTAGCTCTTATTAGCTTGAGAAAACAAATAAAATTTATAATTCAGAGCTGCTGATGATCAAACTCTCAATGCAGAGAAAGCAAACGACCAGAAGCTACAAGACCATTTTTGGTCCAAAAAATAAAATTACACTTAAAGTAAAACTGGTATCCTGAGTTAACCTTTTTTTTTGTATGTCATTTTCTTTGGCCTCTTTTTCCCTTCTGATTTCCCACACTTGAAAAATGCCCATCTGCAAATGATAAAAACTATACCTTGCACATGTATAATGTAATACAGGTATTTTGTTTACATTAATGAATTCATGTCATATGACAAGTGAAAAACTGAAACGGCTATACTGTGTAGCTGATCAGACTAAGGAACCAACATATAGCTTTTCTGCTGAGCTCAGCATAAACAACTTGACTTAAGGTGAAATGCCAAAAAACTGCTCTTCTAATACAAAACGGTTATCAAATTTCAACTTGTTTTTGCCATAATCTAGCTGGAAAACTTTTTTTTGAATTAAACAATGAACAATTCTGCAATAAATTGCTAGTAACTTAAACAATGTATAAATTACCATTTTTTGAAAAACTGGATATGAGATAAATGTCAAGGAGGCAATCAACCATCTCCAAAATGAGCAATCTAGATTCTAAAAATTGTACATCTAGAGATCTGCTTTCAGTCTGCCTACTGCGAGATTCAAATAACCCCAGCAAATCGAAAAGTGAATAAATTAGCTGGAACGAACTATTCTATAACCTGAATGGCATCAAGAAAACAATACTTTCATTCGAAGACAAATACTGTATACTTATTGATCCAAATTATATACAATACATTTGTGCGTTTCTAAACTTCAATTCATTACATGTTCAAAGATCATGATACTGTAGGAAAAATATCATAAATATATATATAGCTTTAAATTTGATAAGGCCAGTGTTTATTGCTTGGTTTACACATCTACAGTCTGTACTTTTTCAAATGATATTGATAATAGACATTTTTTAATTTTCATTCATATACAATAATTGATCGAAGAAGATAGGAAAGGACAGTTGAAGATCGGAGGTCCTAACATGGACTTTACATATTAAATTATGTATCAGTTGTTTTGTTCAAAGAAAAGAAATTCATAATCTTTCACTAGGTCTGATAAAGTTTTTTTTTTTTTTTAAACCACCGCCCATCCAACATTTTCCATAAAAAAAAATCTGTAAACCAAGTAATGAAATGAAAAAAACACTAGCGTAACATGTATGCTTTCTTGAAACTTGAAGACATGTTTAAAAGACAATGCATGATCATTAAGTTCTGAAATTCAATTCAATTCCACATTGTATTAAATCATTTAATCCCTACTAACACAACTAGCATCACTGGTCATACAGTTGCACTGAGTTTAATCACTTTCCTTTAGATTTGGAACTTCACACAGATAATGATAGTTATCATTGCTTGTGTAATTCACGTTTACCATGACTGAAACAATCTTTGAGGCATTCACTGCATGAACACAGTTTGTTCTTTTGGTAACTTTGATATGATCAACTTTTACTGACAAAACGTTTGATTCAATGACTGATGGTTTAGCTTCTTCAAGAGCATTAATTATTGCAATCACTGACGATTCGCACTGACAAATTTTGTCTTCACAAATACATTTCTTTGCCAAAACAAAATAGCTCACAAATCCATATGAAAAGGCATTTTTGTTACTGTCATAATATTTCACAGTGTAAGTGTTTCGAACTTGGACACGATGATACTCCATAGAATGTAAAACAAAACCACGCAGAGATATCCGTTTATATGAATACCATTTAGTTGGTGTGTAATTGATTTCAGAAACAATTTTACTATAGATTTCATCTGACAATGCAATGTTTACAGAGTTTCCAACAGGATACGCGCCAGACAATGTACCATAATACATCTTTTGAATCACCAGCGAGCGTTTCATTTTCTCTGCAAATGTCTTGTAAACTGGATCTTGAATAGGCAATAAAAGATCTGGCATATTCCTAACAATATTCAAAGAGCTAATTATTTGAAGCTCTATGTTTTGTGTTCCATGGAAGAGTTCTGTCAAAATACCATTGGCATTTTCGTACGAAAAACAGGAATAAGCCCACAGTGGGCCTAAGTCTTCCACACACTGTGGTAAGTGCAACAATGAATGCATGTTCAATGTCATATACCGTGCACCATACATAGATGTAAACATATGAACAAAGTAGGACAACATCATTTTGCTTCGTTTCAAATCGGTAGTAGTGATGCAGTCTGTACATAATAGATAAATACCTTCAACGAAGCAAGCAAAATGAAATAAATAGTTCTGAGGAAGAATATCCTGCAAAATAGGTAGGGAATAGAAAAATAGCCATGTTCTCAGTTCTGAAGCCTTCCAGTATTTTATGTGATTTGACACTGTCCTTGGCGCTCTTGATATATATGATGGTGGTTTTATCTGCTTCAGTCTTTCGTCAATTATAGTTATACTAGAAGATACAGAGAAGGCTTCTTTGCTGGTACTTCCTCCAGTCCACAGATTAATTAAAAGTTTGGTCACACCAAGTAATACACCATGCATATAATCAATGCTAGTCGATCGTACAAAATCATAATGAGAAAGTAACATAAGAAATGATGGACCTTTAATTCCTCGCACCGTTCTTCTCTCCTGAACCGCATTTATTGCATCTTGAACGCAATCTTCTGTTGTTCTTTCTTTGTACTGTGGCCCAGAGCTATCATATGGGAAAGTACGCACACTGCCTCCTTTAGCAGTTCTGAATGTTTCACTTTGATGCATACACTTTAAGCAAGAATATTCTCCATTAAACTGGTTGCAATTTGTAATGATACTTTTTGCAGGCAGATCAGCAGTTCCACATATTAAGTACCCTTTGCTGTTTTTGACCTCATTGTCAATCTTGAAATCTACTCCATCTTTTTCTAATTTTTTCAATACTTTAGTCAAAGGCTTTGTGAAACTAGACATAAACGGTTTCGACTCGCCAAACCACAGGCCATACAATAACATATTCTCTGTCTGCATCCTTTGCTTTATTGGCAATTCATTTATTGTGAGGTACAGTGGCCAAATGGACATTTTCGAACTCTTAAAAATTGGAATTCCATCGGTATTCCATGTAAAGGAGATGTTATATTGAAATTCACTGGATAAAACACCTCCGGGTTCTGTTAATTTTCTATATATATTTCCATCATAAATGTCCTCGATGCCATCTTCTGCCTTCTTTTTTCTTGCAAATCTAAGTTTAAGCTTATCAACTGTGTCCTTCTTTTCCAAAATATTTCTTATTTGATCTTCCAGTGGGATTTCAATAAAATAGCTTTTCGTTTTCTTTGTAAATGGTTGGAGACAATTTTTATTTGGACAGGTTTCTTCGGCAAAATTCACATCACACATGCAGTATGAACAGTAGTAGTGTTTTATCAATGGAGATTGAATGTTGGCAAAGTACTGTTTGAATGCATATATGCTCTTTAGTCCAGGGTGAGGATACAGACAGTGGAGACTTATAATGGTCAACAAATCATTCAACATGGCACCACTTACATTATGACACATGGAAAACAGAAGTATCAATACCATACTAGTGTAAACATTCATATGATGGCCGTGATAAATTGGAGATTGTCCATCAATGTTGGCAGAATCTTTGCAGTCTTTGTTTTCATCAGAACCCTTGCCCTGATCTTCATCACAGTCATTCCTATCTTTCTCTGTTGCTGTAAAACTTTCAAAGTTTTCCATCAATTCTTGCCATTTGTCCTCTGATATAAAGTTCACATTCTGGTTTTCTATTTCGTCATTTTCATACATTAAATCATTTGCAGTTTCTGCATTTTCAATCAGTCTGGTAATGATTTCTTCAATACTTTCTGTGTGGTTGTCCTCATGATGGCGTGTAGCACCATTCTCCTGTCTTTCCCAGTTTTGTTCAGTACAATTTTCATGCCCAGGTGTCTCTGAAATTTTTTCTGCAGCAACATTAGTCTCATGTTCAGTACTATGACTTTCCTGTATTTGGTTTGCAGTTTGAACATCTTGTTGTGGAAAATTTGAATCTGATCTTGCCTTTTTTGGTAGATTGCTTTTTTGACTATAAGAACGTGGCCTAACCCTTCCTAGTTTATCCACCTTTTTTTCTGAACGATCTGCCATCCCTACATAAAAAGAAGAAAAAAATTAAGAGTACTGAATTTTTTTTTGTTCAATGCATAATGAAATAATTACATGGAAATAAAAAATCATGGATCAGCAACGGACACCAATGGCTGCCATTTTTAAAATGGAAATTAAACTCCGAATTGTAGTTTTGTCTTGCACGGAAGATAATTTTTTTTGTAATTTCTGCAAATCCATTTACGTCTTAGCACAAAGTTTATTTTGCACTCAAAATCAGAGAAATATTTTTTAAAATAAGTTCAAACTTCATTTTTTTTCCATTCTCAAAAGTCCCCCTTTACAGACATTTAAGGGAATTTAGGAATTGATTCCAAAAGTGTACTTTTGTAATTTTAGCTCACTAGGGGGATATTTTAACCCCGATTTGAGGGATAAGTCCTCCAAACAAGGGATTATCCGGCCCAGCCCTGATTGTTTTGATCTCAACCTGTGAAATGGATAATTCAGAATTTCAGGTTCCCCATGCACTCAAGTAAATTATGCTGATTTTTCATTGAAATTCATTCCAAAATAACATTACGATTTCGTTAATATTGTTTACCAGATTATTTTCAATAACTGCACCACATATATTAATCTGATATAAATGCCAGTTGCACGTTGCAAGATGAATTTTGTATTCTGATGGATCAGTTCTGCAAATCGTATTGGCTTTGAACCGGAAGTTGACGAAAACGTTCCGAATTACGTTTTTAACAAAACGAAATATTTAAATTGATGTGCAGTTTTTTCCCGTTCGCCTAAGTAATAGAATCGCAAAAATTAATGAATCATCAAATATCGGATTTCGAAATTTATATATATCAAATAACATCTTTTAAATATTTTTTATTAGAAACTAAACATCTTTTCTTTCTTTCTACATTCGCGATTTTATACTTACCAAACCAACCAATGAAAAACGCGCGCAATCTTTTGATTCACCTCCTCGGCTCGTCGACTGAAATACAGCACAGACAAAGAAAAATTGTATTTATTTAGTTTAGTTTACCATGTCAAAACAGAGAAGACCAAAGCTTCCAGGAAGATACTTAGACGAGGGTGGTATGTAAACGATTATGCGTCTGTACATATTTGTTGATTCTCACGTATTCAGGCGCGGATGCAGATAATTTAAAAAGGGGGGTTACGGTAAAAAAGGGAGGTTCCAGTAAAAAAAATGGTAAATTTTGGTCTGATTTTCGGCAATTTTTACATGATTTAAAAAAAGGGGGTTGGAACCCCCCCCCCCCCCCCCCCCCCGCTGCTGGATACGCCAATGATAAATTCCAAAACTGCAGGGGACAGAAAATTATAGTCACATAGACTGCAAATTCGGAGGTTCACATGCATGCATATTTAACCAATAAAAGACCATCTTGATGGGATAACTACCCCTAAATAGGGAACCATATCTCTACTGAATAAATCTTTTTTTTTTGGGGGGGGAGGGGTGGGGTGAGGGTGTTGACCATACTTCCATACCCAAAGTTAGTACAATTCAGTTAAATCAACTTTACACACAGAACCAGAACCGTGCATTGCTAGATCAACAAACATATGAACTAAATTATGCCATCACGAATGAAAAATAAGAATTTTGCTTGCATGTTGTGTTAATTTTGTATCAATTAAGCTCAACACACAGTCAATAACCGGTCTTACTTAAATACGCCTGCAGAGAAAAACGTATAAGCCTGTCGGTTTCAGTGGTTGAATTTAATAATAAAATCAATAAAGATGAATAGGTATATGTTAAACAAGTACATTTATTACATTTCTATGTGGTTATGGAGTCAGAGTGGTCTTCTGTTCTGTTCTCTGTCAGTGCTGATCGTGCGCCCAAAGAAGAAAATGATTATGTCGATGAACCGGTATATTTGATGACATATATCATATATGTTTAGTATAGATTTTAGTTAATCTAGCATTAGAACCTTTCTATTACGAAAGTTTGTCTGTCAAAATTATACATGTATATGTATTCAAATATGGACTTACACCATACCATGTATGACAAATTTGCCCGTAGACTTAAAATTTACAATGACCATTAAGTTAACAAACAACCCGATATGCTTCATAAAAATATGAAATATACCCTTTAAATATCATTGATTTTAAAAATATAACAATAATTTCGCTTAAAATACAATATTATAGTAGTAGGCGTATACTTTACATTGTATCTCTGCAGGCGTACTTTATATCGGCAGGCATATTTAAGTACGATCCGTCAATAACAACCATATAGGCACAAAAATACGACAAATTAAAAGCTGCAAATAACGCATATTGCATGAAAGTAACATGTGTATCACCTGCATGCTTAAACCGAGAACAATTAAGAATCCTGAAAATAATTGATGCTCATCAATGGATGTATCTCAAAAAATTGAAATAGCAAATATTCGGTATACTCTTATCATGGTGAATCGGAATATATGCATGCATGAACATCTCTAGCCACAAATTTTAATTTTAATTGCAGTATGGTTCATAGTTCAGTTCACAGCTGATGATGAATTGAGTGATCCACTTCATGAATCTTCTGTTGAAGATGAAGAGACCGGACAAACAGGGGACGAAAAAAAGTTTCAGATTGGAAGCAAAGTACTTGCTCCTTGGTCTACCTATGGAGACAAGTTTGATGGTGTTATAATATATGAAAGTAGTATGTAAATTTCTGTTATGCCAAATAAAAAAAAATATGTGTGGTTCTATTTATATCAAAATAAAAAATAGGGTAGGCAAGTGGCGCAATTTTTTTTTACATTAAGTCAATGCATGGGGATTGAGAGACATTGTGACTTTTTCGTTATATTTGTGTAAATTTACAAGCTCTTCAACTTCTGAATTGATTTTGGATATGCATATTTTTGGATAAGAGCGTAACTGATGAGTCTTTAATAGACGAAACACGCGTCTGGCGCAACAAAATTCTTGCCTTGAACTTTGATGTAATTTTGTTTTTTAACCATGTTAACAGTGATTATCGAAAAATGGCAAAAATATCTTCTGTGGTAGGAAGGTTAACTGGAACCACACCTATTTTCTTTTTTGTTTGGCCTTATTGTTAATTATGAGATTCAGCCATTCTCTCTTATAACCTGTTTAGCATGCACTCATGTGAGCATACTGGTATCTTAGAATATGCTCTGCTCATTCAAAAATTGGATGCATCTAGGGAAACATTTTGTTGGGTTACCTACGTTGCTTACAGTTCCATATTGCTTCAAGTTCCAGATGCAAAAGGTACATACATTGTACAATGTACAAGTTACCTTTATTGAAATTATTCAAGTGCAAGCATATATGGGACAGACTGTAAATGCAAAAGTCAAGTGAGACAGGCTCCAGTTGAGTATTTAGCTACGGTCAATATTACAGTGGAGCCTGTTTAAACTGAACTCTGAGTAAATTGAAAAAATGTGTAAACCAAAACATTCAGTCCCAAGTTTGTACAATCTATACAAGTAAAACCTATCTAATCTCTCTAAACCAAACAAAACATTTGATCCCGAGGGTGGTCAAGTTAGACATGTTTCACTGCTAGAGAGTTGCTTAAAATAGACTTGAAAAGAAGATTCATTTGTTCATAATCTGTTTCACTCAGATGTTCTTTAAAATTTTGATGTCACAATTTTTAAAAGATATTGCCATGTATAATGTAGTGACATCATACTGTAAAATGTAAATAACTGCATTCATAAACAAACATGGTCATAAAGAGATTTGCAATAAAAACTGCATGAAGTCCATTCTGAAGGTCTACAACACATACACATTTACATATAGTTATCTGTTCAGCTGTGTACAATTCAAGTTAAGTGGAAGTGTTCCATTCTACAGTGCAAATAATCAATGATTTCCTTATTTCAGAAAGTCGCGATGAATGTCAAAAGTACTTATCAGAGTCATTAAAGAAAAACAAGAATACCAAGAAAAGAAAAACGTCTGCACAGGAAAATACTGAAAAGGGATCCGGAGAAAAGAAGGCAGAAAAAGGGAAAAAAAAAGCAGAATAATGATACAGAGATAACAAAGCAGAAAAAAGGTAGTTCTGCTCAGATACATGTGTGTTTTATCTTTTGGTATTAAAGTCTGTCTCAAGATACATAATTTCTTTGGGAAAAATAAGTCATACACATGATACATGTGTCAGCTAATGGAAGCCATGAACACATATGTTTATTAGCTGTGAAATACTGTGATTTCCCAGTCGAAGGAAATCCGATATTCACACGAGAAAGATTTTCACTCAAAGAAGTGACCCTATAATTGATGATGTCAACGACGTTGCTATACACGTGGCAACACAAAATGGCTTAAAACATAATCCTTTTGTTTTCTCTATTATGATGCAAAAATGATGATATGTAAAAAAAACGTATTACTAAAATTGGTATTTAAATACATTTGTACTTCATACACTGATCATGGTTTACTATGTTGTTTGATTACAGGTAAAACGACAGTACTTCAATTCCAAACATAATTATACTATAAATATTGCGTTGTTTTGGTTATAATTCATGTTTGTTTAACAAACATGCAATTATATAATTTTTTGGTAAACAATTACTTGTGTATGTATTAGATAAGCTTGTCCACAGTCAAATTTACCTACATGTATTTTGCATTTTTCAGAAAATAATGAGAAGAAAAGAAAAATAGAAAAGGCTAGGCAGACTACAGAGATTGAAAATGCTGAAAGCCTTTTCAAAAGCAGTTTAATTGTGCATGGGCATGTAAGTAATTGTGATAATAACGAGAGTGACTTAGTCAGTGCTAATCAAAATCAACCCCCTGTTGTAGTTCTTACTAATCCTCAGCCTGTACATACTAATCCTCCCCCTGTGGTTCATACTAACACTCCTCCAGTAGTTCAAACTAATCCTCCCCCTGTGGTTCATACTAACCCTCCTGTAGTTCAAACTAATCCTCCCCCTGTGGTTCATACTAACACTCCTCCAGTAGTTCAAACTTATCCTCCCCCTGTGGTTCATACTAACACTCCTCCAGTAGTTCAAACTAATCCTCCCCCTGTGGTTCATACTAACCCTCCTGTAGTTCAAACTAATCCTCCCCCTGTGGTTCATACTAACACTCCTCCAGTAGTTCAAACTTATCCTCCCCCTCTGGTTCATACTAACCCTCCTGTAGTTCAAACTAATCCCCCCTGTGGTTCGTACTAACACTCCTCCAGTAGTTCAAACTAATCCTCCCCCTGTGGTTCATACTAACACTCCTCCAGTAATTCGAACTAATCCTCCCCCTGTGGTTCATACTAACACTCCCCCAGTAGTTCAAACTAATCCTCCCCCTGTGGTTCATACTAACGCTCCTCCATTAGTTCAAACTAATCCTCCTCCTGTGGTTCATACTAACCCTCCTGTAGTTCAAACTAATCCTTCCCCTGTGGTTCATACTAACACTCCTCTAGTAGTTCAAACTAATCCTCCCCCTGTGGTTCATACTAACACTCCTCCAGTAGTTCAAACTAATTCTCCCCCTGTGGTTCATACTAACACTCCTCCAGTAGTTCAAACTAATCCTCCCCCTGTGGTTCATACTAACCCTCCTCGTGTAGTTCATACTAACCCTCCCCCTTTGAGACCAGCTCCTACTGATCCTCCTAGTCCATGTACTACCAGCACTAACCAGCATTGTGATGTAACTCTCCATCAGTTTAATAATAATAGTGTATATGAACCAATTTCACCTCCTAAATCATCTACTCCATTTAGATTTGCATGCCCACCTTTAGTTAGATATCCCAGCTTTAGTTCTATTGACAGTACTAATTTCTTCCCACAACCAGATAATTCTTTTTCGTCACCCTCTACTGATTATGAATCAACTAATAACACTTCTAGTTCTAATAGTTTACTAAACCTTCAGTCAATAAATGGCTGTGGTGAATGTATTCTTAAAGAGAACCAGCTCGAAAGTTTAAAAGTGTACAACATGCAGCTTGAAAGAGATGTGCTTCATTGGAGGAGTGAAGCAAGTAGACTGAAGACTGAACTAGGTTAATATTTTCATGATTTTGATAGAATCCATGTAATATTCCATGTACATGTAGAATGTAACCAAAAGAGAGCATGCAGTTTTCCATGATACTGCACTTTGACATTGCAATATCAATGTTGAAAATTTTTGGGGTATTTCTTGTATAAGGTTTTGCTGTACAATAATATTATATAGGGTTATTGCATGAATATTGATGATTATTATATAGTGTTTCTTTATTCCTTTGTTATGAAAACCAGTCCATAAATTGTGATATATCAACCAGTTTTCAAGTAATATTAACCATGATAATTGTTACATCAGAATGTGACGCCTTTCAGTTGTTTTTCACTGAATGGTACACGCAACAAAAAACAAAAAAAACTGGGGAATTGAGTCGAACAACAAGAAAACAATACAAAGCTTAGACAATACAAACTCTCGTAAAAACCTAGAGTGACATCATGAATTAATGTCTTCTTTTTACATTTCAGAAAGACACACAACAGACATGACAGACAGAAGTACAGCTTACGGGAAGACTTGCGAAGCTTCCTCTTCAAACCACTATACCCCCAGTAGGGGTATTCAAGTTGATAAGTGTAACTATGTATGTTTTTTTTTAGTTATACCCATATAATGTTTTTGACCCGTCCGTCATCAATATATTGTCGCCTGGATAGTATCTACATTTCTTGACGGATTGCCTTCAAATTTGAATGAAGGTTTACTCTTATGAAACTCTCAGATGAGTTCCATTTTCAGAAAAATCCAAAAGGGGAAACCATTTTTTCGGGAGGGGGACTTTGCAAAAACTGGATACAGTCTTCATTTCTTGATAGATTTCCTTCAAATTTGAATGAAAGTTTACTCTTATGAAAAATCCACTAGGGGGAACCATTTCTTCGGGAGGGGGTATACTTAAAAAAAAATTGTCAAATTTTGTCTTGACGCCTGGATATAGGCTTCATGTCTTGATGGATTGCCTTTAAATTTAAATGAAAGTTTACTCTTAGTAAAATGTGATATGAGTTGGAGTTTAAGAAAAATCTAGGTGGGGGAACCTTTTTTTTTTTGGGGGGGGGGGACTTGTTTGGGGGCGTGGGGTATGTGAGCTTGCTCACTAAGGTTCTTTCATTTATTATGTGAAAAGTCAGAATTTAAACTTTGTCAGTTACAAAGTGTTTTAAAGACATAATATAGTATATATTGGGTTAGTAATGTCAGTAAAATTCATAAAGAACGAGAGCGAAGCTAGAGTCTCCATGAGGTATTTATTGGCCCAATATACTCTATATATTAGGTCACTAATAAACTAACATTTACTGACTACATATAATCAAAATACAGTATTATTTCAAAGTACAAATTTAACTGGCGTAATGTCGCAATTGTGGTGCATAGATGAACTACCTACTAATACCCAAATTTTTCTCATCGTGTTATAATTTAGCAGAAATACAGGGTTCTTACCCTTTTTTAAGCTTTAAGGTATACTTTTGCAGATCCTGAGTGACACACCCCAGGCAGGCTTTGTTCAGCTAGTTGAAGGCAGTGAGGTATGTGTTCCTGTAAAGTGGATACAAGATGTTCAAGGAACATTCAAGGGGAAAACCAAACCTCACTGCCTTAAACTGATGATGAATGGGTTATATGAACCTGAGGACTTGAAGCAGACAACAGGACTAGCTATTGTCAAAACCCCAGTAGGAAAAGCCCTGAAAGGTAAGCTAGTCTATCAACAATATACAACATACTCAAATTGAAAATTCACAAATTAAACAGTGCTTGCAGGGTTGTAATCAGAAAGATCTGAAGGAAATAACTTAAAAGTAGACAGCACTTACATGTATATGAAATGTAAAATCAAAAGTTGCATTTTATATATATAAAAAGGGATATAGGGTAAATGCCAGACATGCCAGAGACAACCACAAACTCCCCCATGATCAAACTTGTATAAAAATCAAACAGCTAGAGATCAGTCTGCAGACTTCAAAGAATGGTGAGAAAACCGCATTTATTTTGTTTAATTGAAAAAAGTTTGAAATGCTTATATTTTGTATTCATATGTAAATAATTACCAAAATACCAGACAAAAGATCAGTAGCTTGACTACTTTCATTTTTGTAAAGCACCATTGCTTTCAAATCCACTATAAATGATAAAAAGTACCAATTACTGTATTATGCCTAATAAACGCCCCCCCCCCCCCCCCCCCCCATTAATTGCCATAAAAAGATGTGCGTTTCCTGTAGTTTTTGACGCCACCCTATACCTTTCTCATTACCAAACTTTGGTAAAACATCAAATTTATCTATTACATTACGAATTGCGAAAGTAGTTTGCAAAAAATATCTCCGATCAATGTAAAACCAAACACGTTTCCAAATACGTTTTCACTCAAAAAACAACACAGGTAAACTTCCGGTATGAATCTAAACACAAACCCAAAATGGATAAAACGTAAAAATTTTACCGATATTTACGTGGCATTGACTTCAATTTCACTTACGTTAATAAACGCCCCCCCCCCCCCTTTTGAAAAAATGCAGCGCCCCCGGGGGCGTTTATTAGGCATAATACGGTATGGAAAGGAGTGAAAAACATCCTTTTTTTTAAAGGAAAAAAAAATCCAGTGGCAGATTTTTGAGTGGATCAGCAGCCAATATCAAACAAACACATTATTTTGGGCCTATAATCCTTTACAAGGGTTGAAAAACATATTGCATGCATATACAATTTTTCATTGTTTTGAACATGTTGACATATATTGATCTTCATAAAAATTTCTTGTTTTTCAGCATACGCTATGACTAAGCTGGGATTGGATGCCTCAACTGTTATCAAGGCAATTAATACAAAAATTGGCACAATGACCAGAGCACTAAAACATGTAAAAGCAACTGAAAAAGATGAGAAGTGAATTAGTGCTACGTGAATAATGTTTACATGAGACGTACAATGTGTTTGTTTTTCACAATATGTTGGGATTTATGACATCGAAATTTTTATTGTTTTACAACAAAAATGTAATTCATATTCATGAGATTTTGGATTTATACTTATTTAGTAAATTGATGATGGATTATTTACTGTGTTAAATCATTTTTTTTTCCAAATGGCATTGATCAATATCAGAGCAGCTTCACAAGTTAAGTATAATTATACATATACAGTCGAACTTTGATGGCTGGAACACTCAAGGGAGGGATGAAAACAGTTCGAGTAAGAGGGGTTTTCGACTTCATAGGGTGGATGTATGTTTTGGAATTGTTGAACTTTTGTATGTCGTTTTCATACAAGTATTTTTAAAAGAAGCCTGCAAATAAAATTCAAACTTGAATGATGGGACAGAAAGACAGGTTCAAGACATCCATGGTGTTCGAGCAATCAGTTCCACTATTGTATATATAAAAATATATATCCCCTGCCCCTATAGTTACAAAAATTTAGGTTATCATGCAGTTAGTTACCTATATATTTATCCTCGGCAGTTTTTAATATACAGTTTTGTATTTGTTGGTGTTATATACGTGTATATATCACATGTTGTTGCAGTTCTGCCATTTTATTTTATCCTTTAGCCCAGTCCCAGTTTAATTAATGGTTAATGAGAATACGTACATTGTTGTACATGTGTTTAAACTGTACATTCAAGTGCACTCACAGGTAAACTTTGTGGAAGACAACACTTGTTGCCATGAAAAGTTGGTCTTCAAAAACTGCTAATTTTTCCTAAACCATTTGGCTGTTAAACATTTATGAATCCCATAATAGTTGTGGCAAATATCAAGTGGTCATCCAAAGGAGTGTGGTCCGTCAGTGTAGAGGTCTCTTAGAACAGCTGATCCTCCTTTTCCCACCATGTACATATTTGTATACAAAACTTAGTGGTGTCAGCCTGTGGACAACCTTGAACACAATCAGATCTGTACAAATCATTGGGCAACTAATGACCATTCATTTCGATGTTGTAAGGTTTTACAGTTTATTCTTGATTCATTAGAGGTTTGAAACGAATGAAAACATTCAAATGTAGGAGTTCGCAAGATGTTCGCAAGAACTTCACAAGAAGTTCGCGGTAGATTTGCAGCAAATTCACAGTAAGTTTGCGGTAAATTTGCAGCAACTTCGCAAGAAGTTCGCAGCTAATTTCCATTTATGGCTATCTGAAAGTTCGCGGCAAGTTTACCGCAAACCTAATTTGCATGGTAAAAAGTCGCTGTAAGTCTGCAGCAAACAGTTTGCGGTAGATTTGCGGCGAAGTTTGCTGCAAATCTACCGCAACTATTCGCAACAGCACAATTTTTTTGGTAAGGGAATTTACTGATATATTAACTTTTATTCTTAATTTTCAGCAACTTAAACTTCCGTGTAGAATATTATTTTTTTATACTGGTAGGACAAAATTCGAAACAAACATAATAAAATAAACCTATTTGTACACTGGTACCTTAGGTCCGCTCCTTAGTAACTATAAGGGATATGTCAATTGTATGTTGTGTGCAGATCGATATATTGGAAGGTGTACATGTACTGTACAGGTGCTACTTTACTTTGACCTCATCTTCACGGTCCGGTGACTTGCGCTAATTTCATTCTCAAGAAGTTTAAATGGTAATAATTTGGTGTGTGTTTATACATTGGAATCAGTCTGGCAGACGTCACGTACTTTTCATGGTCCAGTGACTTGTAAATTCACATTATTTGTACATGTTGTATTTTGTAATATTCATAAACATGATCTCACAAATGGCCAACCCATATACAAATGCTCATTCAAAAAAGTACTATTTCTGTGTAGCAATTACACGATTCCACTAAATATTTACCTGCAATGAACCCCAGATCACTACAAAACTCTCAACGCACACATTAAATATAAAATGTTTTTAGTGTATGCTTTCCAAAAGACATCAGCGGAATTACATTCTGTTTTTAATGCCTGCATTCTGTTAAAGGATTTTCATTCAAATATTTCATTAAGTATCATTGGCTCTTCCATGTCTTCATGGTCAAAGGTCACGGACAAAAACATAATTCTGCAAATCAGCCAATTGAGGAAAAATTAAGGAAAATATTGTTTTTAAATCCTCTAAGGTGGAAGTACACAAAAATTACAGACAAAACGAAATGTTTCCCCCTTTGAGTAAAGATATAAGTTCATCATAGATGGTCTCAAAACATGATAAATAAATCATTTCACACATACATGAAATATCGTCACAACAATTAAAGGATTATTTTTGCGCCGCGCAATTCCTTTGTTTCTTTTGAAGCAAATTTTTACTTGTTGCCTTGTTTATTTGGTTTTATTGCTGACAATATTTTTTACAGTTTGGCCAAGAGACTAGTTGGTACAGTCGTACGTTGTGTCTGTACATGCGCAGAATTCTCAAACTTAGGTAATCGTCCATTTCAAGTGTCGTCAATACTGAGATATAATCTATAATTATAGCCTTTGTTGAGATCAAGGTAGAGACCAGGTATTCGTGATTTGACAAGTAGTATATAGAAATTCGAATTAAATGCTAAATTGGTATATAGTGGGTATACTATATGGTAACTAATTTGTTTTTTGTCCACAAAATCAGTACCACTACTGGTGGACTGAAAGTCGCCGAGAATATCATCCCTCCGTTGTCAGTAGTTCAGCAATTAAATGACTTTTGATCACTTTTAGATATGTTTAAAATTCCAGTTGATAAAATTTTAAATTATATTAAAAGAAGGGTTAAAAATGAAAAGAGTTATAATCGGTTCATCTGTTTAGCCAGTTTGGTGATTTAATTTATCACATTCCACCATCAATGTTTTTTTTAAATTAAAAAAAAAACAATAAGTGTACCCCCATCTTAATGCATCTCTTAAGATTTTAGATTATGATGAAAATCAATATTAGAATTTGCACTAAAACTACTAGTACGTGTAGATAAATAGTCAGTCTTGTCAAAGCTGGGACATTTACACCAATCCTACAATTAGTTTTACCGTAAAATTAATCGAGCCACAGTTTACACTTGTACGTATAATTAGTTTAATCATCATTGAAATGGGTTTTGAAGCAATAACATAACATAGAACTGAGAACCATGTATTTAAGAAATAAACAGCGTAAAAATGTCACCTTCTTTTTTCGTTCTGAATAAATATGAAATGTTTGTCATAGACGTTATTCGGTGAGCTAATTAACCAATCACAGCATTTTAGTTGTTTTAACATAACGTAAAAAATGAGAATCGGATATAATAGTTATAATACTTATAAATTCGCTGATATTTCAAACCGTGGTGTTATAACAGATAGGTAAAAGATATAGACGACATTTCCGTTCAGACAGTAGACTAATATTATTATCTTGTATCGTAGTCTGATTATGAGGAATACAAAGGTAGTGATATTTAGTGTGTTGGGGTCGTTGACAGCTGCTTGTATTTGTTGATATAATGACCCCTGTAATACGACCGACAAAAACAGTGACACACATACATGACATAGCGAATATCAGGCACTGAGAATTGAAGTTATCAGAAGTGTAGTCTTTTCACATGGACAACGAATCTTTAGATTGTGAAATATAAACGTATTATGCAGGTCAGTTCAGAGTGTATATAAAAATAATGGCTCTCCCATAGTAAATTTGATTTATGGTACCGCATACGACTTTTTGACGACTAAAGATCCAAAACGTCCAGAGGGACAAAATCGCCAAGTATAAGATGGAGATTCATCTGATCAATTAAATTTTTTGTTAAAAAAAATATGAACATCAATCACCTCAATCATGACTATCGACAAAAATATAACGAAGCGATACAAGTATGGACAGAAACATTGAAAAAAAAATTTAATCTCAAGTTGTCTCCATGTTTATTGCTATTCCAAAGGTAAAACTATGCATATTTTTTCTTCTAATAACAAGTTTTTCTTAATATATTTTAAGTACGAAGCTAATGTTAATGCTTGCACCAGTAACTATAAAACCATTTTAGAGGACACCATATTTTTTATGTATCGAATAAAATACATTTTATTTGATCATAAAGTTGATGCACTCAGTGTACACGCTTTAAAAAGCATCTCTCATCAGCTGTGCACAAGCCCAAAAATTTGGAGATCCAGACCAAACAGATTTTTGTCTTTTTCCTATTTCATCTAAAGTGCTTATTGAGGAGGAACACAAAACTTGCAGACATGGTTGGCTGGAATGGAGTAACACGTGTTTCATGTTTTCCGAAAGAGGATTGGACCAACGCAGAGGTGACGTATATTCTACTCCCATTACTAGTATATTCATGATGGTTTTTTAATAGTTATGTTTGGTCCATACGCCATATATATCGGAAATAAAATACCGGAGTAATAAGTCAGTTCGCAAAATTTACATGGCCTATATCCAAGGATAGGGCCAAATTTTTTAAATCACCAGTATTGCAAAACAAAAATACCACAACATTCAAATAAGTGGTAGATACTGCGGAAATTCGGAAATTATTGCGATGTTTATATTATTGCGATCAATGCAATAGGGCTGTAATCGCAATAATTTAAATTCGCATTTTGGAATTTTTTATATGAACGAACCGTGATTTTTTTCAATATTGCAAATATTAAAATCGCATTTTGGTCTAAAATGACAATATCGCAATAAAAAATGCACGCAATAGTTTCTGAATTTTCAGTACATAGCTTACCAATCATAATTAGAATAAGACATCACAAAAACTAAAGCACTTGCAATATGCACGCCCATAAAAATTGGGGATTTACACCAGGTGTCCCGGAACGGTAAACATATGGGACGCGTTTCACAAACATTCGTGGAACTAAGATCGAGACTAGTTCAATGACGTCAATAGAACAAAGGCATTCAAAACCGGAAATCAGACTACTAATTGTAGTAGGGCTATTGATTCATGGTTGTAATGTTTATTATACAACTGTGACAATTCATCATAATATGAAACATGTGTTACTTGGAAATTGTTCTCTGATTAGATCTAATTTAAGTGTATATACTACCATTTCTGTTCTGCCCACTACCCGGTACATTTTCTACCTATATTTGTGGAAAGTGGGCAGAACAGGAACAGGAAACTTACGTAGTATGAAAAAGATACATTTCGAATTGGTGTTGATGGAAGCGGACTCAAATACGTTTACCAGTTTGCAGACGAGCTAGATAAACATGTACGAAAAATGTTGTAAGCTTTCATTTTTACAGGTTAAAATATTTTTTAATATATTTTGCTGTTTTAATGATTTTAAAAATAAGTGATATATAAATATTACAATGCAAAGTGAGACCCCTTGCGTCAACGGGGTAGATAACCTTAAACTTTCAATGATGTGGCTTCTTACATAATTACATTGTTTTCTGGGACAACAGTCTGCAGCTGAAAAAATCGGTAGGTTAATGTTATAGTGTTGTCGTGTCATCATTAGATAACAATTTTAGTTTTCATGCTTTTGAAAATAATAGATTGTTCTGAATTTTGTGCATATTAAATTACTTAAAACTACTTACATTTGAAGGTTACATTTATAAAGTATTAAAGAAACAAAAAGTAATCGGAGACAATACTACAACATGAAGAACAATATTAACACACATCTTACAAAACTCAAATGCATCTACATACATGTTTTAATGCCTGTTAATAACCACCAAAATTCATTCCTTCTTGTGTATTGTATTTGATTCTTAATTCATCTACATTTTGCAAACTGTACAAATAAAATATAGTAATTTAACTCTATTTTACAGGCGACCCAAGTTGTTCCATCAGATCTTTCGACACTTATTTGTCAAAGTTGAATCCTGAGCATGGTGACATATGGCAAAGGCCGGGAGATTCCTCCGACCTGATGATAATGTATGGTATTGCTATAGTCCACTAAGCAAAAACTCTCTTGCAAATATCATGTCGATATTTCTAAATCTGCAAATTTGTCTGCTGTCTATACTAAACCTTCCGTCCGAGCAACGAGCATAACCATCGTGGATAATGGTGGAATAGCCAGCCGTCACATAATGAAGGTGTCTGGCCAGAGGAGTGAAAAGCCGTTACAATCTTATTCAAATCTTGTTAATAATATGGGCAAGAAGGAAATATCAGATGTATTAAGTGTTATTTACGAAAACAAGTCTACACATAAAGACACTAGTGGCAGTGCTAGATCAACTATTACAAATGAGTGGTCAAAGAAAGGTTTATCAACGTATGATGAACAGCCATTTCCTCCTGAAGAATCGTTGATGTTTTTTCTAATAATAGTATTCTTGAAGAGGTTGATGAAAACGAAATAAGTGACCCTAATCTTAACAACATACAACTAGGAGCGATGTCGCCTAAATCTTATGTTTCCTAAACTCGTAAAAAAACTTTACAACCTATCGCACAGCCTACAAATAATCTACATCACGTTCCAAAGTGAAATAATAAGGGAATCAAGTGAACAAATTTGATATCTCTTTATAAAAAGGGAAATAAATGTATAATCTACATTTATGCAACGAAAAAAATAAAAAGGGTGAAAAAGAGATAGTAGCGTAATGTTTATGCGTTTTCTTTACGTTTTTTTTAATGTTAATTGTACAATATCTAAAAAATGCAAGCAAGTACTTACAGTAAGTTTGCGTTGTTGAAATTGTTGCCTGAGTTGAGGTTATCTCTGAAAGGAGAGTTATACACTGTTAGCATAACACAACATACCATTCCTCGTAGCTTTATATCTTTTATATCTCTTTTTTTTTTTTTTTGTATCTCGCCTTTTTTTCTCATTCAAATAGCATGTATTGATTTGAAAAAAGTTACTGGGGTAAAACAAATGCAAAAGAAAAAATGATAACAGGAAACATAATATTACATTTTCATAGTGAATACCAATAGTTAACGGTTGATATATATATTTTAATTTCAAAGTATATCAGTATTTAAGCTTAAATATTGATGAATATTTGGTATAGAGTGAGGCACACATAATAAGAATACGGATGAACAAACGTAGATTAAAAAGTAACAATTTGACTTCACTGCATGTGTTTAATTCTCTTTACTTATCTACACCTTATTTTTATATCAAATTTTATTCAGTTTTAACGAGATAATTAATATGGAAAAAATTCCAGACGGTGTCATGTTCGGAAAATCAGGGCTTTCCCCCAATAATCTACGTAAAATTTCTAGATTAATTAAGAATACAATGTATGTCAAGTCTTTTCAAATTGTTCAATCCGTTGGTATAATTTTATATTTACTTTTAGAACTTCAAATTGCTATCTCATATTACTGTAAAAACCTTCATGTACGGTGTCATATTGATATGATCATTTTAAAAACACAATAATTGAGAACGATTTAATTCATAATTCACAATGTGACTTCAATATGAAACAAGGAAGTGAATATAATAACTCATATAAAGCTTGGTATTTCTTTTTAAAATTAAAAAGTCATAACCATTCAAAATCAAAATGATATATTTTATAGTTCATAGATGTGATCTGCTTTTTTATCCGAGTTTTCCAACGGAAAAATTCGGTTATCAAACTAGTGAAGTGCGGCAACCAGGTGCATATCAGGACGAGAACATGCTGATATGATAATGAATATGATCCCTGCTTTGTACTAGACCGACGCGCTAAGTCGGATTTTTGATGTGCTACCTCACGAGGTGTCTGTCCACATGAAGACATATCACCTCACTCGGACACATTATACTGACTCCGAGCCGACCAGTCTTTCCTCTTACTCCTAGATGCCGCGTGCTTGGCGGAGAAGCAGCAAATACCAATTTTAATGTCTTTGGTTTGACCGGGCCGGGGATTGAACCCGCGACCTTTGGTACTCGGGGCGAGCACGCTACCACGAGACCACCGAGGCGGTCAAAATTTGATGTAGAAGGAAACGTGTAGTTGCAGTTGCCAATTATCAGATTATATATTTCACAAGTGTTTTCCGCTCGTATTTTTAAGTAAGGGTTGATTTTTCCTTCTTGATATCTTCTCTGCATTACTTTTTATTCAATCATCCTTGGTTAAATGCAAGTTTTTGATGTGATTATATAAATACTATTCACTTTTATTTTATGAATGAACATTTCATATACATATATACAAGTTTACAAGAAATATTATACAAATTGAAATGTTAACTGTTTAAATATATATCCGATCTTTTGTCTTTTCTTCATCCGGAATTCTTCTCTTTACTGTTGCGGGAATTTAAACAGAATATTATGTCCAATAAGTCACAATCTAGAATGATGTAGTTAACGTGAATAAGTGTGTCAATCCAACATTTGAGAACACAAGAATGTTAAAGTCTGATATGAAAGTCTAACTGTAGTTATATGGTTGGTACGGGAATCTCTAGAAAACTGTTGAACGGAAATTTCTAGAATACGGTAGAAGTTCGAAATACACATCGTATATTATGATCATTCCAGAATTATTATGTAAGTCAAATAGAAAGTTCTAATCATTCCGTCAGTATATATGATTGTTCCAGTGATCTCTAAACTGCACAGTTATAACTTTATTTGGTAAACAACTATAAGTATTATGTAAGCATATTATACATGTTATAAGGCCACACAAAACAAATTAGGCCAACATAAATAAATATAATAGTTACAATATCATAACAATATATATATAGGCGAATAGGTGCCATAGTGTCTCAACAGTGTGAGTTCGAGTCCAGCCATAGGTGGACAGAAATTTGACAGTATTAAAATCTGATTTTAACAGTGTTGGATTAGTATTTAGGCGTATATATATATATATATATATATATATAAACGTCTAAAAAGTTGCAAAACAACATCAAAATAAAACAAATAAAATTTTGAATTATAAAACTAATTCAAACTTAGCAAAATTTTCGGATCACTGAGATTCTTCATCAGTGCTGTCGCGTTCATGATCAATTAATTACATGTAGAAAACAATATGGCTATTCGTGATCTTGATCTTCCTCGTTTGTAGCAACGCATGTAAACAAAAATTAAAATAAATAATCCTTAACACGAGGTAGAGAATTATTTTACAGAATTATAACATCATAACAAAAGAAAAAAGTACACGAAAAAATAAATAAAGCACTTGGAAATAACTTTGATTTGGAGTGATCAAGAAAGGCAGACAAGAGAAAGCTTCTGGATAAAAGAACTAGGCACCTTATATCCAAGGGGAATAAATAAAAAGGAATAAATTAGTCAATGGATACAGATATTGAATAATCTTTTTTTATTGTTATTTCCAAGTGCCTTATTTATTTATTTTTTTATATATATAACGTACATCCCCTGTCATACTGTAATTGCTCGAAAGCATTGCTATCGATAGTCTAGGAAATTATGATAAACAGTTATTAGTTAGCTATTAGTAACAGCATATCAGGTACAAATGTTTTAGCAGTTATAATATAAGATTATTTATCTTTTAACTAATGGGTTGTTTAAACTAATTGGGGCTTATTTATTTCATTAACATGAAAGAACTACATTTTTATTGTCAAAATACATATTTGAAACCAATAATAACACATGTCTGTCAGAATGACAGTAAACCGGGTTTTATTACATTTTTTGGTGTCATGACATTTTCCAAGGACTGTAACGTGCAGGGGGTCACCCACAGCCCGCACGCCAGATGGTACCGTACTAGGTACCCGTGGATCCGTGCCAAGGTTACTTCCTTGGATTTGCTGACTTCAAAATATACTGGTCAAATGGTAGCGTAAACAAATGTCTCTTAATGTTTCAAATTAATGAAATCAAATCCTAGTGTGTGCAACAAGACATAGATTCAAACCCTATAGATATGATAACTTTATCAGAAATGAGATCCCTGGTGTATGCAAATGAAACCGATCAATGACTGCCTTATGGTGTAGCCTTACTTTAAAAAGGACTATAAACTGGAAGATCTTTTGACCGGAGGTATGCCTGACAAGTGGTATTAGCAGTAAGTAACTACTATCCCCAAGGTACTTATTCAGTACCGCGGCGCTAGTAGCCCTATGGTACCCTACCCGTGTATATGTGCCTAGCTAAATATTAACAACTGGTATACTGTGCAAGTGGACCTTATGGTAAGTAACTACTGTCCCCGAGGTACTTATGCAGTACCGCGGCACCAGCAGCCCTGTGGTACCCTGTCTATGTAATTTTCCTAACTGTAGAGATGCAATTGTGTATATGTGAAGGTAATAATATGTGACCAGTGACCCCTGGTACTTATTCAGCACCAAGGTACCGCTGGCCCAAAGGGACACTGTACCTCTGTCACCTTAATATTGTGCCTTTGGACAACAACGCTATCTGCCTTATTCAGACGGTGCAAGAGGTCAATTCTTATTCAGAATGACCAGTCAATCCTTATTCAGGATTGAACAATTGTCCTTAATAGCTAAAGATTACCTTTTGACTTTCCAGCCAGCGGGTTCTTCGCATCAGAACGTAGAACTGATTTATAACTATGAAACACCTGCTTATATACTATTGTTTGGACTGTTCCATTATTGCCATGGGTAAAACAGAAGATACCATTTTTCAACATCATATTTGAGCTTACAATAACCATACCTATTGAATACCATTAAAGCTTCTCACTAACGGCTATGTAAATCACGGATTGGAATTGGGCATTAAATCCCGGAAATATGGTCCGTCCTTGATTCCGTAATTAATGCATGCCAAAAACATTCAAAAGTGAAAGTAGAAATTTTCTGCTAGCGGCAATGATTCAAAACGAAGTTTAAGCAATAATTTTATAACTTTGGAGCTTAAATAAATTTCACAGAAGGTAAGACAAACAAATTTCGTCACATTACCCACGCCTCTAAGAAATGCGTCCCCGCATTTACCTACATATTTGCCGATAACGTCGCACCTGTGGCCATTTTTCAGACCCAAACTCATCAACCTGCGAAGCAGCGTTAAGCACTGGACACTGTATCAAAGTAACACAAGGACTCCTAAGCCTTGATCATCAGTAAACAACTTCCGACACTAAGGTCAAACAAAAACAGTTCCAGATCCATTCAGCCTTTACCCATATCATTCTGCATGGGAACTGAACTTTAAATTTCATTTATCCATAAACACAATTAAAGTGCCGCAGCTAATACTTAACTTCAGCCTAACGAAATTCTTACGTTATATCCCAGAAATATGTTTCCAATGGTGCTTAAGGTATGAAAGTGAATGAAAAACTGAGTAACAATGACGGATTTTTAAAATTACTAAATTTTGACCTAACATAAATTCAAACGGTTTATAATTTTGACTGTCACTGGAAAATGTAGATATATGAATACCAAAACCGGTGTTGAAGTAATTTAGCCTCTGCAGCGGCCCCAAGGAGCCTACTCTTATCGAACTCTGCAGGAGGGGTTTTTAGCGTGCCCAGGGCGTGACACTCCCTGAACACGGGGCCTCGGTTTATAGTCTCATCCGAAGGACTTTCTCCCAGAACCCCCAATGGCATATCAAATAACACTAGTACAGTAAAGGTATCATTTACCATAATGTACAAAATTAACAAAGAAAACATCCAAAAAAAAAAAAAAAAAAGTCTCTCAACAAGAAAATAAAACGTTATTGTTCTTGTCCAAAACATCTTCCTTACTCAGGGCGATCATAAGGCATGGTTCACTCCTGCCACGTCTCCTCCTCAACTAGCTCTACCTTAGCCCCATTCTCGTATGTGGTTGTTATTTTCCTAATGAGGTGGCGGTGTACCGGTTCCGTCTGTACCAGTGGGATATTCCAGGGCGTTTGAGTCCCGATGTCCCTTCTTCTAGCCGACAACAGCCTAGGAAACCGGTCTGATGAGGTTGTAGAAGTGTCCGAAGATATCCTGGCTGCAACAAATATCGGTGAAATGGGTCCCTCGGTGGAAGTAACTGGGATCGTAGTCATGCCAATAACTGGAGCATCAAATAGGACCGGCGAAGTTGCTACAGGACTTGAAGTGTCCCTAGGCCTTGGCGCTGTTGCCGTCACTCTTGGCAGTCTGATAAAAGGAGGACTTGCAATCCTTGTCATAAGGGCTCTCTTCTTAGCTGTGCCATAGACCGGAAGCGGACAAGTGGGCTTCCTGACGGTAGGCCCATCTGCGGATGATGGCGTCACTGGCTTCTCCGTTTCGGACTTGGATACTTCCGCCTCGGTCTCGCTTTCGGTATCCTCGATCACTACTTCAGAGTGCTTTCGCTTCAAATGTCTATTGAGGTCTCTACTTTTCGTGGCGGCGTAGGTACACTCAGGTTTCTCACAAACAAAGCTTGTCTTGTCTCTCCTGGCTTCACAGCAGGACAACACATGAGCCTTCCAGTCCTCTTCTGCCTGGAACTTGTCTCCACATACCGGGCATCGAAAGCCACAATCTTTTCTGGGTGTCGTCTTGGTTTTTGCCATCTGAAAAATATGAAAACAAGTTATCAGTATTTGGTCAAAATAATTCTTTTTACATACTATCTGTTTATATGTACAAAAATACTTTATTATCTATGCCCTATTCGTCATACATATCGTAGTCTTTGACCCAAGCAGGTGGCTTTCTCTGCCGCCTTGGACGATCACTATTCAAAGATTCATCTTCGAGAGAGAAAGACGTGAGGTCCTCATTTCTTTCTTCGATGATACCAGAGCCAAAACCCATCTCTGGGTCAGGCAAATGTCGAATTTGTTCTCTATTTGGGGTACAGTCCTTTGTCTCACTAGACTTGTCATAGACTGTTTCTTCTAAGTCCTCTTTGGGATACTCCCCTCGTAAAATTTGTTTAGGGCACGGTCGCATTCTGTCAATATGAATGACCTGCCCCTGTGCCTTCCTGTCACAGTTGACTTTGAAGGTTACATCTGAAGTCTTCTCTAAAACTTCGAAAGGCCCACGCCATTGACTTGTAAATTTTGGTGATCTGCCAGGGGATCGGACAGGGAAGTGCACATACACCTGATCCCCTGGTTGGAATTTTCCCCATTTCACATTTTTATCATGGTTTTTCTTTTGTCTCATCATTTGTCCTGATACATATTTCCTTACAATATGGTGGGCCTGTTCCATTCGATCCTGTAATTCCCAAGCCCAGTGGTTTTGGGGGATGGGTTTGACTTGCTGAGGCAGTTCATATACAAGGTCTATGGGCGTTGACACTTCCCTACCGAGCATTAGACGATTTGGAGTGTAGCCGGTGGTCTCGTGCTCGGCAGACCGATATGCCATCATGACATAAGGAAGCAAAACATCCCAATTTGAATGGTACTCATTTACATATCCAGATAACATTGTGGCCAGGGTTTTATTGAACCGCTCGACCATCCCGTCAGACTTGGGGTGATAAGGGGATGTGCGTGTTTTTTGAATCTGAAGCAGCCTACACATTTCAGAAAAGAGCCGACTTTCAAATTGACTGCCCTGGTCGGTGTGAATGATTGATGGTACACCGAACCTAGTTATTACTTCTTTAACAAGTATATTGGCAACAGTTGATGCCTCCATATTCGGCATTGGGTGGCTTTCAGTCCACTTAGTATAGTAGTCACTGATTACTACTATATACTTGTTGCCAATATCTGTCTGGGGTAGTTCGCCAAGTATGTCTATGGCGATACGTTCCATTGGGTACCCGGACTCTTGTATTTGCATTGGGGCTTTTCTCTTGGGTATAGGTTTCTTTCTTTTATTGCATACGGCACATCCTGAAATGTAACTCCAAGTGTCACCCCTAACCCCTGGCCAATAGTACTTTTCCCGTATACGTCCCAAAGTTTTCTTTATACCTAAATGTGCCGCGGTCTTATTATCATGCACAAATCTTAGGACCCTTCTTCGCTCTTTCATGGGTATTAAAGCTTGTCTTTGCTTTGTGTCAGTTTGTTCCCTATACAATATCCCATCTATTATTTTCAGAGAATTCCACTGGGACCATAATGATTTGACAACAAAACTGTACTTTCCAATTTTTGAGTAAGAGGGTCTTGAGTTGGCCTGTAACCACTTGACCACAGTCTGCAGGTCTTCGTCTTCCTCCTGCAGTTTCCTAATATCCAACCCAAGATCCTCTTCGCTCTTGTCATCTGATATATCACCCTTGATAGTATTTACCGCTTTCGATTTTTGGTCCCAGTCTATCGTAAACCCACATTGCTTACAAGGTATTCTACTGAGCGCATCAGCGTTTCTATGTTGGGACCCTGGCCTATGTTTTATGGTCATGTCATACGAAGTCAAAACTTCTAGCCAGCGCGCAAGTTGGCCTTCTGGATTCTTAAATCGCATTAACCATTGTAAAGAACTGTGGTCAGTTCTTATAATAAATTTTCTCCCGTACAGGAAGTGCCTGAAATGCTTTACAAAGTGGACTGCGGCAAGAAGTTCCTTTCTTGTGACGCAGTACCTGCGTTCGGTTTTTGAAAGTGTCCTACTGCCATAGGCAATGACCCGTTCTTTCCCATCAACAATCTGTGATAAAACCCCACCTATAGCATTATTACTTGCATCTGTATCCAATGTAAAGGGCTTTGAAAAATCAGGGTGGACAAGGATCGGGGCATGTGTTAATTTATCTTTAAGTTTTTGAAAAGCTTCCTGACTCTCGTCTGTCCATAAAAATTCCCTACCCTTCTCAGTAAGCGTATGTAAACATTTGGCAATCTCAGAAAAGTTTTGAATATAACGCCTATAATACCCACACAACCCTAGAAAGGACCTTAAGTCGCTTACATCCCTTGGGGTAGGCCAGTTCTGTATACACTTAATCTTACCGGGATCTGTAGCTACCCCTGCCTCAGACACGATATGCCCTAGAAATGCAACTTCTTTTGCAAACAAATGGCATTTCTTAGGTTTGAGTTTAAGTCCTGCCTGTTGTAGTCTAGTAAAAACTTTATGCAAATTTTCAATCATTTTGTCAAAGTCCCTGCCCATAACAATCACATCATCAAGATAGACCAAACAAATGTCCCACTGGAGTCCAGATAAGACACTCTCCATCAGGCGCTCAAAAGTGGCGGGTGCTGATGCAAGACCAAAGGGCATAGACCGGAATTGAAATAAACCTCGCCTCGTGGCGAATGCAGTCTTTGGACGGTCAGATTTTTCAACCTCCACCTGCCAGTACCCTGAACAGAGGTCCAAGGTCGAAAACCAGCAATTTCCAGATAACTGTTCCAAGGAGTCATCTATCCTAGGCAGGGGGTACGCATCGTTAATGGTACAAGCGTTCAAGGACCTATAGTCAACACAGAACCTCGTGGACCCGTCCTTCTTGCGAACTAATACAATTCCAGAGGACCAAGGCCCTTCAGAAGGTTCAATGACCTTTTTTGCTAACATATTGTCAATATGTTTGTCAACTTCGTCTCTTAATGCCACTGGGGTACGCCTTGGGGGTTGTTTAATGGGTCTGGCGTCCCCAGTATTGATTTTATGGCGCACTATGTCTGTATGCCCTAGGTCCAGATCAGACTCTGCAAATAAGGTTTTAAATTCTCTTAGCAACCCTTCGACCCTAAGTTTTTCTTTCTGAGTAAGCTGCTTGCCAGCTTCTGCCAAAAGGTTTTCGAGACCCTCCGACAGCTTTTCATTTTCAGAATTAGAGGGTGAACTGTCCAGTACTTCTGCATGACTTATATTCCCTATAACTGTACCAGCCCCCAGAATTTTAACAGTATCACTTATATTCATAAGTCTGACTGGCACAGTGTCATCAACCTTAACCAAAGTCTTGGCCACTAGAGCTATGTCTTTTTGTACGAAATCTTCATAAGGTTCAATAATCCCTGTGTCTAGTATACCTTCCTTATGCTCTAAGACTTTTCCTGTAATAACAACTTCGGACCTTGGTAAAATACTTATCTTATCTTTGACAGCAATTCTAAAGACTCCTAATTTGCCTTCCAAGCTTAGGGGCACTTGTTGTTTTCCCTGTATTAAGAACCCATTTTTCAAGTCTACAAGATACCCATTGTCTTGTAAGAAATCCAACCCAAGTATTCCTTCAACGGATACTTCCCCTATTACGGCTTCAATTACTGCACTCAGTTCACCAATTCGGATAGGAAAAAGGGCCTTACCAATTGACCTGACCGGTTCCCCATTGGCCGCAGTTATTACCTGTTTAATTTCTTTTACTTGGGGCCTATCACGACTTTTTAATTTCTCAAACAATGTTTCTGATACCAGGCTTATTGAAGCCCCAGTGTCTACCAAGAATTTGGCTTTCATGTCGTTAACTATGACATCAACGTATAAACCAGGGTCATGCGAGGTTTTATTATTACCTATGTACCCTTGGGGATGCTTCTTTTCCCTTGGCCCAAAATGATGAACCTTGGGGTCCTTTTTATCCCCTTGGTCGTCAGGTTTAGGTTTTCTAGGGGCCTTGCAATTTCGAGCAATGTGACCTTGTTTTTCACAATTAAAGCAAATCCGTTTCTCAACAAAGTTCTGTCTGGGAGCATTTTGCTTTTTCTTAAAAGTATCTAACTCTTGTCTCATTGTGGCCAATTGGTCACTTAGAGTTGCAAACATGGTCTCTATTCTACTTGACAAATCTTTTTCCGTTTTTGACCGATTGCTTGACTCATTATCTACCATCCGTAAATGAGCCCTACTACTATCGTAGTTCTTTTCGGCTTTGTAAAAAGCCTCTAGTTCTACAGCTAAACAAATTGCTGTATTAAGGTCAGTGGGACGAGACTGCTTAATCTTGATTCGCATTTCACTATTTACCAGTGCATCAATAAAATGTTCCTTCGCTAATGTTTCCCTGACCTCCCCTGGGGCCGCATGGTAAGCCTTATTAACTAATCTCCGAATAGCTTGACCCAATTCGGGAAGTGTCTCAGAGGCCCGTTGCCTCCTTTCTTTCAATTGTACTCTGTACAACTCATTTTGGTTTGGCGGAGCAAACCTTTCCTCGAGGGACTTTACTAACTGTACATATTGTCCCCTTCTATCCTCTGGTAAATCCCCAAGTACCCCTTGGGCTTGACCTCTCAAAGCAGCGGCCAAGTATAAACCCTTCTCTTGGTCGTCCCATCCGTTAATGGACGCACAAGCTTCAAAATGTGACCGATAATCATTCCAGTCACTTGAACCGTCATAATTGGCCACCTTAATATCCCGGTGCCTCTCTTTATTTCTAACATGAATTTTCTCCTTACCTACTTTATCTTTTCCCTTATCAGAAGGTTCATCGTCTATTCCCTGAGGGACTAAAGTTTTCTTCAATATCTTTGGTTTGGCCCCACTGCCTACACTATATTGACCAATAGGAGTTTGCATAAAATGAGTGGTTGGCTGGTCAGATGCTAATTTTGAGGGTTTTGTGGTAACAATACCTGAGTCACTGTGAAGAGAAAGTTGGGGCATAGGTGTCGAGTGAATAGGGCTAGTCATTTCCTTTAACTCTTTTTCTAACTGTGTAATTTCCTGCATAATAGTTTTTGTAGGATATCCATTGGCCATTTTGGACAATTAAGATCGAAAAGTATACCTTGAAGAACAGCAAATCCCACCGCTGCCACCAAAAGTTCTGTAACGTGCAGGGGGTCACCCACAGCCCGCACGCCAGATGGTACCGTACTAGGTACCCGTGGATCCGTGCCAAGGTTACTTCCTTGGATTTGCTGACTTCAAAATATACTGGTCAAATGGTAGCGTAAACAAATGTCTCTTAATGTTTCAAATTAATGAAATCAAATCCTAGTGTGTGCAACAAGACATAGATTCAAACCCTATAGATATGATAACTTTATCAGAAATGAGATCCCTGGTGTATGCAAATGAAACCGATCAATGACTGCCTTATGGTGTAGCCTTACTTTAAAAAGGACTATAAACTGGAAGATCTTTTGACCGGAGGTATGCCTGACAAGTGGTATTAGCAGTAAGTAACTACTATCCCCAAGGTACTTATTCAGTACCGCGGCGCTAGTAGCCCTATGGTACCCTACCCGTGTATATGTGCCTAGCTAAATATTAACAACTGGTATACTGTGCAAGTGGACCTTATGGTAAGTAACTACTGTCCCCGAGGTACTTATGCAGTACCGCGGCACCAGCAGCCCTGTGGTACCCTGTCTATGTAATTTTCCTAACTGTAGAGATGCAATTGTGTATATGTGAAGGTAATAATATGTGACCAGTGACCCCTGGTACTTATTCAGCACCAAGGTACCGCTGGCCCAAAGGGACACTGTACCTCTGTCACCTTAATATTGTGCCTTTGGACAACAACGCTATCTGCCTTATTCAGACGGTGCAAGAGGTCAATTCTTATTCAGAATGACCAGTCAATCCTTATTCAGGATTGAACAATTGTCCTTAATAGCTAAAGATTACCTTTTGACTTTCCAGCCAGCGGGTTCTTCGCATCAGAACGTAGAACTGATTTATAACTATGAAACACCTGCTTATATACTATTGTTTGGACTGTTCCATTATTGCCATGGGTAAAACAGAAGATACCATTTTTCAACATCATATTTGAGCTTACAATAACCATACCTATTGAATACCATTAAAGCTTCTCACTAACGGCTATGTAAATCACGGATTGGAATTGGGCATTAAATCCCGGAAATATGGTCCGTCCTTGATTCCGTAATTAATGCATGCCAAAAACATTCAAAAGTGAAAGTAGAAATTTTCTGCTAGCGGCAATGATTCAAAACGAAGTTTAAGCAATAATTTTATAACTTTGGAGCTTAAATAAATTTCACAGAAGGTAAGACAAACAAATTTCGTCACAGGACCTTGCTAACTCCTGAACGCTCAAATACAAATAAATGTAAATCATCGTCTATTTATTAGTTGAAATTAATAATAATGTTCAAGATATTCCTATATCAGGTGAAGGAACATTTTTTACTAAATGTACCAAAATGTATGATATCCATTTCCTGTAGCAAAGTCATGAAAGTGCTTGGCATTGATTGCTGTCTACCATATTCGTACATTCACTTATTGTTTTTTTTCCATTTTGCAATAAAGCTTACTTATTAACATGTGTCACTTGAATAAAATTAATCAAGTATGATTAAGACCAAAACTTTTGGAATCCAAACACACTAGATGTGAGTATCAATTAATATAAATTATATTTCTAGAAACTCATTTGCTGTATCACGATCCTGACTCTAAAATTATAATATTTGAAGCAAGTTATTTCCCTTACTTTACTTAGTTCCGTTTCCGGAGAACGAAACTTTTTCTAGCCTTAGTATGTAGCACAATATGGCCATATTCGCTTTAACAAATACATTCACTTCGGGTTGCATAACGACTGCCCCCACATTGGTGTTTTAAATTTAGTTTTATTATTATCATTAAGCGTTTAAATATTCGGAATATTTGATTTTTAATGCTCACCAATGTTTTATCTGAGTTTGGCTTTCCAACTTGTTTATTCCACTAATTATTTTATTTTATTTATTTTAATAAGTTTATTCTGTAGTATTTTTCATCTCATATTTGTTAAAAGATTGCTAATTAATATGTTTTCCATTCAATATATCAAGATTTTCCAGATATTAAACTCTTAGTAAATTTATGCCAAAATTGTGATTCGTGTTTTATTTAATGGTTTAATGTATGATGATGTCTCTATTTAAATGCACAAAAAGAAATTCGCAAGTAATTCAAATATTGAGTTAGACTTTTATCATATTCATAGTTTTGTTCCCCTTCATTTAACTCATTATCAAACTATAAATCTGGGCTTGTTTCTTTAAATATACAAAAAAATTAAATTTCATTTTAACTATAATTAAACGTACAGATTAGTTACATAACAGCTTGGTGCAGTTAAAAACTTCAGATGGAGTTGTCATTCGAAAGACGAAATATTGGTGCTTTTGATAACACATCCTACAATGACGAGATTCCCCTACCCCCAGATATGTGTAGAAGACAGCAGCATTTTCATGGATATGTACACCCTTGTGATCGTAACAGAAAAGGAATTTCTTCTAACAATGATTACTTGATTGTACAGGAATCCCTCAGGAGTAGTTCGAAAGAATTTTCTGATTTCCAATTCGGCAATTACCAAATATACAGAGGAAGGGAAAATCAATATAGAAACAAACACGAATTTCATGATCTGGCTGAATTCAATATATATTCAGAAATATAGCAGACTCCAGGATTAACCCTTTAAGATCTCATTGTAAGACAACGCAGTCAGGCGTCAAAGATTTGGCTCGAACTGCATATGTAAGTGATAAAAAAATGACATAGAAACATTCCTTTCATTGAAACATGTATTGCCTTTCTTTTTCAACATTACAGTTCGGATTCCTGTTTGTTCTAATTGTTTTTGTTTTTTATGGTTGTGCTTATTAATTCATCATAATTATTTCTTTAACCGGATTTCTAACAATTTGATCTGGAGTACTGGTAATGGGTTGTTGATTAAACGGTCACCTGTCTTATGCGGCCACTTTACTTTTGTCCCAATTGTGGCCGTTAATTGTGATATTTTGTGATACATTTTTTTTAATTACATCCAGCAAAAAGGTACACCAACAGGTCAGTACACCAGGGTATGTTTCAGTAAAGCAATATGGTCATCCATAAATATCTACCGTTTTTGGTTTAAAGAAGGCGTCCGTTTGTGTGTGCGGGATGCATAGCAAAGTCGTCTGGGAATAGGGATGTTTATGCTGATGAAAGGTGTAGGGAGAGAATCATGTTCTTTGCACATTTGCCAACCGATTAAGGAGTCAGGCTGTTATTCAGCTTAACTATCAGACCACAGATTAAGCAAATTGTACTGTAGCGTGTTTCTTTACACTGTTTCCAATGTTTAAATAAAGTTTTGTTTAAACAAATTGAGAAGTCAGGTTAATATTACCGATACATTAATCAACGATAAAAATGAGCACACGACATAATACATTACTCTTTTTGTTAATAAAGTTTATTACGTATGACCAAGACAGAATGTTAAGAATGTAAAAAGAATTTGAAAAGCAGTAAAGTCAATTTGCTTAAACTTTACAAGCAATATCGTTAATGAATGTTTTCTATAGAACAGTTTCAGTAAAGCAATACTCCACAGACTAAAAATTTACAATAGGAGGGTATCGTAATTCATGTTATGCTCTAGGTTCTTTTACTAAGATGTAGATGGTTAGAATCCAGTACTAAGCTAGGAATGTAACAATTCTATATAGAGCATGTAATGATCATTCATTCTATCTATATTTTCGGCATGTTACCGGATTATTTAGGTATTGTCTACTTTACTTGCTGCATGACTTTACAAAATCTTCAGAGACTTTTACTTTACTTTTGATTTCAAATCGTCGAAAATTCCACTACTAGGCTGAACTTTGATGTTTAGAAAAAATGTTCCACAACCGGTCGCCTGCATTCCTCTAAACATCAGTTGTTAGCTCATCCGGCCTAAAAGGCCATGTGAGCTGTTGTTATCAATTGGCGTCCGTCGTCGTCCGGCGTAAACTTTTTCTTTTAAGATATTCTGCTCTGAATCCACTGCCCAATTGGAATCCACTTTGGTGGAATTGTCCTTGGGTGGCCCCCTTCCAACGTTATGTCCGACATCCCTGACTTCCAAACGACCTGGCTGCTGTGACTAAAAATAGAAAAAGGGGGGCTGAATTTTAAAAGTCTACTACATGTATGTAACTTCATGGTCAATTTGAACCAGACTTGGCAGCAATGGTGTTTAGATGGTCCTCTTTCCCTATGGGAAATCCATTTAAAAATCTTGTCTGGAACTGCTGAGCCAATTGGAACCAGAATTTACAGCAATTGTCCTTAGATGCTCCTCTAAAAAGTTTTCTTGTCTAAAAAAATAAGCCAATTTGAACCAAAATGGCAGAAATGGTCTTAAGGTGGTCCTCTTTCAGAATTATGTCCAATTACCCGAATTTTAACAAGGTTAGCCGACACAGCTGAACATGGTTCAACATAGGACCTTATGGGAAAATTAAATTTACAGATGATCATACCTTAAACTTGACCATTTGGCACCATACTAATGCCAGCAATGGTCCTCTTTAAGAATAGTGTTTGATAACCTTGAATGTCAGCTAAGATGGCCACCACACCTTAACTTGTTTAACATTGTACATATGGTAAAACCAGCCACGATAACTGCTACGCTTAAATTTTCATTCCTGCTGAAGGTGGACAAGATAAATCCAGGTGAGTGATAAAGGCTCTTGAGAGCCTTTAGCTTAATATTACAAAATGTTTATGACCAACGGAATTATTTGAATTTTTTCCACAACCAATTTTCCATTTTTTACGGAGGTGTGCATCGCACACAATCGTAAGGAGCTTGAACATAACATTGCTTGTACATTTTGCACGAATTTTTCTAGGGTAGATGGATTTAATGACAGGAACTTAACCATTTCTTTTGTCGATTGTAATAGATTTCACAAATTGCTCAATACAACAGTCGTGTTAACCAAGTTAGTATGATATACATGAAACACATTTCTAATGAAACATTTTCCCAATCATTTCTGTTCGAACGATGTGAACGAACGCAAAATGCCATAGACTTGTCAATAAGCCATATCATGTCAGTTGCCCCTTAAGAGCCAAGGACACGAAAGCCAATGTTATTCAGATTAAATGGCACTTTTTTCTCAGTGACTTGAAAATTCAAAATTTATACTGGCCTCTCAATAATATTGAATATTTCAATTAAATCTCATCACAATATATATACCAATTAACCTGTGAAGGATCTTAAAGGGGCTGGTATTTCTGATTAATCTGTTTAATAAGGACGACAGCATCTGACGAGCAGCTACGAGTACCTGAACTAGTTGTACAGTATAAACGAGCATATATGAATTGACTAACCCTTTGTAATCGATATTTATTTTTCCAATAGCTGGCGGTCATCTTGTCCGTAATCCCAATGTACAGGACATTATTCTATACTTATATTAACCACCTATTCAGGATAGATATAAGGAGGGGCTGAGTCTGGTTCACAGAAACTGTTCAACCCAACTCCGATTGACTCCTTGTTATGTTTGTATATTGTTCATTTCCACTTTTTTACGGAATGTGATCTTGTTTATTGATTGGATTGTCTTTTTTACTTTTCCTGAGACCTGGAAATAAGAACAATACAGATATCAGCGCAACTGAAAAATGAAAATCATGCAAACTACATTTTGTAGTTTCATATTTATATTTTTAAATTAAAATCATTATAATCGGGTATTTTTTAGTTTAGGGATGCTCGGTGGTCATGTTTTGGTCTTTTTGTCAGATTGTTGGAATCCGTGGGTTTTATCCATTTATTAAACATGAAATGTTTTGCCCATGATACCCAATTTTTCTTTTATAATTCAATCATATATACCTTAAAATGGTATTTGACAAATCCTTTTTATTTTTTCACATATTTTTGAGAGACTGCAGTTGGAAATGCAAAGACAATGAACAAATCCAGAGAAAATCCATTTCCTTTAAAATTTTAAGGCCTTATAGCTCTAAAATGAGCAAATGAACCTATATTTTTTTCTTGCTTATTTTTTTACTATTCATTTGTTCTCTCAAACTAAAACACCTATTTCAAATCCTATTTATTTCCTATTAGATGAGCGATCATCCTTTAAATTATTTCAGTTAATATTGTATGATATAGACATACTTACTTATGTTAATATTATATGGTATATACATAATCTTTCG
The DNA here is from genome assembly GCA_028015205.1 of Mytilisepta virgata. Classification (NCBI taxonomy): domain Eukaryota; kingdom Metazoa; phylum Mollusca; class Bivalvia; order Mytilida; family Mytilidae; genus Mytilisepta; species Mytilisepta virgata. The sequence goes on from CM051513.1 coordinate 7,739,771, forward strand.
ATCAATTTAATTGAGATCTGGAGCCGATGTTAGTAATTGCTAGTAGTCCTTTAATAGTATATATTGATCACTGTCATTTTGCTTAGTTTCTTCTGTTAACTTTTTTAAAATCAGACTCGGACATATTTTGAACTGACTTTTTCTGTGTGTATCGCTGTGTGTTTGTTTGTTCCACATTGGCTACAGGTATAGGGGGAAGGTTGAGATCTCATAAAACATGTCTAACCCCGCCGAATTTTGCGCCTATCCCACGTCAGGAACCTCTATCTTATGTTAGTATTGTGTGATGTTTTAATTTTGGTTCATTTTTATGTTTCGGAGTTTAGTGTGCCGTCAATTTTGCTGAACTGGTATACATTATTGTTTAGGGGCCAGCTGAAGTACGCCTCCCGGAGTGGGAATTTCTCGCTGCGTTGAAGACCCATTGGTAGCCTTGAGCTTTGTTCGGGTTGTTGTCTCTTGTTGTCAATGAAACGATGCCTTTAACTTTCAGTAATGGAGGATGGAAACTACATGTAAAACGAGACTAGTGACATCTGACCATCAATATTGTAGATTTTCATATCGGACGAGCTATATTCAACGACGTATACAAAATTTTATTTTATAGCAAGGCTTAAAAATCTATTTATAATATTGTTTTTTCGTTGATGACATCAAACATTTGAAGACATATTTGTACTAGAACAATATCGTAAAATTTTATTTCCTTACATTTTGTTAGGTTACGTGGAAAATATTTTGTTGCTTTACAATAAACCGGTAATGATTTTAATAAAACAGACTATTTTACATTATAGGTACAAAGTCCATTGGAAAATTACAAACAAAAGGATGCCAAAACATCAAAGAAGACATCGCAAAATGCATCTTGTTCACGTTGTAAAATGGTTACCCTTCTTATGATAGTAGCCATAATGATAATCGCTCTTGGCTTTGGGATTTATTTCTTAATACGACAAAATATTGGAGAAGGTTTGTAAACTTTAACTATAATATGCTGTTGGCGTGGCAAATGATGCGAGAACCGCAATATTAGCCCTTTCCAGAAACTCATTTCGATTTAGGGTCTAAAATTATAATTTGAAGCAAGTTATTTCCCTCACTTTACTTACCTTCGGCGAACGAAATTTTTTATAGCCTTAGTATGTAGCACAATATGGCTGCCTCCATTAAACAAAGACTTTTCTAGAAAATGCATATGATACTATAGCGCTCGCTATTATGTTTGAAGAATCTAAATGTGTAACGGAATTGACGTTTATACATAAGCTCTTACTGAAACATCTATTGATTTTAATTTCTTTAATTGGTAGTTGTTCGAAGACAATACTTTACGACGAAAGAGAAAATTTTCAATTGTTTATTTTTCATTTCTATACAGCAACATTTAAACAATACCGGAATGTCAAATACACAGGCGCGTGTGGAGTGGACTTTTTTTTAATTTTCATTTTCCACGAAATGGCACATCCACGTGAAAAATAAGAAGAGAGAGCTGCATGTATAAAATACTGTTGTTGTTAACATGGTTAATGATGGTCACTGGTGAAAGTTTTAATATATATATTCAAATACTTTTATATTTAGATAGAGGTTGAAATCAATAACAAAAGAAGAAAAAGAAAACTATATGTTGCTGAACTCGGTTCTGAGATATAAGGTGTTAAAAATTTAGTGGAAAAACGAGTCTCTAGAATTTCCCTTTGGTTTGAATTTAAAATGTGATGAATTTTAAAGTTGTATAAAAATTAATATACACTGTTTATATAATTGCATAACTTTTTTTCATTAAGATCTTTGAGATATGTAGAATAAAAAAAAATAAAAAGAAAAAATATTCCATACTATAAATGGATTAACCCTTAGGTGTTCGCATAATCTGACCAAAATAAAAAAAAATTCACAAGTTACCATCCTTAAATCGCATGGATATGAGTGAGAAAGTGAAAAAGCTTTAAACAATTGAAGATAGTTAAAATAAGTTGAATTATGATAACATATTTTCAAATAAAAATTAAACTAAAAAAAAATAAAAATGGGGGTCAACTGCACAAGCGCCTGTGGTAAAATACAGATATAAATTAGCATTGATATGATATTAAAAAGCTTGAATTCTGTCATAATTTCATTGAGAGAAGTTGCTGCTAACAAGGCAGCTGTTAAACCAATTCGTGGAAACTTCCTTGTAATGAAACATGTACAATACCATTTTATGCTGTTGATCAATTTCCGGAATTTCTCCCTTAATCTGTTCAGTTAATAGATGGGACACCTAACGTTTGTGATGGTTACTACATTCTCTGCGCAGAGGAAATTTTGCAGATTTTGGGAAACATGCACATGACGTAGTTGTTTAAATATGAAATGATGTGTAGTTTTTGTTCATCGCCTCTTTCTACCTTAACTATTTTGTTAATACTTATATATATAAGACACACAGAACTTTTAAGAATGTCAACTAGCCCGGACATATATACTCATTATTTCATTCGAAATCTTTATTAGAAAATAAAACGCTACAAAATTCTGATGTGCAAAAAGGAACGAAAGAGAATTCAGATGAGAACCCTACTTCTTCGGTGACATCGACAAGGATCAAAACCATGGAAAATTCAACACCCTTTACAACTCCAATTGATCATGAAATCTCATCAACAAAAGGTATGTTCTATATGAATAAACAAGTATATTTACACCCAAAAGTGTATATTCATCATGTTCATCTTTTCCTATTTTGAAAAATAATAGATCGAAAGATATTAAAATACTGTGGTGTTGTGACTGATAAACGTTCTAAAGCTCATTAAGCCCAAAGTGCAAAGTGAGCTATTCTCGTCAGTTGGTTCCATACTCGTGCGTATATCTGCCCACCTAGAACTACCAAATCAATCTTATAGTAGACAGAAAAGATAAAAAGACCCGTTGGTAGCTTTGAGCTGTTTTCTGCTCTTTGGTCTGGTTGTTGTCTCTTTGACACATTCCCCGTTTCAATTCTCTATTCTATTCTACTGTGGATTCATTAATTTTCGTTGTATACCAATTTTCGTGGTTTTCGTGGGTCCCAGTAAACCACGAATTTAAATATCGAACGAAAAATAATATTTTTTTTCAGCTTAAATGTGCTGAAGGTTTTGATGTACCTATCCTAGACAACATTGAACAATTGCGTTTTTACGTTTTTACAGCATGTACTTGGATACTGACATATACATGATGAATCAGCTATATCCATAACTGTTAGAGGATATAATGTTTCATGCAATTTTCTCTTTGGTAACATATAAACGCTCAAATAATTTTCTTTAAAAATATCTTGACTCTGTAAATTGTCGCGGAATTCACTTCCGGTTTTTTTATTCAAACATTCAATAAAACTATTAATCCTAAGTAGGCCTAAACAATACAGACTTTCTCATAAATTACAGTAAAAACATCTTGTCAAAAGATAATAAAGCAGAAATTATTGGTCGTAATCGGATTAAATATGTATGTATATGCCCGGAGGTATTTCCATGGTGACAAGTGATTGCAATTTTGACAATACATATTTCACACCTGATTAGCCTAACAAGTAAATAATTAAGGATTCTGTTAATCATGTTAAATTCATGAAAAATTTGAGGAATATGTTAGACTTTTGTTTTGTAAGCGCTTAAAATCAATACTTTACTGTACAATATCAAAGTCTGATCGGCACATTTTGTCGAAGTAATTTGTTGATTTATGATGTGCCAAGCCACGAATTTAAGTATTTCAACAACTTTAGATTTTTTTTCTAAGCCAGCAATCCACGAATTTACGTATCCCACGAAATGCCTTTTTTTCTCTATCCACGAAAATTGGTATCCACGAAAATAAATGAATCCACAGTATTATATTTAAGGCGAGAAAACTATTTCCACGTTGACGATGACATCACCATCTATCAAAACCATTTATAATCTGACATATGTTTCAGTTCCACTGCCAAATACGATTGTACCAAGTAGTACGAACGTGTCATCGATAGCATTTACTTTTCCGGCTTCCTCGCTTACACCTCCAAAGGATCAGGACGTATCAACAGAAAAAAGGTATGTCGTACTTGTAAATATACAAATAGTTACATCGGAAGGATAAGTACATATTCTAATGTTCTGAAAACAAAATTAAGGCTCGTCTGGTGTGCAAAATTATAGCTTGATATCTTCGATTAGTTTTATCTATATTATGACAAATTCTAAGGACCCTTCAAAAATTAATTCTTAATAAAAAGATATAAAAGATATAAAGCTCCGAGGAATTGTATGTTGTGTTATGCTAACAATGTATAACCCTCCTTTCAGAGATAACCTCAACTCAGGCAACAACTTCAACAACGCAAACTTACTGTAAGTACCTGATTGAATTTTGTAGATATAGTACAATTAAAATTTAAGAAATTTGAAAAGAAAACGCACAAACATTACTCTACTATCTCTTTTTTACCCCTTTAATTTTTTTTGTTGCATAAATGTATACATTTTTCCCCCTTTTTATAAAGAGATATGAAATTTGTTCACTCGATTCCCTTATTATTTCACTTTGGAACGTGATGTAGATTATTTGTAGGCTGTGCGATAGGTTGTAAAGTTTTTTATTTTCACGAGATTAGGAAACATTAGATTTAGGCGACATCCCTCCTAGTTGTATGTTGTTAAGATTAGGGTCACTTATTTCGTTATCATGAACCTCTTCAAGAATAATATTATCAGAAAAAAAACATCAACAATTCTTCAGGATGAAATGGCTGTTCATCATATGTTGATAAACCTTCCTTTGACCACTCATTTGTAATAGTTGATCTAGCACTGCCACTAGTGTCTTTATGTGTAGACTTGGTTGCGGAAATAACCCCTAATACATCTGGTATTTCCTTCTTGCTCCTATTATTAACACGATTTGAATAAGATTTTAAAGACTTTCACTCCTATGGCCAGACACCTTCATTATGTGTCGGCTGGCCACCATTATCCACGATTGTTATGTTCGTTGCTCAGACGGAAGGGTTAGTATAGGTAGCAGACAACATTGCAGAGTTAGAAATATCGACATGATATTTGCAAGAGAGTTTTTACATAGTGGACTATTGCAATACCATACATTATCATCAGGTCGAAGGAATCTGTCGGCCTTTGCCATATGTCACCATGCAGGATTCAACTTTGAAATATAAGTGTCGAAAGATCTGTTGGGACAACTTGGGTCGCCTGTAAAATAAAGTTAAATTACTATATTTTATTTTTACAGTTTACAAAATGTAGATCAATGAGGAACCAGAGTGAGTTATATTTTCCTAACCAATGTAGGTAAGGGAGATAAAATCTTTGTCTCCCTTTTAGCCTCAGGACAAAAGGGAGAGCATTTAATTATCTAGTATGTAGATGCATTTGAGTGTTTTAAGGTGTGTGTTAATATTGTTCGTCATGTTGTAGTATTGTCTCCGATTACATTTTGTTTCTTTAATACTTTATATATGTAACTCTCAGATGTAAGTAGTTTTAATTAATTTAATATGCAGAAAATTCAGAACAATTTATTATTTTCAAAGCATGAAAACTAAAATTGTTATCTAATGATGACATAACAACAGTGTAACATTAACCTACCAACTTTTTTAGCTGCAGACTGTTGTCCCAGAAAACAATGTAATTATGTACGAAGCCACAGCATCGAAAGTTTAAGGTTATCTACCCTGTCTCACTTCGCATTGTAATATTTATTTATCACTTCTTTTTAAAATCATTAAAGCAGCAAAATATATTAAAAAATATTTAAACCTGTAAAAATGAAAGCTTGCCACTTTCTTCGTACATGCGTCCTTCGGTCGCACTATCAGAATGGTAGATAGTGGCTCTATGATGTTTATCTAGCTGGTAAACGTATTTGAGTCCGCTTCCATCAACACCAACTCGAAATGTATCTTTTTTCATACTACATAGGTGTTCTGTTCCTATTCTGCCCACTTTTCAAAAATATAGGTAGAAAATGTAGTGGACAGAACAGGAATGGTAGTATAAACACTTTAATTAGATCTAATCAGAGAACAATAGATTTTATAGTATAGTCTTGTCCAAAAAAACTTTTTAGTGGAAATTAACAGAAATAAATATCTAAGTATGAATATTAAAATATCCATTTACATTTTTTCTTATCAGAGGAACAATTCATGGAAGAAATAAACAAGATGGTTTTCATTTTTATTATTATCTTATTATAACATATTATAATAGGACATTAAATTCATAACAAAAGCATATTTCACGATTCAACAAATTACTAATCCAGGTTAATAAAATTGGAAGCTCACTCGTACCTGAAGTAGAATCTATATATATAGTTTCACTTTTTGACCATATCATTCAATTATGGGGTTTCATGCATGTACAACATGATAAACTATTTTCCCGTGATGCATGCCCGGGTAACAATGTCTCCGGAAGCCTTCGAGTACATCCAACAAATTTTCAGTATTATATTTTCAGGTGATGCATGTCAGGGTAACACTGCCTCCCGAAGCCTCCGAGTACATCCAACAAATTGTCAGTATTATATTGAGTGCCAGAATAGCATACGCAGCTATGTTAAGGCAATGTTTTTTTATTTTTGGTCACGGGGAGATAACTCCTGCTAATACATGAATATTCATGAACATTGCGTGCTACGTCATGGACGTCAAGGCCGGCGTTGTTTCCGTCATAAAAGATATTTACGTTAAAATTTCGGTTAATTTTTCGTTGAGATTGATGCGAATGATATAACAACGTATATCCTTACGTTGTACATCGCAATGCGTGTCTATATTTGGAGAAAAAGGCTTTGATGTGGTAAAACTTGAGCCGTCCATCACCGTACGAAGGCGGGGTCTATTTTCCTTATATGGAAATCTGAATCTTTGAGAAGCTTGAAGAGTAGACATTTCACGTGTTATCAGCCGAGGAGAAGGAGCAACAATGATGCAGGCCTTGTAATTGACCAGACACTGATTATGCTGATCTTAAATATTAAGGTAACGTATATCAGTAACCTGACAACATTCATAACATGACCCACATGCATTTGTCCACAACACGAAGTGGTGTATCACCTGTTCACTGTTGACACTGACACTGTTGTTTGTCATTTTTCGGGAACCGTGTTTAAAAAAAATAATATTTGTGTGAGAATAGTACAAAATCCAATATCAGAACATGATAAGTCATAAAAGTATATGTTTTGTTTAAACATAACATTTACCAACCCCCCCCCCCCCCCCAAAAAAAAAAAAAAAAACAAATCTCCCCAAACAAACTCTGGCTAAGTTTTTAGTTGTTAATAAAGCCTCTTTTTATTGTCACCAGGGGATTGTAGTTTACTTTGAAAGCCAAATAATAAATAGAATATAAGCGTTTTGTCCTGCTCTGATCTGACAATCGGCCCCAGGGTAAGGAATGGGGGATTTGTTTTTGTTTTTTTAGGTGGCTAGAGAAAATCTAAATGTTGGTGCTGGTGAAAAGTTTATTTATTTAGTTGGTGTTTTACGTAATCCCTTTTGGGATTCTGTGTTCAGAGCTATTTTTCTGACTGGCCGCCAAGTCAGAAAAATAGCTCCGGACACAGAACCCCAAAAGGGATTAGGGTTTTATGCTGTTTTCAGCACATTTTGGCTATTTCGTGGCATCCAGTTGTTTTTTCGTAGAGGACGATTAAGAAAATGACAAAAATATTATCAGGTTCTCAGCAGATAAATATTTATAGTGACACCTTTAACCAGTGACTTAAAATTACAGTAATTCTTCTATAACTTAATTAAATAAAATACAGGGCAAATATATTGTTGTTAAGGTTATTATTTTTTTCAGCAGCAACAAAACGTAGAGCTATGTATTTCTATGGAGAACAGGAAGCAGAAGTTTATATAAGGCCAATGCTCTGTACATCGGCCCTGTACAAGTGCTAGCTTTCAAGAACTTCCTGTTATATTAAACGGTCCATTTATATATACTGTATTTCAGGTCATTGATTACCGTTATAATGTAAAATACAGCCGCTCATCACAATATGAAGCCATTGGCTCGTTGGCTATGCTCACTTGCCAAATAAGGCTTCATATAATGACTGCCAGCTGATATTTTACAATATCAATCTGCAATAAACCTGGTAACATTACATGTATACATATTTTTTCATATAGACTGCAAAAAAAATATTACAGTCAATCTTTAAATAATTTAGAGAGCTATAGTTTTTGGGGTTGATTTAATTGGATATTTAAAAAATAATATTTGATTGTCAGCATGATGCACAGCAACAAGATCTTTATGCCCCGCCACAAATGTGGCTGGGGTATATAGATTTACCCTTGTCTGTCAGTCCGTACGTTTAAATTCGGTTAAGTTTTGCGTTTAGTTCCATTTCTGAGAAACCTATAGTAATATATCAATGATATTTCACCATTACAGCCATCCTGTATAGTACAAGGCAGTTCAGCAACACTGGGTCGCTATGACCTACATTTCATGCTTCAGTGACTTTGGTTTAATTTTACTACATTATGGTCAATAAATCAGAATCTTATGGTAATATATCAATGACCTTTCACCGCTACATTCCTCTTATATAGTACAACGCTATTCAGCAATATTTGGGTAAGCAAGTAAGTAAGTAATGTCTTTATTTAAAGAGGTAACACAGTTAGCATTAAAAAGCTTATCTTCCCGAAGGCCCTCAAATAAAATATAAATTAATACAATGCACAGAATAAATTAATCTAACATTGATCCTATTTCTACAAAGATCCACACCATGTAGACCATCAATATAAATATATACATAAATATATAATCAATAAAATTATATGCATTTAATATAAACATTGAAGCAATAGAATATCTTGCCTTCAAATACTGTGACTTTAATTTAATAAATTTAGAAAGCTGCACGGAGCTTTAAGTAATCTGTATAATTTCTTTTGAAGGTTTCTATGTTTTTCTTTAACTTTAGGTCTGTTGGTAAAGAATTCCATAAAATAGTCACATTGACCTACATTTCATTGTCGAATAACTTTGCTTAAGGTTTATGTTTAGGTCCATTTCCTCATATTTCTTACATTTGAATTTTTTTTTTTTTTTTTAAATGCTCATTCGAACATATAATAAAAGAAATCAAGTTGATACTGCCATAGCTCCATATCTTAGAAATCATGTTGTCAATGATACTATAACAAAACAATTTTGGTCTTTTAAAGTACAACACAGTTCTGTACCATATATTTGCTCCATTATAAACTTCATTTTTCACTTTTATAACTGGATATAAACCTATATTGTTTTTAGGGCAAGACGTGTCTTTTGGACACATTTTGTAGTTTTCTTAACTTTTGACAGAAAAATGAGTTTTTTTTATTGGTATCGGGTAAAGATTATATTTTAATTACAAGTTGATGTTATATGGCAAAAAAAAGATTAAAAAGGACAGAAAGTTACATTTACGCTTGTAAAAAAGTAATTCGATGTGAATAGTTAAATAAAATGGAATTGATACTTGGAACACTACATCCAACCTTGAATCCATATCTAAGGGCCAATGCAAAAACCAACCAAGAGTATAAATTAAGTAATATAACTCTTGCCCCTTTGTTCTCCCACCTTGCCTTAAAAACATAAAGAATGATGATCACAAAAACTTTTACTTTACTAAAATTCTGACAAAAGTCATTATACCATTCTTGAATTAATTCTAAAATTGGCTGTTTTTTTTTTGTGCTTAAGTGTTGTAAAACTTTACACCTATAATACAGGGTCTTGCATAGGGAAACATGAGGAAATAAAAATATCATTTATGATGAAAACCGCCTTTGTAGTCTCCTGGTAGCGTGCTCGCCTCGAGTGCAGAAGGTCGCAGGTTCGATCCCCGGCCGGGTCAAACCAAAGACATTAAAATTGGTATTTGCTGCTTCTCCACCATGCACACGGCATATAGCCTACAATGTGTAGGAGTAAGAGCAAAAGACTGGTAGTCAGTATAATGTGTCCGAGTGGGGTGATATGTCTTCCTGCGGATATTTACCTCGTGAGCTAGCACGTTAAAAATCTGGCTCAGCGTGTCGGTCTAGTACAAAGCAGGGATCATATTCATATCATATTAACATGTTCTCGTTCTGATATGCACCTGGTTGCCACTGGACGATAAATAATAATTCATCCATCCATCATTTATGATGAACAAAACATAACAATTTAACCTTCATGTAGTATTTTTATATAAGTTTGTTATAAACATCCTTCACGGAGAACTGCATGAAAATAACCATGTACCTATATGTTCAATCTAATATTTTGAAAATAGGTGAAAATTTGAAATTTGAATAGGAATACATTGTACACAAACATTCATTGCAGTTCTAAACTCAAAGAGTCATATAGCATCGACTTAGAAAAAAGTACTTCATTGATATATTACATACATATATTCCCTATTTGCAGATATTGAAGTGGTCTCCCGTATGCATGAGTTATCTTTCCTTACATAATGAGCAAAAATTTCTTTAACCTTTTCTGAAATATTGAATAGGAGAAAGCCTTCATCGGTTACAAAAATTTTGGAGAATAATGTGTATGGAACATATATATTCCTAAGAAAACAAATGACTATTTGTTCATTTAATGTGCACACAACAGTTTTCAGTTTCCTAAATGATGTCAGGAATTGATGGTGTCTGTTAATCAAGTTGGTAACTGACCAATTTGTTGTATCTTAAACCCCTATATAAAAACAATATACAATGTATATCAAATAAAAGATTTTTTTTCAAACTTTTCCACCATGTGACATTTATTTCTGATAAATTTCCACTGTGACATAAACGAGATAAAATACAGTCCCTCCCCCCTTACAAAATCCCAAATACATGTATTGGCTGATTCTAGACTAACAGATTTAGGTGCGAAATTTAAAGGTGTATTATTATAGATATTTGAAAGGTTATATCAATCTGTTTTTAAAACATAGTTTCAAGGTAAATTTGCTGGCTTCCAATAGAGTAATCTCCCCTTAGTTAATATTAAATTATATGTTTTAAATTCACATTTCTGATCTTTTTATACAACTAAAATAAAGTTTAAGTATAAAGTAAGATAATAAATCATAAAAATTCACTGTGCAATGATTAGCAAATTAGGCAATTTGCTTCCAGTTTTTTATTATTTTGGGGAAAAGTCTATAGAATTTTATTCAAAACTGTTGTTTGCATCATGTGAAACATGCCTCCAATAAGAACGTGGGAGACAACTCACATCTATCATGTCAATAAAAAGCACAATAAAAACAAGTAATTTGACCTAAATTAAGAATTGTTTTGAAGAAAATGTGTTTGTTGTTACACAATCTTACACTTATTACCCATTTATTTAACATGTGCCTTGTATTCTTATTTTACAGCCTCAAGCTTTGTCATGTGTAACCCTGAACAGGAAAAGGTTTATAACCCGAGAAATGTGATACGACAAAATGCAAGGTAACATTATTTCTGGTATTTGGTATAATACTGCTTCATTTTGGTCACTGACCTACATTTAACGAATGAGTGACTGATAAAATTTTACATTAAAGTTCTTTGTAACTAAATGTAAATAATGTAGCTTACAGGTAAATATGTAAGCAATATCACTTCGGATTTGTTAAACCTGTGCATAGTTGTTTCGGACTGAACGTAACTTTGATGGCCTGAAAATAATTCTCAAGCTTATCTTCCACTTTTCAATGTGTAAATGAAACTGATGTGCACGTTATCTGGGACTCTGTGTTGTATTTTTGTTCACAGTGCTTATGAAGTCATGTTTTCCCTGTATTATTATCTTTGTAAAAAGGGGCTAGAAATGTGCCATTTTCATGACTTTTCCCAATTAATAAAAAAAATTATCATTGCTGAATAAAGAAAGGTATTCTTTTAGGCCAGGCAAAATTTATTTTTGGTGAATAGTTTCAGTCTCAAAGAATTCTGTAAATGTAAAACAAATTCATTTCATTACAAAGTTAGATAAAAGGTTTGTTTCACTGGAAATTATTGAGTTTGTTTCATTCCTGATTCCATAAAATAAGCTATTTAAAAACATGGGGGAAGAAAGTTGCATGATATTATAACAGTTTCTAATAGACAGTCAGACAATTTAAAACAACATTAATAATTGCCACAAAACAAAACAGGAAATTTATTTAATTTTCGTGCACCCGTCTTTAAAGACAGGACATATTATGGTATACTGTTGATTCCGTCTGTCGTCCACACTTCGGACAACAATTCGAAAACGCTTTCACCAATTTTCAAAACTAGTTGACTTATTTAAATCTATTGACGTAAGCTCCCTTTTGTTTTGTTTTTTTTTCATCAATTCCGATATGACATGGATCAATTTTTCACACTTTGGACGGTTATGGAATTTTATTCATTCAAATTTCAGTGTTATGGAACTTTGTTCATTAAAAAAGGGGGGATTTTTCACATGTCATGCTGTATCTTAAGAACGCATTGTCATATTTACTTCAAACTTTAAACAGTTGTTTGTTGTGATAGTCTAAAGGTCTTTATACTTTTTGGTGAAGTTACAATTTTCTGTTCCAGAGTGGGATGCGACCTACCTGGTATTCATAAAAAATAAGCAACAAAATCAAAGAGTCTATATGTTAACCGGTGAAATTTTATTTCCTGGACGACAGGTGTATCATGCCCTCATGTTGCAGCAGTTTATTTCTGCCTGGAAAAAAATTGCCCCTGAAGGTGAAAACAGACCTGATCATGTTAGGAGAAACCAACAATCATTCTGTAAATTGTCAGAAAATATACATTAATTTTTAATTGCCAAATATGTTATAAACTTCTACCTGTTTCTGACGCTCATATACTAATAAATTATATATATTTCCCAACAATTTACTTGTACTTGAACAAAAATGTTTTACTTTGTCAGTTACTGATAAAAAAGTATATTCTAATTTGTACAGTCACAAGGATTTTATGTAGACGTATACTTAATATAAAATTTTCCGTTTTTATTAATAGGATGGTGATAGGTTACAGCCAAAGAGCCTGTTGAAAATTGAACATATTAAATGTAAAATTGTCAGTTGTGGAGTTGGACAAAGTTGAGCTGAAGAAAACTGAGTGTATTATACATTGTACGGCAGTACATGTAGCAGTTTGAACAAGAGATTGAATTTTAATTTGACTAGATGAATTGAAAATTGAAATACACAATGACATTTCTGGAGTAATCCTGAAAAATTTTGATATAAAAAGAAGTTTCTGAAATGTTCATCACACCATGAAAAAAAAACCAATGGATTTATTTGAATTACGGAAAAAGATTAATCAGTTTTGGATAAATATATAACGCTAACTGAATGAAAGTTTCTATATTTAGTTTGAAAAATGTTCATTGAAATAGTTGTTTTTAATTCAGAATACAAAAAATCAGTAGATTTAATTTATATCTTTATTTTGTTTATATGTTTTGATGTTCTTTATCTAAAATCTAAAAGTAATTTTTGTCCTTTGTAAATTTATACAAGATACTTTTGGGGGAAGATAACTTATGCATATGGGAGACAACTTCAAATACAAGTAGGGAATGTGACATCTGGTTAACAAATGTAAAATGATAATAAATATAAACATTTATTTTAGCAGTTTATTAGAAAATTTTTGTATTTTGAAAAAGGATTGTTAACATTTTTTTGTATTGAGTATTGACACACTATGTGATATTTATTATTAATAGATTTATTAAAATCATGTGTCTTGAGTAATTTTTCAAGTTTTATTTTTATAGATGAGGTGGCAAGAATTTGTATGAAATTTCTTGCTCTGTAGTAAGTGAACTTGATATCTCTGCTTGAGGCTTTGATAAAACATACAAGTAAAGTCAAGAAATACCAAAGGGATAATTGAAGGAGGGGAAAATCGAAATACTGACAAACTCCGGAGAACAACGAAGACAAGACCAAAACAATACAAGCACTACAACTAAAAACTAATAACATGAACAACATGGACCCCACCAAAAAACGAGGGGTAGACTCAGGTGCTCCGGAAGAGTAAGCAGTCTGTTGACAAGAACCAACAATTGTGCAAGTATCAATGGGGGGGGGGGGGGGGCTTTTTATCACCGTGGGGTGCGTCAGTGAACTGGAAACCCCTATTCGAAATTATCCATATATCGAATTTGTGACCCGAAAATATCCAGGAAAGCTAAAATTACATATCCGAAATTATCCAAAAATAATAAAAGCCATGATGAGACATATTTAAAGGCAACCTGAATTCTCCTTTGTGCTTTATAAAAATCTGCAGAAAATCCTGACCAAAAATCTCCACCAGTTTTGTAAAATCTTGACCGGAATTTGCAGCACGTCCTTTATCTAGTACCATTGTGTTACAGAGTTACACACACACACAACCACCCCCCCCCCCCCTCCCCCTTCCTCTCTCAGCATTGGGGATGATAAAAGGTCATGTTGATGGTAAGTGGTGCAGAATCTGCATAAATTGGCCCCTGCCATGATCATGCAGGGATCATATAATACTATATATACAGTTCCTGGATCATGTATTCCTGTAAAACCCTTGTATTATGTACACATTGACCCAGAACAGTTAATATGGCTCATACATTTAAAGGTAGAAGTTACATCTATTCCTAAGCAAAGAAGGTAATTTTTCTCACAAGTAGTGATTAATTACCGGTAGTCCACCATTTTAAAGCATGGAAAACTTTTGCATCCAGACTGGTTTCAGAGATCTTCAGAAGCTATATGCAGTGAAATTTGGCAGTCTCTGCAGTAAAAAAATAATCTCTGAACTTTAAAATTTTAATTCCTTGCCAAATTTAGGGAGATTTCAATACATGAAAGCAAATATTTTATTCGAAAATGAAAATAAAAATTTATTTGTAACATTTTAGCATATGGTCCTACAGGATTGGTATAAATACATAAACGTGGGGTTTTGTAACATTTTGTTGGAGCCAAAATATTAAATCTGATCATTCTGAAACCTGGTGGTTTGTAATCCTGTGGAAAAAATATACTATACTGGTATGATATGTGAAATACTGAATGTATAATTTATCCAGATCTCATTGTGCATCCCCCCCTACTTTTCTTGTGTTGTGTTTCAGTAAACCTAAACTGAATGTAAATTGATTTTTCCCAGAAAACCAAATAGAGTATTAATGTTTATTTATTTAATATGGTAACAATACAATATTAAAAATATGTTCATAATATTTGCGCTTCTAAAGTTTATATAACTGGTTGCCGACTACAAGATGGAAACAGTAATTCCGGATATCTTTTTGGTCATCGGTCCGCTCTTAGAAATCCATCGTCCTCGTTGCGCTTTAAATCCGGTGCGAAATGAGAGTAGAGTTGTTGAATAAAATAAAATCGAAAAGTGCATGGGCATACGCTGAACAGACATTATAGACATGGATATGTGTGAAATCTGCTATATCTGCGGTAATAGAAAAGTGCTGCTACTTTTCCTGGTTTGTATTCGTTTTTGAGAAAACTGCATTTAAAGATGAAAAATCGTGCTTTTTTGACGCATTCGAGTACTTCATGTCAAATTTTGTAAAAAATACACAAATCCAGACAAAGTAGCAGCACTTTTCAGAAAGGCGGGGTCCTATAGAATATATCGTATATATTCTTGTTAATAGCTGACACCCCTACGCCCTTGCACTTTTGCGAAATGTATGTACACCCGGTCCGTTGTTGGTAATTCGCTGTAGTATGCAAATGAGCAATCACGTGACTGAAATAATTACCTATTAGGTACCTCTTGTCATTGTCATTAACATAGTGGTTAACGATAACGCTCATATGCTAAATATGAAGAGTATTCCTTATTTAAGTGGAATAGACCCAATATTATGAAATAAAAAAAAAACATATGCCTTAACATCGCTGCGTACCATATGGTCGAGCCTGTCAGCCTAACTATTGTTTTGGAATATATTCAACAGACGTCTGCCAACATTGCAAGCAAGTTGAATGTCCAACAGCAGGTACGACATTTTCTGATTCATAGAAATAAGTGGTGATAAAAGAAACAAAGCATTATTTTAGACTCTGTTAAGTTTGTTTCTAAATTTGTTTGATTTTATAAATTTATTTTGCAGATTGTTTTCAATATGAAATTTAATATTTTCGACAAAGAGGCCAATTCTCTTGCAATGGAGAAAACATTATTGAAACTATTGTGTAAAAATACCGAACCATTCGGAAATAGAATGGGAAAATGCACAGGAAAATGCCACACACACAAAATATTATTTAAGTTGAAACTGTAAAGATCAACAATTATAGACATGTATAGTAAGGCAAACCTAAGACAAGGGACATGACTCTTGAGAATCACTGGTGCGTTTATTACAACCATTTGTAAAAATATGTTCTTAGCTTCTAACATATATAAAATCACATGAGTGGTTAAAGGACAACAAGGAAACTACTTTTTGCAAACGCATCACTGATTTATGTCTTCCAAGATAGCATTGTCCAACTATATATTCCGAAATTTTTAATATTTTTGTGGTGCATTTCAAATTAATGACTGAAATACTACGCCTATGCTTCTTGCAAAATTCTCTTCCAATGGGAAACAATAAATTATGTTGTGTTTCCTTGCACATTTGTTCGTTTCGATAACTTTTTAATTTGTGTTGCCGTCTTATTGAAATAATTAGTTATTCGGAACTTTTAGTAATCGCTGTTTATATTGTTGTTTATTTGTATGATTTAAATGTTACCAAATGGGTGTTATGTACGAGTAATACAAACAAATTCCCAAAAATAAGTGGGGATGCAATCTTTAGCAGGTGAATGAAAATTTTAAAATCAATCCTGAACACTCTGATTATTGAGAATTAAATTGTAGTAAATGTTAGACTCTTTGTCAATTAAAAAGACTTTTTTTTATTTTACCTTCCTCATTACTAATACGAAAAATATAGACTGATATCATACGAAATGCATTATGTTTAATATTTTTATTTTCATTCTCTATTTAAAGGTGGCATCTGTACAAATACGACAATCGTTCAGCAGGTAATCTACCAATACAAAAGATTTAGCGTATTTGTTAGATATATGACACGGTGGTAAAAGTACACACATTTTAAACTGGTATGGGGGGGAAACTGACTGTAACTTCCATTAGAAATTAAATCATGTACTTTGATAACACAAAACATACCCTACAGACCCAATACGATTCAAACAATGAATGTGTAAATTTAATGGAAAAAATGGTATTCAAATAAAACACATTTTTCAGGTTTCTACCAGAAATACGGTTATGTTTTTTCTCTGATCTAAGACGATGAATATTCATTATTTTCTCCTGCTGTTAATACAAAATCAGTATAATATTCTCACAAGACAACTTTGCCTTTTTGTACTTATCTCCATTTCTTTTATTATCCTTTATTTTGAAATTCTTGACATTCATTTTGCAGCAGAACAAAGTTAATATGACACTACACGCTGATAAAATCATTGGTCTAACTTCTCCAAGAACTTCAAACCTTCATACGTGTACTGGTAATGTTGGTAATCCACCAGGCGGCATAACGGTTGAGATACAGTTGGTAGGAGACGATAATTATCAACCAATAAGTCCTCAATATGAATTAAAAACAGACACAACAGAAAACTGTGGAATTAAAAAGAGTCCTCAAGTTTTGGATTGGTTTCACTGAATCTATGTTAAATGCAACAATTAGATGTAAAGTGACGAGGAACCTTAATCCCGAAAATTCGCCTATTTACTCTAATCCTGAAATGCTTTCCTTGGTTTCCAGTAAGTAGAAAAATATAGAGTTTCTGCTTAGTTTTATATCCAAAAAATAAGAATAATTTTGTTAAAGTTAATGCATGGTCGTGACTTTATGGATAAATAACAGCGCTGTTACATGAATTTGGGTTCGTAAAGTTAGTGTACGAAATCGGCTAATATATCGATACAGTATAATTTTCTTATACGATTAACATTATCTTGATTGGCGAAAAGAGCTTATGTTAGTGAGTGCTTGTTTAAAATAAATTTGGTTTTTGGTCTTCCAAATGTTTCGGTTTTAATGCTGCTGATGAGAGGTAACTCCTTGAAATGCGTCGTATACAGCATAGTATAAATTTACTATATCTAATATTAGTATCTTTGATTGTTATTTTGAAACTAGTTGGATGATGCCTCTGCATGGTGGATCCTAGGTTCACGAGGGTGTCCGCCAACCCAATCGTCAAACTTGTCTGACATGATTATTCATTGATTTGTTACAGAAAATACCAGTATTTAGCAAAATTCAAAAATAATAGAAATACTAAGGGTTCGTTCTTTGTATTGCACATCGTAGATCTCCTTAGCTGAAATGTGGCTTCCTATTTCGGTATCTTTGGTTATGAGTACTTTTTGTTTAAAATAAGTTTGGTTTTTGGTCTTCCAAATGTTTCGGTTTTAATGCTGCTGATGAACGGCAACTCCTTGAAATGCGTCGTATACAACATATCATAAATTTACTATATCTAATATTAGTATCTTTTGATTGTTATTTCGGAACTCCCAGGACGATGCCTCTGCATGGTGGATCCTATGTCCCCGAGGGTATTCGCAAACCCAGTCGTCAGACTTGTCTGACATGATTATTCATTGATTTGTTACAGAAATTACCAGTATTTAGCAAAATTAAAAAATAATAGAAATACTAAGGGCTCATTCCTTGTATTGCACATGGTAGATTTCATTAGCTGAAATTAGGCTTCCTATTTCGGTATTTTTGGTTATCAGTACTTCCTGTTTAAAATAACTTTGGTTTTTGGTCTTCCAAATATTTCGGTTTTAATGTTGCTGCTGATGAGAGGTAACTCCTAGAAATGCGTCGTATCTAATATTAGTATACTTGGGTTGGTTCTTACACTTTTGTATGACCATTATGCACACAAAGTGTGCAAGAATTATTATATGTCCCGGAATATCGAAATTTAAAGAAAAGATAATGTATGTGTGAATGAACTACTCTATTTACACAAATAAACTATGAGGGAAATACATCTAATTATAAGCCTGGTATCTTCGATTATTTTGTTTTCAAGCACAATTCTCAAATTGGTTTGCTTGTATTTTTATTTCGATATTTGATTTGTATGCTATTCTTTGATTTATAGTACATGTATTTGATTGATTGTCTTTTAGTATCTTATACAAATAATTCTCAATTAATGTTAAACTCCTTCAGATTTTATGTAATTTCAAACCTTTTATTTCAGGTGGCTTTTGTAACCGGAATTATAACGGAACTAACAGATATCATCATATAACAGACTGTAACAGATTTGTTACTTGTATGGAGAAAGTACCCTTTGTGCACGCATGTCCAAGCGGACTTTGCTTTAGCTTACAAACAGATTATTGCGATTATTGCTCTGAAGTAAAAACATGTCCGTAATGGCACAGAAAAATGAAACCCTTGATTTTATATTGGTTGAACTATAAGAACCAATCCCAAAATATTCTGTCGTCAATTGTACCTCACCTTATAAACAAAGTACTTGTACACGTTCCTTAAGTATAATAATATTTTACGCACACTTACATCAACATAAATTTTAAAAGATAAAGCATATCTCAGCGGTTGTGTAATTTATGTGGATTCAACGTTTATAATTAAAGATTTTGATTTTTTTTCATGATCGTGGTCAAAACCATATTGGTGGAAACGTTGGGTAATTTTAACTTTTTAGTTTGATTGTTGTTTTTTACGATGTTGTATTTAGTTTTGTTCGGCTTGTGTATTTTGTACATTTAAGTCGTTTGATTCCCCTTTTGACAGCTCACCATTTCCATTTATTTTCTTTTCTATAATTAAAGATATTTATTTAGTCTAGATAGCTAAATAACACTCCCATCCACAACAAGGTTATCCATATTATTTGGTTTATAACTAATTTGTTATTGCTTGATAAGTAAAGTCAAGAACTACCAAAGGGATATTCGAAGGAGGGGAAAAAACATGTTTTATTTAACAGTTTTCTTTACAACTGCATATAAGCTGTTGTGTGCGAATGTTAAAAAACTGTTGGCAGTTTTGCTTTAAATTAATGCCCATTGAACAAATGAGATTAGAACTTGACATTCTGAACAAAAACATATATTATTGAAGGAATGAAACGACAAGTATCCAACAAAAGTATTGGTTGATAAGGAAAACAGTATTGTGATATTTTCTGTTCTATACAATTTGTTAACTTTCAAACATTATATATACGTACGCAGCCACGTCCCGTTAGAAGGGGCGTTAAATGTATGGTCTTCCGTTGGAAAAGTGTCTGCATGATAGAACCCCTTTGCAACAAGTCTTTGTGGGATCCGTATGTGGTCTGCTTTATGAGTAAATTTGAATTCCTATCCACCATACACTTATGTTCAAGTGGCAGTCTGAATTACGCGCTTTTCGTTTTGTCGACCTACCTTACAGAACCTTCCGATTGTATTAATAATTAATGTGTTCTCATCCTGAATATTCATGAAATATGTGCTACTACACTTGAAACAACCAATGATCAATTAATCTTCAAACACTTTAACTTTCATTTTTCAAAGATTTTACGTATCAAATGTGCTTCGAGATATTATAATTGTGAAGTTACTAAAAATAATAAAAGTAAATACCATGGCCTTCATTTTAAACTTTTATTAACTGTTGGAGAAAACGAATGTTTTTTTTTATATCTTGCACATATCGTTGAACACAATATTAAAAAACTAATCAAACAGATCTTATTTTTCAGCAAGTCTAGGGTCAAGATTATTTTTTTAATCTTCACCAGACCAATAAAATTTACTAAATTTGCTCATAGACACATTTCCCAAGAAATATATGTTTTTTCTATTATCTAACTTGTTAATGGTATTGTTATGTTATTATTTTGACCTTATGTTTTTGGGGAAACTCTTTGGTAGTCGGTGTTTGTCATGCCGGGTCATGTCTGGTCCATATATATATTGTATGTATTTTATTGTTGTTATTAATATATGTTTTTATCATTGCGGCTGTTATAAACCTATATGACGGTGTAGCGTAAAATTTACAAGTCCGTAAAAAATGGTAGTTCCGTTTCCGGTTTCCGGTTTGTCTTTCAAATTTTACGCTGTTTACTGTAAATTTCGCAAGTCGTCGTAAAATTCACAAGCTAGTTAGAAACACAAACTATTCTGTTAATTTTAACATACATACAAAGGACTACAAACGATTTACACAATAATTGAATGAATTAGTACTTACTTAACTTATGAATGAATGAAATAAATTATAAATATGCTTGTGGCAGCTTTGAAAAACAAAACATCGGCGCTCAGGATCGCGGCGTTGTTTTGTTGGTTTTTTTTTTTAAAGCTGCCACAATCCGTTTTCAATATAACATTTGAAGTCAGAAGCCTACAAATTTGTGATAAACAGTTCAAATTCCAAGATTTATTTGGATTTTTGTTTTTGTTTTTTTTTTGTTGTTTTTTTTTGTTTTTTTTTGTTTTTTTTTTTTTTTGGGGGGGGGGGGGGGGGGGGGGCTGTTGGCGCTGTCCGAGGGATCTGCATAATTAAAGATAAGCCAAGCCGTAGATTAACAGGTGTATGGAATATGGTAGAATTAAAATAGGTCTAGATTTATAACATTCAATGAAAAGTCGTGAATAAATCTACAAGAAGAAAAATAATAACTTGCTCAGAGCCACAATGAAAATGCAATACTGAATTGCTCAGCAACATACAGTAAAAGGCCCTATTAGTCATCACTTCTACAAGACATACAACCAATATAGTATATCATTAAACATGATTTAAGCCCTCATGCCACGTCAAAACCAGGGCACATGTGAGGGTTGTTGGTCATTTATCATCCAAATATATACCAAATTCCACCAGAATCAAAATTCTTAGGCCGTAAAAAATGCAAGTCTCCCTTTCAGTTTCAAAATATCAACATGTTTGGACATGAAATGTTTCAGAAATTCATCATTATACCTGACTATGTATTCATAAAGAGAATTCATATACTTCTCAACATATTTTTGTCAATTATCATCCAGATATATACCAAATTCCACCAGAATCAAAATTAGTAGGCCATAAAAAATGCAAGTCTCCCCTTGATTTTCAAAATATCAACATGTTTGGAGATGAAATGTTTCAGAAATTCAAAATTAAACCCAGCCATGTATTAATAAGGGAATTTATATAGTTCTCAACATATTTTGGTCAATTATCATCCAAATATATACCAAATTCCACCAGAATCAAAATTGTTAGGCTGTAAAAAATGCAAGTCTCCCCTTGATTTTCAAAATATCAACATGTTTGGAGATGAATGGTTTCAGAAATTCATCATTATACCCTACTATGTATTACAAAAGGGAATTCATCTGCTTCTCAACATAATTTTGTCATTTATCATCCAAACATATACCAAATTCCACCAGAATTAAAATTCTTAGGCCGTAAAAAATGCAAGTCTCCCTTTTAGTTTCAAAATATCAACATGTTTGGACATGAAATGTTTCAGGAATTCATCATTATACCTGACTATGTATTCATAAAGGGAATTCATATACTTCTCAACATATTTTTGTCCATTATCATCCAGATATATACCAAATTCCACCAGAATCAAAATTCTTAGGCCATAAAAAATGCAAGTCTCCCCTTGATTTTCACAATATCAACATGTTTGGAGATGAATGGTTTCAGAAATTCATCATTATACCCTACTATGTATTACAAAAGGGAATTCATCTGCTTCTCAACATAATTTTGTCATTTATCATCCAAACATATACCAAATTCCACCAGAATTAAAATTCTTAGGCCGTAAAAAATGCAAGTCTCCCTTTTAGTTTCAAAATATCAACATGTTTGGACATGAAATGTTTCAGGAATTCATCATTATACCTGACTATGTATTCATAAAGGGAATTCATATACTTCTCAACATATTTTTGTCCATTATCATCCAGATATATACCAAATTCCACCAGAATCAAAATTCTTAGGCCATAAAAAATGCAAGTCTCCCCTTGATTTTCAAAATATCAACATGTGTGGAGATGAAATGTTTCAGAAATTCAAAATTAAACCCAGCTATGTATTAATAAAGGGAATTTATATACTTCTAAACATATTTTGGTCAATTATCATTCAAAATTATACCAAATTCCACCCGAGTTACAATTCTTAGGCCGTAAAAAATGCAAGTCTCCCCCTGGGTTTCAAAATATCAAAATGTTTGGAGATGAATGGTTTCATAAATTCACCATTATACTCGACTATGTATTAATAAAGGAAATTCATATGCTTCTCAACATATTTTGGTCATTTATCATCCAAACATATACCAAATTCCACCAGAATCAAAATTATTAGGCCGTAAAAAATGCAAGTCTCCCCTTGATTTTCAAAATATCAACATGTTTGGAGATAAAATGTTTCAGAAATTCATCATTATACCTGACTATGTATTAATAAAGGGAATTCATATGCTTCTCAACATATTTTGGTCATTTATCATCCAAACATATACCAAATTCCACCAGAATCAAAATTCTTAGGCCGTGAAAAATGCAAGTCTCTCTTTCAGTTTCAATATATCAACATGTTTGGAGATGAAATGTTTCAGAAATTCATCATTATACCTGACTATGAATTCATAAAGGGAATTCATATACTTCTCAACACATTGTGGTCAATTATCATCCAGATATATAACAAATTCCACCAGAATCAAAATTCTTAGGCCGTAAAAAATGCAAGTCTCCCTTTCAGTTTCAATATATCAACATGTATGGACATGAAATGTTTCATAAATTCATCATTATACCTGGCTATGTATTCATAAAGGGAATTCATATACTTCTCAACATATTTTTGTCCATTATCATCCAGATATATACCAAATTCCACCAGAATCAAAATTCTTAGGCCATAAAAAATGCAAGTCTCCCCGTGATTTTCAAAATATCAACATGTTTGGAAATGAAATGTTTCAGAAATTCAAAATTAAACCCAGCTATGTATTGAAAAGGGGAATTTATATACTTCTAAACATACTTTGGTCAATTATCATTCAAAATTATACCAAATTCCACCAGAGTTACAATTCTTAGGCCATAAAAAATGCAAGTCTCCCCCTGGGTTTCAAAATATCAAAGTGTTTGGAGATGAATGGTTTCAGAAATTCATCATTATACCCGACTATGTATTAATAAAGGGAATTCATATGCTTCTCAACATATTTTGGTCATTTATCATCCAAAAATATACCAAATTCCACCAGAATCAAAATTCTTAGGCCGTTTTCAAAATATCAACATGTTTGGAGATAAAATGTTTCAGAAATTCATCATTATACCCGACTATGTATTAATAAGGGAATTTATATACTTCTCAACATATTTTGGTTATATATCATCCAAATATATACCAAATTCCACCAGAGTCAAAATTCTTAGGCCGTAAATAATGGAAGTCTCGTCTTGAGTTTCAAAATATCAACATGTTTGGACATGAAATGTTTCAGAAATTCATCATTAGACCTGATAATGTATTAATAAAGGGAATTCAGATACCTCTCAACATATTTTGGTCAACTATCATCCAGATATATACCAAATTCCACCAGAATTAAAATTCTTATGCCATAAAAAATGCAAGTCTCCCTTTGATTTTCAAAATATCAACATGTATGGCATTTTTACGGCCTAAGATATGGAACTCTGATGGGAATTTGTATATTTATTGACAATAAATGACCAAAATAAGTTGAGAAGTAAATTATTTCCCTTTATTAAAACATAGTGAGGTATAATAATTAATTTCTGATGCTTTTTAAGTCAATATATCTAGGTATTTTGAGACCGAAGGAGAGACTTACAATTTTTACGGCCTAAGATTTGTAACTCGGATGGGATTTGGAGTATTTTTTAACAATAAATGACCAAAATATGTTGAGAAGTATACTACTTCCCTTTATTAATACATAGTGAGGTATAATAATTAATTTCTGAAGCTTTGTATGTCCATACATCTAGGTATTTTGAGACCCAAGGAGAGACTTGCAATTTTTACGGCCTAAGATATGGCACTCTGATGGGAATTTGTATATTTTTGGACAATAAATGACCAAAATATGTTGAGAAGTATATTATTACCCTTTATCAAAACATAGTGAGGTACAACAATTAATTTCTGAAGCTTTTCAAGTCCATACATCTAGGTATTTTGAGACCCAAGGAGAGACTTACAATTTTTACGGCCTAAGATTTGTAACTCGGATGGGATTTGGAGTATTTTTGAACAATAAATGACCAAAATATGTTGAGAAGTATACTACTTCCCTTTATTAATACATAGTGAGGTATAATAATTAATTTCTGAAGCTTTGTATGTCCATACATCTAGGTATTTTGAGACCCAAGGAGAGACTTGCAATTTTTACGGCCTAAGATATGGCACTCTGATGGGAATTTGTATATTTTGGACAATAAATGACCAAAATATGTTGAGAAGTATATTATTTCCCTTTATTAATATATAGTGAGGTATAATAATTAATTTCTGAAGCTTTTTTAGTCCATACATCTAGGTATTTTGAGACCCAAGGAGAGACTTGCAATTTTTACGGCCTAAGATTTGTAACTTGGATGGGATTTAGACTATTTTTGAACAATAAATGACCAAAATATGTTGAGAAGTATACTACTTCCCTTTATTAAAACATAGTGAGGTATAATAATTAATTTTTGAAGCTTTTAAAGTCAATATATCTAGGTATTTTGAAACCCAAGGAGAGACTTGCAATTTTTATGGCCTAAGATATGGCACTCTGATGGGAATTTGTATATTTTTGGACAATAAATGACCAAAATATGTTGGGAATATATTATTACCCTTTATCAAAACATAGCGAGGTACAACAATTAATTTCTGAAGCTTTTTAAGTCCATACATCTAGGTATTTTGAGACCCAAGGAGAGACTTGCAATTTTTACAGCCTAAGATATGGCACTCTGATGGGAATTTGTATATTTTTGGACAATAAATGACCAAAATATGTTGAGAAGTATATTATTTCCCTTTATTAATATAAAGTGAGGTACAATAATTAATTTCTGAAGCTTTTTTAGTCCATACATCTAGGTATTTTGAGACCCAAGGAGAGACTTGCAATTTTTACGGCCTAAGATTTGTAACTCGGATGGGATTTAGACTATTTTTGAACAATAAATGACCAAAATATGTTGAGAAGTATACTACTTCCCTTTATAAAAACATAGTGAGGTATAATTATTAATTTTTGAAGCTTTTTAAGTCAATATATCTAGGTATTTTGAAACCCAAGGAGAGACTTGCAATTTTTATGACCTAAGATTTGGCACTCTGATGGGAATTTGTATATTTTTGGACAATAAATGACCAAAATATGTTGAGAAGTATATTATTACCTTTTATCAAAACATAGTGAGGTACAACAATTAATTTCTGAAGCTTTTTAAGTCCATACATCTAGGTATTTTGAGACCCAAGGAGAGACTTGCAATTTTTACAGCCTAAGATATGGCACTCTGATTGGAATTTGTATATTTTTGGGCAATAAATGACCAAAATATGTTGAGAAGTATATTATTTCCCTTTATTAATATAAAGTGAGGTACAATAATTAAATTTCTGATGCTTTGTATGTCCATACATCTAGGTATTTTGAGACCCAAGGAGAGACTTGTAATTTTTATGGCCTAAGATTTTTAACTCGGATGGGATTTGGAATATTTTTGAACAATAAATGACCAAAATATGTTGAGAAGTATATTATTTCCCTTTATTAAAACAAAGTGAGGTATAATAATTAATTTCTGAAGCTTTTTAAGTCAATACATCTAAGTATTTTGAGACCCAAGGAGAGACTTGCAAATTTTACGGCCTAAGATTTTTAACTCGGATAGGATTTGGAATATTTTTGAACAATAAATGACCAAAATATGTTGAGAAGTATATTATTTCCCTTTTTTAAAACATAGTGAGGTATAATAATTAATTTTTGAAGCTTTTTAAGTCAATATATCTAGGTATTTTGAGACCCAAGGAGAGACTTGCAATTTTTACGGCCTAAGATTGGTAACTCGGATGGAATTTGGAATATTTTTGAACAATAAATGACCAAAATATGTTGAGAACTATATTATTTCCCTTTATTAAAACATAGTGAGGTATAATAATTAATTTCTGAAGCAGTTCATGTCCATACACCTAGATATTTAGTGACTCAAGAGGAGACTTGCATTTTTGTCGGTCTAAGATATGTAATCTGTCACGTATTAAATTTGTTCTAATATTTAGAAAATTCTACGGTTACTCATATAATTTGTTGAAAACATTGATTATATTATGTACTTATACAATACAAGATATTGTGTTCATTGAATTATTGAAATGTGGCGAAAAAATTTAATATATGGTAAGAATACAGGAATTTCAATAGTGTTAATGTTTCATAGACAGTAAGGTATACTTTTTGCCATAAAAAAAAACATTTTATAAGCAAATTTGATAAAATTTGTAAATGTATTGTATTTAGGATATACAAGATGTCCTACAGTTTAGATAAAAGAATTGAAAATAATTATCCTTCTTGTATTGACAGAACTGAGCAATTTAAGGCATTTCATGTATGAAGTCTGTCAAGTATTAAAACAGTTCTTAAATTTTGAAAGTTCTATGGTTTTTGATATAAATTGAAAAAAACCTTGCTTATATTATGTACTTATACCATACACGTTGCCAAGTTAATTGAATCATTGCAAATGTAAGAAAAAACTTTTAATATACGACAAAAATACAGTAATTCCAATAGTGTTAATGTTTCATAGACAGTAAGGTACAATGTGTGCTTTAAAGCAATTTTTTTTGTAAATTTATAAAAATATGGTAATAAAAAATGTTGGTGTCCTATGTGTTATGAGAATGAGAAAAATTAAAATGTCCAATGAAATAGAGTAACCAAAAAGTGTTTGTCCCCATGGCCTTTTGAACCGGTGTCAATCCCCTGATAAATTTTGCCCGGTCCCTAACTACAGTTTGATGGAGATATATTCAAAAGTGACGAAATCTGTATTAAAGTCAAAAGGCTACATTTACATGGCTCTTGAAGTTTATGAAAATGTATGCAATGCCCAAAATGCAAAAGAAGCCAAAAACAGCATGCCAGGTGGCTAACACGACGACATTAAGCAAATTGTGATGGCAGAAATGTTTTACATACAATTTCTTAATTGTGAAGAGTACACATGTACTACATTCAACTGGATACTTGTCACATAGTGTACATGATCCTTTCTTGGGTACAGGCAGAGATGGGGAAAGGAAAAAATGTTTTTTTAACTTTATCCTATTGTTGATATCACTTGATATATTTTTATTTCTGTGTGTGATAATTTAATTACCATTAATCAATTTATGTATGAAATAATAGCTGTACTAGCCTTATTTTGGCCAAGTAAACAACTACAGTACAATAAATTAACATATTAAATTCTATTTTGACCTATAAGACACAGCTATCAACAGTATTTTATTCGTGTTTATAAAAGCCCTGATAATCTACAATTCTTTTAAATTACATATATACAGTCAGTACACATAAATGAGTTCCCGCTTAGAAATGTTCCTATAAATTACATATAAAACCACAATTTTTCAAAATTTTGTCCTCAAGTTATTAAACATTCGGGAATTAATCTTGAGTTATTTGCTCAAATGTTGGTTAAAAGTATATTTTCGTATTAATTGTTAATAAAACGGAAACGGTTTGTGAAAGTGAAACTTCCAATTTTTACACACTCAGGAAGTGCTTTATATATTTGCACATGCGTGCTTGCATTTTTTACGGAACTTGCGATTTTTACGATACAACGGCCTTTAAAGGCTTTGGACCACAAGCGTGCTAAAACATTGGTTGCCATATGAGCTGCACGCGACTAAGAACAGCCAGTTACTCCCACCGGAAATCGTTTATGCCTCAATTTGATTGGTTGTTGTTTCTGCAATTCTAAGAACCGTTGATAAAATTTCTATATTTAGCATAGGGGTTTCTGAATGTCGTTGTAGTTGTTATAAATACATTTTCATTCATTCTGATGTAGCGCGAATAAAAGTTAAATAAATATAACAAAACATAAAAATAGGACTTGAACAATGTTTTATCAAAAGGTTTTAACCATTAATTAATTGAAATTATGATTCCCCAGCCTTAAAAAAAGAACTCGTTGAGCACTGCCCTCCCCCTCCGGTGTCGTCTGCATACGGAAATATACTGTTATTAAACATGGTTCCTTGAACTACAAGGTGAAAAGTTCAAAGTTGTTGAGTATGAAAAACAGTATGCAAATTTTGCAGGACATTATGTCATACAATCATTATCATCAGGCCGCGTCCTAAATAAATTCAGACACGAGAGAGATTTCTTGAGGGATTCTCAGTCTGACGAGGAATTGGGCAACATGGAATTCCTCTCTGAAGACACCACACATACTGATTCAGAAATATTTTGGAAAAATAATGTACACACACATCATGTGTAAGATTACCGTTGTATAAAAATCCATTCTTACAATATGACAATGTGAATTTAAACCAAATCTTCGATAGGTTTAATCGATAAATAAACATTCTCCTCTTCATTTCGTGAAAATCAATATCTCTAAACAGAAAAACATAACCAAAACAGCGCATAGAACAGGTTTGTTGTACTTGTGACGTTGTGTGTCAAATTACCGGAACAGCCAAATATGGCGAAAATCAGAGTTCACCTTAGGTCACGGCAATATAAAAAAAACCAGCGTAACTGTCCTATTAGAATCGAAATAATTCACGGAGACTCCAGTTTATCATTGTTTTACCACGGGCTGGCCATTTATGCCGTTATTTTACCCTTCGCTGGCGCTCATGTCTTCTTACATAGGCGGTGGTCACAAAATTCGTATGCGTTCTAATATATTGTTTAACTATGTCTCAACAACAAATCAAGTCGGACATCGGAATGGTTAATTCGCGTGTTAGCTTTAATATTTCATATGTCTAATTTATAGACATTAAATTTTTGCAAAAGTTCCGTGAACTTGCGCTGACGGTTGCACCTGGCGCAAATTTGTTGCACCATGAGCACCACACCATTTAAGGCAACTTTGGCGATATATTCTTATCAGATCTCTATATTTAAACAACCGTTTTTATATAGAATATATTTATTTTGTATAGCTCGTTCTTTATTTTTACCAAAAAAATCAATAGAAATTTTACACCAAAATGTCAGGTGCAACGCTGCACCATATTACTTTTAATGCCATGGTCCAAGTATTGTAACCAGACTTAATTTGATCTATTGCACCATAAAACTTTTTATCTGTTTCAGTGCAGATACTGCACCCACACCATGTTTTATCAGTTGCACCCAAATTTTAGGTGCAACTGCACCATACTTTAAAGTAATTCAAAGGATTATATGTACATTCTTGAAAGGGAGATTAATTTAATTTGTTATAATGTTTGATCTTGTTAGCACCATATAATTATTGATAACACAAACAATATAATAAACAGGGTGTGAACTTACATGAATTTTAGTTGTTTAGCCATATTGTTTCTCAAAAGCTGGTAGAAGACAAACCCAAAAATATTGTATTAATCTTGATATGATAATGTGCCGTTGTCCCCCAAATGGGAGAGTAACATCTAAACCATCTGGGGACGGCAACCCGACAGTGTTGGAGGTATATACAACTTAGACGACGTATTTATTATCTTTAGTGTTTTCCTGAAATTTTCAAATGGCTGTAACTCTGAAAGTAGATCAGTTACCCACTTATTTTTTTCGATTTTTCTTTATATTTCCTGAAGTTGTAAGTGTATACAATTTCTTTAAAAAAAATCCTTGGACAATCCATTAACGTACCTGTTACCTGAATGTTGAATATGGAGAAAATAAACTGATTTATTTAAAATACAACTTAAATTTCAAGGCATTTAGGCAAAAGTCAAATTTTGAGAATTTAAACTGTAAGGTCTGAATAATTCTTATAAATACAGATTTAAACTGCTTAATATCGATATCAAATAAATAATCAAAACGAGTATCAAACCTCTAAAAATCCACAGTGTAAACACATAAACTCATGGTGTTCCTGGTCTTACACTTCTTGACGGGCCTCGGTGGCCGAGTGGTCTAGGTAGTTCGTCATGACTACTAATGATCACTAGCCTGTCAACACTGAGGATGTGAGTTCGAATCTCACCTATGGCGGGGTGTGTTCGATTGCCTGACAAGGATTGCCAATTTTCCTACCGAAGTTCGGTGGTTCTCTCCGGGTACTCCGGTTTCTTCCAACAATAAAAACTTGCCGCCGCGAAATAGCCAAATGTGTTGAAAACGGCGTAAAACCCCAACTAAACAAACAAACAAATACACTTCTTTAAAATCATTTGATGTAATGGGACGAGCTTCCAGAGAACCCCTTTTTTCTCCATGCACAATTTCAGTTTTCCATTAGTATATATGATTTGTTAAATGTTAAATGATTTTGGTCTGGTGAAGATAAACATTAATCTTTTATAATGCAATCACTGAATTTGTTTTATAATTTTGTCGTTAGAATGAAAAAGCGCGATGCCTCGTTCCGATCAAGTCCAATTGCTTACGAAAGAATAAGTTTGTATAGAAAAGAAAATAGCATAGTTTTCATTATCAACTCTTACTTGTGTTGAATACATGGCCTTTCATCTCTTACCAAAATAATTGCTCAGTGTCAAATTATCAACTCATCTGTTAAAGGGGTTGTTAATTAAATGCAGCACTGCAAGAAATATTTTAATATTCACACACAATAGCCAATATGTGGCTCTAAAGCATTGTTGTATGGTTTAGAAAAAAAGTAGTAATACATGTATAATAAAGCAATTACAAATTAGTTATAAACCAGGCAACATTGATAGCTTCTTATTTTGAATATGAATTTTCTTTGCCTACCTAGAGTTAATAAATATCTTAAATTATCTACGTTGAATCTCCATAAGCTACATAGCCCAATAATAGTTCAATGTTCACTAAGACTGACGCCAGCATATTTTGAAGCTTTTCCCCATTATCACCGCGATAAAAAAATCAAGTGTTTCAAGAATTGGGTGGCATTTGGGACATGATTCTACTGCTAATGTTTTCGTTTTTTTTTTAACAATGTATTTCAATAATTTAAAAAAACATATCCTTTAAATTCTACGTACATAATACCTGGGAAAGCGTTTCATGATAAGAATATATTGGCGAAATATCCAGATTAAGGTTATTCGTCTCTTTACACCTAATTCTTGCATTGTACATAGCCACACTAACATCAGTTTGGTTGATAATTATCGTATTCTGCCAACTGTATTTCAACCGCTTTGTTACGTGGTTGATTACCAACATTACCAATGCAAAAAACATGAATAAGGAGGTTTGAAGTTCTTGAAGAAGTACGACCAAAGAATTTCATCAACTGTCATATTATCTTTGTTCTGCTGCAAAATGAATGTCGTGATTTAATTATTAAATTTTTCATGAACTTCAAAATAAAGGATAATAAAAGAAATGGAGCGAAGAACAAAAGCACAAACTTGTCTTATGAGAACATTATTATACATATGCATTTTGAGTATATGGAAACTGCTTTCGTTATTTATGTTAACTGTAGATAAAAATACTTAATTTGCATGATCTTAGATAAAAAAAATTGAATCTTTTTAGGGGACTGGACATATGTTTCCTTAGAATACCATTATTTGCATTAAATTAACACACTCATTGTTTGTTTCGTAACAGGTCTGTTGTGTATGCTTTATTGGTAGCCTTGAGCTGTTTTATGCTCTTTGGTCGGGTTCTTGTCTCTTTGACACATTCCCCGTTTACATTCTCTATTCTATTAATGTTAAGTACAATCAGGTTACTCCAGAAGCCAGTTTTAACTATGGGTACTTTTATCATATTTTCATATATCTTACAAAAAAGCCAAATCTTTTGTATTGGTAATTACGATTGTCATATTTGTACAAAAGCCACCTTCAAACGGAAAATGGAGATATCAAATGTAATACATCAATGTATTTTACATGATATCATTCTTATATTTTTGTGTCCTATTAATATTGTGGAAGGTAAAATAAAAAAGTTTAGTGTTGGTGCAAAGTGTATCATTTACTAAAACTTAATTGTATGCACTCGTGTGAATCAGAAGTAATTTTATCTGTGTTACTTGATAGTTTAGAATATATTTACACAAATGGTTAAACATCGATTTATTCCCGATTGTCCCACTTTAAAAACAAATTAGAGTTCTGGTTGTCTCACATTATTTCATTTTGTTAAAAGTTCTAAAATAAACATTGAAGTAGTTGTTTGTTTTGCGACTTTAAATGATTTTTGTTTAAAATATGTATTGCAGAATCATACAATTATAATTAGATGATACACATTGTATTTAATATGTCGATATGAAATGATAAATACATCATCAGTTTCAATGAACTTTTAATACTATCATTTGTAATATAACAATTTTGAGATATAAAATAACAATCCAAAGATACTAATATTAGATATAGTAAATTTATATTATGCTGTATACGACGCATTTCAAGGAGTTACCTCTCATCAGCAGCATTAAAACCGAAACATTTGGAAGACCGAAAACGAAACTTTTTTTAAAACAAGAAGTACTCATAACCAAAAATATCGAAATAGGAAGCCAAATTTCAGCTAATGAGATCTACCATGTGCAATACAAGGAATGCACTCTTAGTAATCTTAGGGTCTACATTGCAAAGGCGTCGTCCCAGGAGTTTCAAAATAACAATCCAAAGATTCTAATATTCAATATAGTAAATTTATAGTATGCTGTATAAAATATCATTAAGATTCTAAATATTATTAATGATTGGTTTCTTTACAAATATATATATATAGATTCTCCTTCAGGCACGAGTGAGTTATGGAATTTCGCCACCCAAGATAGTTACATTTTCGATTTTCAACATGCTAGCCTTTAGCGAAGGTGTTAAAATTTAAAATTTAAGTATTGAGGGTGGAGAAATTCCATAACTCACGAGTAAATTGAAGGAGAATCTGTTTCTCCTATGATTTTCGACAAAAACCTCAAGAAAATGTCGTTGCTATGTAGTTTGTTTACATAGACGTCATTTCGGAACTTCTCTAGTTTATCGTTCCAATAACTGTAGAAAGAAGGGCGGCAATTCCCACGTAGAAATATAATCACCGGGAGGTGGTTAAAGATATTATTTATTTTTATCCCACTGATTAAGCAGGTCAATAATAGGAGAAATATATATATATATATATTTATAATGTTTAGTTCAATCATTATATCTAATCAATGTCTTTTTATTTTTTGTAGTTTTGAAGTTATCACTATGTCATATTGGTATTTATATTCATTTAGATTTTGAAAAAGTCCAAATGTTTTTTTAATGTCGATGATCTAGTGTCTACAAAAGTTTATGATACAAAGTTTACAACAAACGACATTAAATCAAATATAGTTCATTTTCTGCAATATCTGTATAATTATGTAATAAGCAAAATCAGCTTTCACTGCGAAAATCCCACATTATATACTCAGTGTCAAGCTTATTTCAGTGGTAAGCATACTATGAAAATGTTTTTTGTAAGTACAAGTATTCTTTGTATAATTAGTGATTGAAATCCATTGAGACGAAACTTCTTAAAACCGTGATGAACAATATTCTTTTAATCTCTTTATCAGCATATTTATATGTCATAATTTAAAATCCTTGAATATATTACACTATTGTTTATTTACATAAAACACCGGTGATAAATGTCCTTAGAAAGTTCACGTCATTAGGTGTTTTTCCAATTGGTATTAAACTTTGGGTGTGTTCGATTTAAAAAAAATAAATAAATAAATAAATAAAAAGTTGATTATCCATTGAGACGTTCTATTACCTTCTATTATTTTCTTGTTAAAAAAACAAATATTACTGTTATTTATTCAAATACTTTTCATGCCTTCATACTTATTAGAAAATTATAAATTTATGTAATGTATAATATCAATATTATGTATATTCATGTCTATTACGGAGAAGACGGTTCTAAGTTGAAAAACTTGTGTCTAATCTTATTGTTTTATATATGTTTAAACTAAACTATGAACATGTTTCAAATCCTCATATAGTAGATAATGTTTTAAATTTCTTCAGCGAGCGTACATGTAATAGAAAAAAAATTTAAATATACGTTTTATATACGTATGAATTTTTCACCTCTATCGAAGCTTTGTGTTGCTGTTGTGCACTGCTGACTAACAATAAATGATCCAAAAATTTCGAAAGCAACAAACAATGAATGACATGACACTCTGTTTAGAATTTTCGAGACCAAGATTTTTTTTATTTTTTTTTTTTTTATTTTTTTTATTTCAATTCCAATAGTTTCTGGATATAAGTGTTGCAATTGTCACATAGTATGAATATCCAACTCATCCCACGCGGGTGAGTTTAACCCCTACGTTGTGGCTGGGGTAAATTTGTGTATGCCTCCGACTATTTTCTTCTTTTCTCCGAGTTCAATTTTCATATTTCTTAATTTATGTCCAGCATTGGTGGATTGAATTCTTTTAATAGTCTCCAATTTGACTAGTCTTTTTATGTAACAGAATGTCACATAAAATATATAAAGATATAAGAGAGACATACAACACACAGCACACCTACCACAAGTGAAATGATGCACGATTCGTGAAATTTTAACAAAAAGGAAATATGGGGTAATAATCCATGTCAGCATCAATACATGCACTAGAAGAAACCCAAACAGCAAAGGAACAGCGCTTTAATTGGTGTTCTTCATCTCAAGGTCACAGTGAGTCCTACAAAACGGAGAACAAACTCTCACCTCACTGCAAGCTGGCACGTATTTTTTTTTCAGAAAAGAAAACTAGTTGAATTATAATAAATCTATAAAAATGATTACAAATTTACAAAATTAGTTCCTTAGGCTGTGTGTCTTATGCTGTATTTCGTTTCATAAATTTATGACTGTAAACCTAAATATGAAAAATAATGTATACTGGATTAATGTCAAGGAGAAAACATATCCCATCGTTGAATCAAACAGACCATTAATAGACAACTAGTGGTCTACACGACCTTTAATAAGTAAGAGATCCCAAACCACCTGGAGAGCCCTAAATGTGCTGGTCTAAAATAAGCAAATGTATAAATAATTAGAAATAACATTACATGTATATTCAACCACAATACAAGGTTGAAATCTAAAGAATATTTTTTTCATCTTTGCTTGCACAGTTTCGAGCCTTATCTTTCAGATAAATCAATTCAAGGAATACCTTGACCCCTTGACCATCACGTTGACAGGCTAGTCTTTTCCCCTCGACCACCATGTACTAATGCACTAAAAGTCAAGTCTATTGTAATCGTATATTTATCCGGTATACAATGAAGCTGTGTGAACGTGCAAATGCGCGGATGAATCCATTATGCTAGACCATGGTGAATATTCATTACTTGAATCTTTTGTATTAACTATCACGAGCATATATATAGACGGAAATTCATCGGTGGTGTAAGGTTGGTAACCAATTCGATATTTTAATGTCAAGTATTTAAAATTTCAAACACTGCAGTAACATATTCAATTGAAAAGTTAACCCCTATAAACAAAAGTGTTTGACCTTGTCACAAAAGAGTGTTACATTGCAATATAAAGCATTATTACCTAGTGATTTTATTGAGATAATCTATTTGGTCTGTATGCGATTACATGATATTCCGTTTATTTTGATTTTCTTTTATTAAAACCATATTGACTCCTTTCGCTTTCGCTTTCACTTTGTTTTCAATCAGGTGGCAACCTTTTTCAGTCCGTCCAATCAGAATCATTTTCATTCAATTCATCATCCAATGAGATTTTTTGTTCGAATAAACAGAAAGACTGGACGAACTTTCGCAGACGTAAATCAAAATTAGTAAAATTATGGCGGTGGAACAAGGATTTTTTTCAGTGTTTTTTTTTTTTTTTACTTCTTTTCGTATTGGATGGTAGATATTTGTTTTTTTCGTGCAAAATAAAAACTGACAAAAAGGAAGATTTGTATCATTGCTTTCAAGACAGATTTAGCAAGAAAAAACCATCCATATTCAAACGTACGCATTTTAAAGTTCTTAAGCACTAAGTCATCAAGAAATAATTTTTTAAAAACATAATATTATATCAATAACAGTTAAATAAATATATATGTAATTTATAAACTACAGTATATCTTTATATTTTTACAACATGTATTTTATTCAAACACCTATCGCCAGTATAACATTTCTGTACTCTTATACAAAGCATTGTCGTGCAATTTTCATACCTTTACTACATGCAATCAAGAAAAATGATTTTTCTTGCCATAATATTGTATATTGGAATATATGCGGTTGGTAAGGATATTTTATTTTATCATTGTTTACTCATTGTGATATGTTGATAAGTGTGTTCGTGATGTTATTTAAACGACATTGTGATCTTTTTCTTCCTTGGCATTCATCATGATCTGGTAGTTGTTGATGTTTCTAACTAATGACATCGGACCGCTAAATGTTGTAAATCTTGAATATTCCGCCATGGTTAACCCTGGCTAATGTATCACTGACGCATATTTCATGTACCCTCATTACGAGAGGCTAAAGACAATGTTTGTCGGTGTACGAAACCGGTGTGGAATATCATTTTCTCTCATTACATGCGGTTGAACACAACGTTTGGCGATGTAAGATACCCATGTGGAATATCCTTGTCTTACATCACGTGATACAAAAAGTAACGTCACAGTCATTTTGTCGACGTTGTAATGTCAAAACGTCAAGAAAACATCAGCCTTCCCGGATTTAGACGAAAATTTTAAAAATAAATGCTTATAAAAGAAATTTAATACATGATTCTCATTTAGAATTTAGTCTCAAGTTTTATATGTGTAGTATAAAACCAAATTGCGTACGATCTTTCCGATTATGATGTTAGTTTTTCTGTATAATCCCTCGCTTTGTAACAAGATTTTTCTGTCATGGCTACCATTCTTATTTTCAATCTATTTCTTTAAATTGTTACGGTCTGTAATGAGAGAACAGGATATGGCACGATTTCAACCGGTATGTGGTCCCATCTGACATGAAAAAAATTAAAATTAAAATTTCAGATTCGAATTTGTATAATTTTTATCGTATAATGATCTAACTTTCATAATATCACTCATTGTAAAAAATTCCTTCCTATGATGCAAAATTGGTGTCATGAACGTCTGCTAAATCAAGGATTTGAAGAAAATTTTTTGTTTTCCTAGTAGAATTTGGTCAAAACAACTATCAGCAACAGCCTTGTCCAAAACTATTTTTAAATATACTGTTTTGTCTTACATAAAGACACATTTCAGTGAAATATCTTTTTGGGCAAGGCTGTTGCTCATATCCAAATTTTATTTCAAGGGTCAACAAATGAGTGAAATTTAGAGTTTTTTTATTGATTTAGTTAAAAATAGCCATCTTTCACAGCATATTTTTGCTATTACAGACATTTCTTGTTGGAAACAAAACATGTTCCTTCAAATGCAACATTTTATCAGTACCTATTGATAGCACAGAGGAGTTTCTCATTACTTGTTGATTTTGGAATTGAAGGGACCAAATATCATGCCAAATCATACCTTGTCATTTATCATTAATACAGAAAGATGTCTGATAAGGGAATTCCACCCTCGGGATCACAGTTTTTGTCAAACACTCGTCAAGCCTCGCGTCTGACAGAAAACTGTGAATTCCCCTATCCTACACTTTCTGCACTTCGAAATGTTCGATAATATTGTTTTCGCCCCGTTTTGTCTATACAAAATTAATAAAATGTAAAGAATTTACATTATATGGGTAAATTTCAATGACAAACATATCCCATATCTGAACTGTAGGGCCCAAAAAAGATGTCCAGTGGTCACCATACGATCCTCAACGATCGGTAAACTAACGCCATCTACACCGTAAAGAGACTCAACAAAATAACCAATTATTGTAAAGAACATTGCATCACATCATCGCATAAGGTTGAAAAAATAATAAAGGGGGTACAGAACCACTAAGGGAGTTAACTCTTTAAAAATCGGCTGAACGTTTTAATCAGATATTATTACATTTGTATATGAAAGAGAAATCAAGATTCTCAATGATCAAAATTAGTGCTTGTCAAACTGATATATAGCTAATGAAGTAAATATTTCGTCAACATTTTATGTAGATTAAACGAGCCAAATCTTTTTAGTCAAAGTGTTCGGTACCCCCTTATATTGTTCCTTCGTTAAGTTGAAAAACGCATAATATAGAGCATTGACATTTTTTTCAAGTCGAATTTATAAGAATGTGTTCACTTAAATATAACGCATAACACGAAATTGGCTTGCAATAGTTCATGTAAAATTGATGTTATGTTCACGTTAATTTCACGTCAGCAAAGATTGTCTGTTTTACACATAAGAAAAATTATTCACTCTTACTAGCGTCTTGTAAATTCTTTCAATATAAAGTGTAATAAATATTTCAAGAACATTTTCTGTCTACTAACGACTGTAGGACAAGGTGTCATTCGGTACCACATTGGATTGACAGATGAAGCTAATCCACATACGTGGGAGTGGGTCCACAGTGTGAGTCTACCAACATACACGGACTGGGAACAAGGTCAACCAGAAGATAATTCTGAACATTGTGCTATGTTGTATGAGGCAACCTCTTTTAACTGGCATGACATGTCTTGTGATTGGAAATGTCATTATATATGTCAAGAGGAGCACTTCATAACAACACAGGACACAGGACCTATTGATTGAATTTTTGTTCATTCTAACGTCTTGTTTCAGTAATGTCCTTTCAGTTAAAAACTGCTAAGTTTCTACTGAATCACCAATTCGGAGAAATTACCTAAATAACAAAGAGAAAATTCAGATAATTCTTATTAAAAAAATCACGAACAACAAAAGCTACACCCTCTCTGCTCAGTGATAGATGAAAATTGGTTTGACCTTTTTTCAAATTATGGTAAAATGTTTAAGCTTAGTATAAATGTAGTTTACAATATTTTTAAACTGATCTAATTGTTCAGCACTAATGATTTCTAAATATAACTTATTATACAAGACTTATTTTTAAATATTTCTTACGGAAAGATTAACATTCTGAACGCATTTATACATCTCTTTACCGTTTGATAAAATCTGATATCACCACAAGTTGGTTAAATGCTCGCGAAATTTCCGGCGAAACAAACGTTCGGATGACCTCTCGTTTTTTTACATAGTCATCAGAGTAAATGATTCTAAAACTCTTAATGCGTTAATTATTTATCAGAACGGATGTCGTATACGGAGAAGGAATTGCTTACCATTCGGGAGCATCGTGTTTTCATGATTTTTTAGTTTTCAGTGTTTATTTGTTGTGCTTGTGACTGTTCATTTGTCTTCCAGGGTTTGTCTGTCCAATGGATTACGTTTTTTTTATTATTATTTGCTCCTTAGATATATTTATCCTCCTTATGAAATTTAGCCACTCTCGTAATTAACTGGCCAACTTTGTAGAATCTATACATATTACATTTATAGACGATGGTATGATAATTCCATTTTATGCCTATATGCTAATCCGTAAATGTAAGTTAAGTTATGATAATATTTTAGCAGTCTTCTTACGAAACTAACAACATTTGAGAGAGTTACATGTAAAAGCCTTGGGAATGCATGAAACGTGAGTATAAGTAAACTCAAGAAATACCAAAGGGATATTCGAAGGAGGGGAAAATCGAAGCAACTGACAAACCCGGAGAACAATGAAAACAAGACAAAAACAATAAATGAACTCCAATTAAAAACTAAAAACATATGAACAAGATGGACTCCAGCAAAAACCTGGGATAGACTCATATGCTCCGATGGTGTAAGCAGTCTCTACTTCTTGCAGGACATCCGCCCTGCTGCCCATGTCAAATCTGGTATGAGGAAGAGATAAAATCAATGGAACAGGTCCATTTCCATTTGGGAAACAGTTTTTCATAACTGTCAACCAAGTCATAAACAATCTTATAATGTACATGTAAACCATGTAGAAATAAAAGCAATTTCATTTAAGAGTTATTGTCCTTATAACGTAACGTTTAACGAAATTTTTTTGTATATGCGCATTTAAACATTTTCATATTTTCTATTTTCATCATTTTTTTCTGATATTTTTAAATCAATAAACTAATCCATATCGGAAGGACTACCGTCCTATGACCCCCATATCGGAGAAAGGGCAGTCCCATATCTCAAGGGACCGTATCGGTTTCATGTTCTACTATAGTGCGAAGGATCGCGGGTTCCATCCTCGGCCGGGTCATACCAAAGACATTAAAATTTGTTTTTGCTGCTTCTCCACCAAGAACGGGGAATCTGGGAGTACGAACAAAGGACTGGTCGAGTCGGTGTTAGTGTATTGATTAAAATGTATGTTTCATCTTTCCCAAATATTTATTCAGCCTGCTGAGTAAAGTTCGTATCAAGTAGGTGTGTTAAGAGATAATATAACTTACCATCGAACGTGTGGTTTTTTCAGCTTTCCACTATTATATATTCCGGTAACGTTTGTTTGTTTAACCAGAATATATACTATCAAATATACTACCAAAGTTCTTTGGCGTCGTCGTTTTCATAGAGGTACAGGACACTGACAACCAACTTTACCAAAAAAATAAACATCATCCTGAAGAAATTGATTTACATTATTGCACAAGTTCTTTGCAGCACGGGATTTTGAATGTTTATTTAGCACAAATTGATATCGATAAACTACATCATGAAACAATGTAAGCAAATACAAAATCATTTTTTTAAAAATTATACTTAAAATTTACTGTTTCAAAATTGTAAAATTTGTGAAAACTTAGGAGTATCTACTTTGTGCAAAGCTGTCCTTAGATGGTTTTGTCTTTATCCCTTTTGGTCAAATTGGTATTTCTGAATTTGCTTTTCAACATTTTGGATTGTTGTTTTGGTTTTCAACATTTTAGGCCTCTTTGCATGTTTATGTAGCACTAATTGATATTGATAAACTGCATTATGAATCAGTGTATGACAATACAAAATCAGTTTGATACTTAAAATTTTACAGTTTTAAAATTGTAAAATTTGTGAAAACTTATGAGTATCTCCCTCGTGCAAAGCTGTGTCCTTAGATGGTGTTGCCTTATCCCTTTTGGTCGTTGTGGTATTTTTGTACAGGCTCTCAGCCTTTTGGATTATTGTTTTGGTTTTCAACATTTTAGGCCTTCAGCACACCTGATGAGTCGTAAATCGACGAAATGTGCAAATCTTGTGCATCACAATTGGTATCAAAAAACTGATTTTCCTAGTTCTGTTAAAATTGAAATTTAATTATGTCAGCATTTTATTCAAATGGGCAAATTATAAACGGGATAACATGAATAGTCAAATATGACATACATATAACTCTGAGAACCTCACCCACCTCCAAGAACGTGACATACCTGTAGATAAAGCGTGAGAGAGAGAAAATACTATCAATAACTTATTACCTTTGA
Organism: Mytilisepta virgata; assembly: GCA_028015205.1. Lineage (NCBI taxonomy): Eukaryota > Metazoa > Mollusca > Bivalvia > Mytilida > Mytilidae > Mytilisepta > Mytilisepta virgata. The sequence goes on from CM051513.1 coordinate 7,782,554, forward strand.
AACGTAAAGAAATTGAAACAAAAAAATGAAGACATTCCCATGTCTGTGTTGTATGACAACAGTGGCGATTGATCGTTTCCGTCTGGTTTCAGTCATAATGATATGGTATATATAGGCTGTACGTTGTAGGAAAAAAAGAATACTCTATCGTGTCATAACATTTGGTTATTGTGTTTCCTTGTTCAATGTAATGTCGAAAAAATAGTTTTTGTTAGATTAGTGTGTGCGAAATCTATATAATATATTGCACCCTAAACTATCAACGCAGAATTTCCAAAGCATGTCGTTGTTTATAATATAATATATAATATAATAGTATTATTAAGTCAGAAGATATATATAGAATAAAGGACTTTTTGTTTTTGATACTGTCTTTATCAGGGGTATTGTCTGGTAAGTCCTGGTAAAGACAGTATCAAAACAAAAAGACCTTTATTTTGTTTATCGGTTATTTACACTAAACAAATAGAAAGGGTCACATAAAAATGTTATTTGTTCGTTAAATAAGTAATTTTTTTTGGAGTAACTTTTTTGACGTATTTGCGAAGTAAATTGTCATTCATTCAAGGAAAACGCTCGCTTTATTTTAGTTAATGGTCGGCAGAGTGTACACGTGAAATTCATTTGTTCCTAAAATACTGTGAATATTTTATGGATTACAAAATGACGGTACGGCGTATTGAACATCACAGGTTGTAGACCGATATGTCATTATCGTAGGACGCCTTTGAATTATCGTTTACGATTGCACTGTAGGGGTCCATTGGTTTGTTTGTTTGTATATTTATTTTAGAATATTTATTCCTGACTGAAATCTCGCAAATATTTCGTACTGTAAATTGAGATTAATTTAATTTTTAAAAAATATATTTATTTCAATTGAATTATTTCTTTTAATTGGACATTTTGTTGTAAACAACTGCGATTTATGAATTAATGCCCGTCATTGTTTACATTAGATACGACCGACGTTGACGTAGTAGATCCTTCCGCGGCGGTTAGCACATGCCAACTTGTGTACTGAACCGATAAATTTCTGATATGGTCCAGTATGTTAACCATGACTTTATCGGAAGCCACAAATCAAAGGCATAATGTTTAAATTAACGATAAATGCCAGTATCATTATATCATTGTGACGGATCTTATTTCTTGCTGTCGATGTGACATTTTCCCTCACATTATTTACAATTTCTAGCGACTTATTTTTCATAAACTTTATATTCAACAAAAATATTTGTTACGTTTATTAATATTTGTTAAGATGTTGATTAGAGCATGTGGAAACGATAAAGATATTGCATCCTTTAAAAATGTGTTTTACCGGTTTAGTGTAATCAATGCGAAATATAATATGCACACACCCTCTTCTTAAGAGAAAACAACGCAACATTCAACAAAGTTTGTGGATTTAAGCGATTGATATTCCAATGATGGACACTCTAGATGCTCCAGTAAAGACCTTACTGTACTTAATGAAGAAATTAAAGCCATTATAAAAGAAGAAGTAAAAAGGGGAATAGAGAAGTCAGTCAAGGAAAATGCAGAGGAAAAATGCACTGACAACGGAGAAATTAAGTCAACATTGCATTGGTAAGACAGCTGTTTGTATAAAATTGCCTACAATGTAATTTTTTGTATAAAATCGCCGACAATGTACATTTTTGTATAAAATCGCCTACAATGTAAATGTTTGTATAAAATTGCCTACAATGTACATGTTCCTATAAAATCGCCTACAATGTACGTTTTTGTATAAAATCGCCAACAATGTACATTTTCTATAAAATCGCCTACAATGTATATTTTAGTATAAAATCGCCTACAATGTACATTTTTGTATAAAATCGCCTACAATGTACATGTTTGTATAAAATCGCCAACAATGTACATTTTCGTATAAAATCGCCAACAATGTACATTTTTGTATGAAATCGCCAACAATTTACATTTTTGCCATGTGTCTCTCCCCAGGGCAGGATTGCACATTCAAGGTATAAATTGTAGCTGTCCATTGTCTATACGTATTATTATTTTTAATGAATCATTTTTTTTCATTTTTTGGAATTTTAAGACGATTTTTATTTCAAATATGACACCACTGTGTCTAGGCATTTTTAGTTTTGTTTTCTTGACTGGGCGGTTGTTTATCCCTAAATATAACACAACCACGCTTCGTTCAGAATTATTCAGAGTTGTTTCATTGACTTTTATCCAGTGTCTTCAAATATTAAAGCTTTTGTCGGGTAAGTTTTAATATAACAATTATTTCGGTTATTACTTAAAAACTAAAGACAAGAAAAAGCCTTTTTTCAGATATAAAAAGTATAGATTGAATTTGATGTGAAACTAATCGTTCTTGATTTTTCAGAGTTATTGTATTGATACTGACAATCTTGCTTTTCAGGAGGCTTGTTCAAAGGGGGTACTTTATACACATTAAGAATACATTTTTATTAACCTAATTGTGTATTTCAGAAATTCAAAGAGTAAGTGGAAGGCTATAATGGAGGAAGCTTTTCAAAATGAAGTACGAAATGGTAGGTAAACCTTTCTTCTTAAGAGACAGCCACGTACATTATGAAGGTACTTTTACCCCAGCTTTCTGCCACTTAAAGTCTGGCACAAATACTTGAGAAACAGATTTTTTTATAAAGATTTGCTGTAAAACATTTTACAAGGTTGTCAATTTTCCTGTGGGTGGTCTGTGGTTCTCTTCTGTACGAAACATCTAAATATACTATCTGTTTATAATCACCTGCTTTTTTCTTCACGCTGTATTTCTTATCTAAAAATAAAAATAGTATTATATAGTAAACAGCACAAAAAACTGAATCTTGCTATTTTTGTCCCGCTGGTTGATATGGTTGAGCTTCTTTTCGGTTTTGTCAGTATTTGTAGACTTTCCCTTATTGAATACATCTAGTTTGGAGTACGGTACCTTTGGTATGACCTTTATTTTCTAGTAACAATTTTCTATGTTGTTAATTTAACCTCGGCTATGTTACATGTCAACATCAAAAGATTTATGAGTGAAAAACAGTATTGTTGGATCTTAGACAATGTTAGAATATGTTGTCGGTACGTATATCATGTCTATGGGAGTCATCGGAAACAATATATTATTCGAATACAATGTAAAAGTGTTCCAGCTTAGTGTTAAATATGGGAGGGCAGGTTTTTTGACAAGGTTTTAACAACCTTTTAGGTCTGATAATGCCAAATAAAATACAAAAATTAGTCCAAACATCCAAAAAATAAATAACTCCGGTACTTTTAATTTGTCTTTATTTTACGATTTAATTTTGTTTAAATCATTCAATGTCATTAATTTACTGTAGAAGAGTATATATGTATCATACAAAGAGGTGTTCCTCCCGTTTGCTTAGAGTTGGAACAGTGTAGTATATCTATTAGAAACTATATGATATTCAGTTTCAGGAAAGAGGACAAAACAGATTCAAAAGCGATTGGATTCCATGCCAAGTTAAACTCAGACTTGAAGCTTGGTTACATGCAAACTGTCATATTTGATAACGTTATTACCAACATGGGAAACGGCTACAACCCACAAACTGGACACTTCATGGTTCCTTGAGATGGGATCTACTTCTTTGACTCTTCTTTTTTAAAGAGAGGACACGGTCCAATGTTGCATTTGCAAATGGTTAAAAACAGCGATGAGATATCAAAAGGCCATGCTTCACCCGGAGGATCTGAGACTGGAGCCATGAATACAGTGGCTTCCCTAAAGAAAAGTGATGTAGTTAAAATCCGCCATTTTCCTGGAAGTTCAAATTCTGAAATTATACATGGCGATTGGAGTTATTTTACTGGCTTTTTTAACAGATAATTTGATATAAGTCAATAAAGATGAAATTTGTGCGACTGTCTTTTTACGTTTCGTCCCCTCAGATACAATGGTAATGAGATGATAAGATCTTTATATACATCTGTTGAAATTATTTGGTGACAAATTCTGAAATATTCTTTCTAAAAAGTAACCTTTCAACTTCATCAGTTAAAATTAACGTCACTGGCTTATTTTCTGATATAAAGCCGTACTTATTGCAGTCTTATCCAGGAATTGAAAGAATACTTAAAATTGAGATCAATGTAGATTCAAATGTTTCGTTAATATACAGATTTTCTTATTGCGTGATACTAGTATTTGATATCAAATTTATTTTCCTATCACTAAATCAATACCACTGCTTGTGGACTGGCAGTTATCGGCAATATAATTTCCCTGTTGTCATTACATCGGCAATGACACTTTTTTTAGATTCTTTTAAAATTTCAGTTTATAAATTTTGAAAATCTGATAAAAGACGTGTTAAAGTGGAAAATTCATGTAATTCGGTTCACCAATATAGCTATGTTGATGATTTTATTTATCAGATATTGGTTTCAATTTTGACCACGAATGTACCTGTTGGGAGTAATCAAGAAATGTGTATTGTTCGCGAGAAATTGTGTATTTGGGTTTACTTCAACAGAACTGGTTTGTACAAACAGAGCGGATAATCGTCTCTCGATGAAAAACATTGGAACAAACATTTATACCTTAGAATTACTAAAATAATTAACGTATGTATTGAGATGTCATTGATGTTCAGAGTTTGAATTTATAGCAAAAAATACCAATTTTTGATACCATTATACTAAAAAGAAGAGAGCAATATGATATTTCTCTGTTTATTATTGTAAAGTATGGATATGATACATCAATTTTTATCGTTGACAGTAACTGCTAATACATCGACCATAGGCTAACAAGGAGAGGTAATTTGACATATTTTTGACATTTGAATTTTCATAAAAACCACATTTCTCAAAATGCACACAGAGGCTAATACACTAATTTTTCCAAGACAATCTTTATTGTTTCAAAAAGACTAAGTATTCATGTAACTTCAAAGAAAAAAAAATGGTGGGGACTCCATTTCTAAATGTGTAATGAAAGTCTCAAAATGTCAAAAAATATAATTTTTTTTGTAAATATATCATAGTTTCTATATTAGAATCAGAATAAAAATGACACAACAAACACCCCCAATTGATGAAAAATTAACCATATATTAATTAATCCAGGAAATAAAGGTTTCAGGTAAAACAAGCTGAACTAGATGATAAAAAAATGTAATTTCAGAAGGGTGATAACTCTATTGAACAAAGTTTAATATGGTATTTTTCAAATATTCAGGTTTCTTGCCTGAAAAAACTTTGACCATCTTATTTAATATGTATTTTACTTCTATAGAGATATCATTATATTAAAAATATTAATCTTACATAATCTATTATTTGACCATAGCGTAACAAGGGAGATAATTCGACATATTTTTAACATTTGAATTTTCATAAAAACCACATTTCTCAAAATGCATTTAGAGCCTGATACACTAATTTTTCCAAGACAATCTTTATTGTTTCAAAAAGATTAAGTATTCATGTAACTTTAGTGAAAAAAATTTGGTGGGGTCTCATTTTTCTAAATGTGTAATGAAAGTCTCAAAATGTCCGAAAATATACATTTTTTTTAAATGTTGCCGTTTCTATATTACATTACGGAATAAAAATGACACAGCAAACACCCCCAAATGATGAACAATTAATTATGTATCAATTAATCCAGAAAATAAAGGTTTTAGGTAAAACAAGCTGAACTAGATGATAAAAAAATGTAATTTTAGAAGGGAAATAACTCTAGTGAACAAAGTTTAGTATGGCACATTTGTATTTTTCAAATCTTCATGTGTTTTGCCTGAAAAACTTTGACAGTCTTATTTAATATGTTTTTTACTTCGATAGAGATATCATTAAATTGAACATATTAATCTTCCATGATCTATTATTTGAACTAGGGGCTCCCAGGGGTCTGAATTGGTCACTTGGGAAAATCTCTGATTCTTCTTCTCTCTGATTTTTTTTTTCGGTTAACTGTAGCATAATTGGTCCAAAATCTAGACAAAATTGTAAAGAGGGAAGACCGGAGGTCTACATTTAATTCAACAAAGTTTGCTTTAAATTGCTTATAAATAGTCTAGAAAATACTTTTAAATTTTTTTGCCAATATTTTTTTAATTAACAGCAGCCGTATTGGTTCAATGTCTGAATACATGTAATACATGTTCTTTTGGAAAGGGTCCACTTTAGGACTGCATGATCTGCATAATATGGCTATCAGCATTTCATTTGAGTGTCAAACATTTGGCCAAAGCAAGCAACTTATTAATAATATGCTGTTGGCGTGGCCAATGATGCGAACACAGCAATAGCCCTTTCCAGAAACTCATATCCGGTATCACGATTCTGATTGTAAAATTATAATTTGAAGCAAGTTATTTCCCTTACTTTAGTTTCCGGTGAACGAAACTGTTTCTAGCCTTAGTATGTAGCAAAATATGGCTGCTCCCATTAAACAGACTTTTCTAAATGACCCATATGTAGAAAATACATATGCTCCTATAGCACCCGCTGTGCTCGCTATAAAAAGTATTAAATGTTACCATTAATAAACGGGCATAACTCTTACTGTCACTTTACATGTACATGGTTATCCAACACAATCATCATCCTGTAAAATAATTTGACACGCTTTAATTACCAGTAAAATATTAATATAAAACCGCACTGTGATTTGTCCAATATTTCAAAATCCAATCATTTATTGATTCTGGTGGGATAATTTTATTTTTGGCAACATTTCTTTTGACAAAACTTTTAAATCATGTTTTGATAATAAAAAAAAACATCTGCCACATAAGTGAAAACTATTTTAAAATGACGACTAGGTAAAATCATTTGTAAGTTTTGTATACTTACATTGTATGATTCATTTTGTACATTGTATGTATGAACTCTTTAAACCACATAATTTTTGTATAAAAATTGGAAATGTGGAGGTGATGTCATCAAGTGATTTTGCTATATTATGACTTTATGTGTATCAATAATCATGAAATCATGTACAATGTATGTGGTTATAAATAATCAGTAAAACTTACCAGCACAAACAGGCACAGTTCCAAACTTGTGAGTTGTGTCATAAAAAAATTCTTTGGCACGGGCAAAATTATGATCTGCCAGGTCAGTCTATTGCTGTTTTGCTTGTGTTCTTCTGGGCATATATGGAGCCTCCGAAGGTGTTTGCATTTAAGAAAATTGTTCCTTTTCCAGTACAGTCCAAATGAATCTGTATCTGCCTGTCATGTCTTGAAGTCTAATACTTCTTTACTTTGAATCGGGACAAAAACTACGAACAATGTTTACCAGAACTTCATCAGACTTTCTAAACTTTCCACGTTACCGACTTTAAAACAGAAATTAGACATTGTACATTTCCCCACCTCTCATTTGTTTAAAATGAAATTTCCGGCTATAAATTCGGGACAAGAAGACAAAATATCAAATTTCACATTTTGCACATGTACACGATGTCATCAAAATATCGAAGTTTCTTTACCTTTAACATTGAAGAGTAACAACAGGGGACGCAACTACTGCGGACCAGATGTAAACAAAATATCTAAATACCATCCATTCGCTATCTTATCAAATTATGGATAAAAGGCAAATGTAATTGTTTAATACGTATTGAAAAAAATCATTTACAAAAAAGGAAGATTTCATGATATGAATTACACTAATTAATAAAGTTTATGAAAAAAAATCACATTTATACATTTTTTGGGAAAATAGTATTATATTAAGATTTACTGTTATTATTTTTAACTTCTCACGTAAAATATGTTTTTGAGAAGTTTATAAATTACACTAATCTACATTTTTAGCTGAATAACACAATTAAATGTCAATTTAAGATTTGAGGATTCTAAAAATGTCACAAAATCACATGGTTGTCATGGTAACAGTTATACAGACCCCAGCTAGGAAATTTATACTGGATCATAAATATAATAGATCTTTATGAAGAACATTTTCTTTCTGTTATTTTTAGTCCTATACATTTTTTGTCTTTTTGAAATATCCAAATTTAGGGTTTTTGAAAAATTGTAAAATTCACAATTTTTTTAATAAATAAAGCTTGAGATTGAAAAGAATAATTATAAATTTATTTAGAAAATTCAAAAGTTAAATCATGTCCCTTTGATATAAAAACAATTTTGTATGTGGACAAAATGTTTCTTTGCCTTAATTTTCCTGGTCAAATTGTAGTGTTTTCATTGTGAAAAATACAGAAAATGGCCAATTTCCAAGATGGCGCCATAACATCTAAAAATAGCATCAGATGAAAAATAAAATTGGGAATTTTTTTTTATGGTATCCCAAGTATATATGCCAAAATTCATGAAAATCTGCCGACATGTGTTGTGGATGCCTATAATGAGTTTTGCATGCTTTTCTCGTAGACTGGGTGTTAAAATGTAAAATTAGTAAATTCTTTTAACAATTCTTATTATTAGATTGAAAGGTTTTTTAGATATTTGACAAGCTAATTAGCAATTCACGGTTTAATTGTGTAACAAATGAATTAACATTTAGTGAACGTACACGTATCAATTAACTGAAAAAAACGTATAAAACGTTTAATAGTTCAAGCGTTCACATTTAGGCGCACTTTATCATAATCGACAATTCCCGCCTAGTTTAATCTTCACTGTCTTGATTTTGAAAATTTATGAGATTTCAGACAAAATTTACTTCAGCTAAACTAATGTAAACTAGCCAGATCGTGATTGACTGCAAGACAGCCTGACTTGATTTTATATTGTCATCGTAATTTTGTTTGAAACTAAAGTTATTCAGGAATCGAGGCAAAGTAAGAATAAGCCAGATCAAAATGGCTGTTTGGGATCAAACATGTAATACTATGATAAGACAAATAATGCTGCATAGAGACAAATCATCTCTAATTTTTTTCAAATGAAAAAAATCATACATCAATACTCCCAAATACACAATGTGCTTTTATACGAATTGATTTTTTTTTAAATGAATATTCCAATATATGATCGTGACTGCATTTGTTTTTATGATATTAGTTTCACTTTTGGATCTTTTTCAAACACATGTTACTAACGTAATATATATCGACATGTACACTAAGCCAAGCTTAACCAGTCCTGTAATTCAAAGATGTTTTCCATCATGTCCATTGGCATTGTGTTGTATATTGGGATATCGCTGGTGTACGGAGACAAGTGTTGCAGTAGAGTGGGTATGTATATTTAAATATCTAATGCCTCTTGCCTACTTAAATATTTTGTTTATTCTGTAAATCATTATGATTCCAATAAGTAATATTTTCACAAAATGTCCGGGACAATTGATACTATATAAGACGTTCAGGGTTTATCGCTGAAGATCATTCTCCTCGTTACATAATTATCCAGTTAAGCTTGTGCGGTATTCGTATTACGGTATTTTGCAAACTCAAAATTGTGTTACAAATAAACAAGAACGAACCGCCATCATAAGTTCGGCTAAGGTATATTAGCATTTTTTCGAACAAAAATAAATTGGTTTTAGCTAGTCAGGGATGATGGTGTGGCAATATATAACTCTCTGGTCTTTTCATCTAGAATTGGTTTGAAATGTCAGACATTGTAAAAATCATGACACGCAAGGTAAAACGGGTATTACCCCTTATGATAAAAAAAGATCACTTGTGTAGGAGTTCTCTTGTACTTGTCCTATTTTATAGTGTATATTTCAATTTTAAGATTCATGTCTCCAAATACGGAGTAATGTCATGATGACATCAGAATTCTAATTGTTTGGCAGCATATTCGCAACCATCCGAGGTCTGAATCCATGTTTGAAGCATTAATTAGCTCCATTGGAATATTTCTTTTGGTGTTTTACCTTGTAGGTGTTGAGCAAAACAGATGAATGAAAATTTTATCGTAGAATTTATTGTAATGGAATTTCCAGACCAGGTCTACTTAAAAAACTCAGTATTTTATTTATTTTATTTTTAA